>BSBK01002725.1:0-262500 GCA_027943335.1 Chamaecyparis obtusa | reverse complement strand
TAGGGAGGCTATGGAACAAGATGGCGAGGATAAAGGGAAACCAAATTTCTAATAAGAGTTTGTCAAATTTCTCCCAGGAACGAATAAAAATAAAAAGGTTAGTGATCAAGTCTTTCTTGACTATATGGTAGATTGTAGGGATCCTTTGACTCCTTCATGTTATGGCTACATCTTATTCAACTACTTCTATAATAACATTTCCAAAGGTATCCCCATTTGCAATGCATAGGTTTTAGGCATGGCTATGCTAATTGTCCCTGATGTCTTCCTAGATCTTGACCTCATAATTGAGTTAGCTAGGCTTTATGACCCCATATAAAAAACCATTAGAAAGAGTGACTAGTCAGCCTTAGTGATAGAGGATCTTTCATGAAAGATTTTGATTTCTATTCTTCATCTTGTACAGAGATAGACCTAAAGAAAGAGAAAGAGAAGTATGAAAGTCATTTAGGACTTGTGAAATTCAAGATGGCCAGGCATTTCCCTAGGATTGGAAAATATGTTGCCCCTCTCCTAGCACATATAAATGCTCCCTATGAGTATAAAGCCCTCAATTATAACATGAAGAATCTAGCCTATAGGTTGTGTAGATTTTTAGGGATGGATTGAGATGACGAGACAATGCTAGCAGATATCCTGATGATTATCCTAGGCATTTATAACTCACATGAAAATACGAATTATAAATACATTTACTATGTATTTGAAAAAATTCATGAAGGCTTGTTGATAATTAAATCGGACAAGAAGCCAATAAGGTTCATGCATTAGTCTCTCGTGATGCACGTGATTTTATACTTCAATGTTAATAACTTGAATGGGCATATGCTAAGGCCTAGGATAATGTTTGAAGGACAACCCAATCTAGTGCAATATTGGTTGGGGGTTTGGAATTATACTTCTAATGAGAGTGATTTCATTGCTTTCCAAAATTGGATAGTTTTGCCAATTTTGAATATGTTGGGAACCAATATAACAAGGCTACCAATTAGGGTGTTAAGGCTCCTTAGGCCCCAATAGTATGTTGATAAATATCAAGTAGGCCACAATTGGGGAGACTTTTACTTGGGAGAGAATTTCACACTAATAAGAGTATATGGATGCCCACAACCCCCACACATATGCCCAAACTATATGCATCCAATAATTTCCCAATTAGATTTCATTTGGAAACTTTCACTTCATGAAAGTTCAGGGTAGGTAACTTCCTGATTGGTAAAAGGGAATTACCTTAGCTTAGCTCATGGTTGAATCATTTTAAGATGATTTCTGGTATTTATAGATATGTGGATCTTGAAAATTTTATTAGGACTTCCAGAATGACACTAACCCCAACATTGGTACAATTAGGGAGCATGAGGAGGATGTAAAAAGAAATATAATAGATGAAGATGAGATTGGTAGGAGACTTAACAAGTTTTATGACCCTTTGAAATTAGAGGCTCAAGTCAAAAAGTCTAAAATTGCCTTTGGATGTTTTTTCCCTAACCTCTCATACTTGACAAAAATTGACAAAATGATAGAAATGCATGGTACGCTATCTAGCCAATTAGATGGTCAAATTGAAGATAAATTGGAAGTAAAAATGGATTATTCTTCTTATGACTATGAAGAATACACTAATGAATCACTTGTAGGTGATAGTCTACCCCAAGCTAATGAAACCCCTATCATTGATGTAAGTTAGGATTCACTTGAGGCAAATGATATCTCTGAGCCTCCTTAGAAAAAATAGAGACTTGAGGAAGGTGATCCCTCTAAAGAAAATAAATAGAAGAAAGGGATAGATAGGGTTGCAATGTTAGTGCCTGGTGATACATCATATCATGACCATTTGAGGAAAACCATCAGAGAAGGAAAGAACGTGGCCACACAAGAAGAAGTGGAGTTGCCTATGCTACTTGGTAAGGATGAAAGGGGAATATATCAAGATGAACTTCTTAGTGATGATCAATTCATCAAAAGTGAAGAATTTAAGAACTTCCTGATATGGAGGAAACAACAAGAGGTTGCTAAAATACTACCTTAGGGCATTGACCTAGATGATGAAGCATTGAAGGCCTTAGCTATGATCCAGAATCAGAGACCATTACTATGGAAGAAGCTAGGAAACTAGTTAAATTCAGTGGGATGCTCCTAGTACCAGATGATATCTAACATCAGCCTTCATAATTAATCAAATTAGAAGGAAAACTAAAGGAAATCTTTCCCATTAAACCAAGATTGGAGATATGATCAAATGATGTGGGTATAGCCCCAAGTCATAGGCTCTAGCAATGTGGTCCCTTGCACCAAGAACTAAAAAACCTTCCCTAGTCAGTGTAGAGAAGAAAATGGAGAGGAAACAAATCATCTAGACTATCCAAAACACTAGTGATCTGGAGGTGTCTAAAGCGGTGATCCATTTTGAACATCTAAATGAAGCTAAGATAGCTCAACCATCAAATAGGTATGCAAAATTATTTGAAATTACAATGACCAGAGAAAAGGACTGAGACAGAGGACTAATGAAGATAAAGGGATTAGAAGATGATCTTGAAGAAGAAAAAGATAAACTTGAAGATGCCTCTAAGGTAGCTCCTCCTCCAGTCCTACAAATTGAAGTTGCAATCCAATAAGTGGTAGAATTTCCTGTTGAACTGGAAGAAGAATCAAGAAAGGACAATTTGGATATGGCCCTGAAGGCCCTCTCTAGCATCATACAATTCAACTATGAAGTGATAAAAGGTAAAATGGATTTAGTCCATAATTCTTACTCTATGCTATAGAAGACTAATGAAAGTATCAAGGATGCTATGGCTACCCTAGAGCCATTATTCAATATATGGTCTACTAGAGGGCCCCTTTTTCAAAAACTTGAGTTATTGCAACCTCATAGGATATATATTCTAGAATCAGTTATTGAGGTGGGAGAGAAGATAGAGAAAATCAAGTAAAAGCCAAAATGAATATGTTTGGCCTGGACTTTAGCAATTCCCTCCCTCCAATTGGAAAAAATGATGGTAACATCATAGAAGTTGAGGATGGAAGTCAATTATGAGTCATTTGGTGATTAGGCAGGAGGATTTTTTGAATAATGATGGATCCTTAGATATGGACAAGTTTAACATCATATTTGATGACATGCTGAAAATAGAAAATGAATGTATTAAATTTTTTATTGAAACAAAGGCCATCACTGACTGAAGATGGGATAAGAAGGTCAAGCTATTATAAAGCCTAAAAATGTACACCTGGCCATTAGAAGAGGAGGTTGTTGCATGGGACAAAAACACTAACCCTAAGAAGAAGAAACCAACATCACTTGATGTAGAAGAAATGGAGGATGAGTGAATTCAAACATTGCACTTGATCTATGCGCATAGGTAGAGTAATTATTATAAGGAGGATGATGTAGTTTATCCAGATGGTGGTGATCATTCACACAACAAATTTTTGCAGTTACTTTGTATACCAATAGACAAAGGTGCCACTCAAGGGGATTCACTATGAGAAGAAAAAGTTTTTTGGCATCATTTCCCCCTTTTTTCTATTCAATTTAAATATATTTTCTATTCTAGTGCAAGCCACTATCTAAGCCATCTAAAGCTTGTTGCATCCTTTTTCTAAAGGATTCCAAGATGGCTAGTATATATAGAAGTATCCTTTTTTTTTTAAAGGGTGGTGGAATACTTATTGTAATAGGAGTTTTTGCATCAAGTGTGTTGATTCTAAGAAATATTAGTCTTTGAATGTACTAATACAGAAGATTTATCAATGAGAATATACTGAAATTCCTTATATATGTTTTTTTTCCTTAATGTATGAATTTGAATTTCTTTGTGTGTTAAATCTATAAGGAAGTTTTGATATATCATCTACAAGGTAGATAGTGGGTTTAAATCTTAATTTTCTTTCAAGGGAAGTGTGAATCTTAAGTGAGGTCATAGAGAATTCACAAATTGTGCAAGAATATGATGATAAGTATATATGATTGTAAGAATAATATGTAAGGTATTTTATCTGAGTTTTGGGGTTATTTGACTTGAAGGTTTTCTATAGATGTGTGTCTTAGTTAACTCTGATGCCCTAGGATTTGGCACTGGTCATTGCTTAAGTTACACATTTTTCACCATCAATCAAATAAGTAACAATATATTTTAAAGTTTTGTTGAATACAATGAATGTTCTTGTCTGTTTCAAGTATACAGATAACTATTTTGATCTTTGGACAATTAGATTTGATAGGTATACCCACCTGTAGTTAAAAGCTCAAAGTGAAGAAGGATCAAGATCCTTAACACATTAGTATTTATTATTGACATACATGCATCTATTGGGACTAAAAGAGTTAAGTACCAGAAGTTTTCTTATTGATTTTGATCATCTACAGTTTTAAACACTAACAAAATTGGTGACTCCAGTGGGGATTTAAATATTTTTGCAATAAGCTTGTTACAGTTTTTTGCTAAACATTTATTGTTATACTAAAAGACTAGTTTACCAAAATTTACTCCCACAAATCTGTGAGTGGTGACTCTGAAATTTGTGTTTACTAGTTTCTGGTTTAACATAAAGAAAATTGAAGTATCTTGTCAAAGTTATCACGAGTCGACAAAGATACACTAGGTCATACTATAAGGATCACCCAAAAAAGTCATATGGGTGATGAGTTCCATACACCAAGTAGAAAGAAATGGTCTAAATGAGGTATTTTCAACCGTAGTTCCCCTAGACCATCTAATGAGAATGCTTCTACATCTATCCCAAAAGAGATTCCTTCTTTTTATGAAAATCCTGAGTTTCTTAGAAGAATGAATCCTGGCTCAGTTAGTCCTCCTCGAGAAGATGAATTCATAGATATAGAATTTTTTCCTACACATGAATGATTAGACCAAATAGGAGAAACCTCTAATGCTAAGATGACTTCTCATGATTCTGAGAAGTTATGAGAAGAAGTTATGGCATTGAGAAAAAAGGAGTGGGAACAATTATTGGAAATTACAAAGAAAAGAATAGAGCGGGAGAAAGAAACCTATGATCTACTCATGGAAAGATAAGAACTCATAAGAAAGACCAAGAATAATGGGCTCCAAGAAAAAAAATCAAGATCAAGAATTTAAGGGTTTGGACAGTGAATTGTTTGGTGATATGGAGCCTTTGAGACAACAAGTCAATAGCAATGAGCCTAATCCAAAGAAGGATGAGTTTGAGGGTGAAGGCCATGTTCTAAGATAGTTGCATCCATAAGAGATCAAGAGAAATGAAGATCTTTGAAATAATATAAAGGATGCATCCAACAAGGGAAATAAAAAAATGGTTGGTATCAGTATAGATGAACCCAAACATAGTATTACTATTCCTAGCACTATGTCTCAGGCCAACTTAGAGTTATATAAGGCTAGAAAGGCCAAGGAAGACCTGGTTGTCCAACTAGAAAAATTGGAATTAGAAGTTCATGTAGATGAAATGAAAAGGAAGACTTCTTTCTTACATGAAAATATGAATACAACTGCTAGTAGTTCAATCCTTGTTACTAGAGGGACACTACCATAAAGTCAATCATGTGGTCCTATGCCAAATCCCCAAGCCTTAAACTCCAAGAAAATGGTCCAAGGACTAGTTCAAAATATCAATCCAATAGTCCCATTAGCTGGTGGTCCTACTAGAAATATACTACATCAAAATACTGGAGGTAGTTGAGCCCAGGCTTCACAAATTTTTTAAAGAAGGCTAGTTCATCTGGACAGATACCGACCATTATTCTTTGATGGTATTCCTGGTTAACCGAATGTTATCCCAAATAAGGTAAGAGACAAAATACCTAATTTCACTGCTAATAATGTCATTACATGTGAAGAGCATCGTATGTCTTTTACAGATAAAGTGAATGATTATGAAATTGAGAATGAAGATGTTGTTATGAAAATTTTTGTTCAGTCACTAATAGAAGATGCTAGGGATTTGTACAAGGGTCTACCTAAAAATAGCATTACTTCATGGGATGAATTTGTGAGAAACTTTAAAGAGCAATATGTTGAACATGTCAATTATAGTTACATGCTTAATGAATTCGATAATATCAAGAAGCATTTAAATGATAGCATGTCAAAATTCAATGGTAGATTTCAAAAGGCTATGTACAAATTGTTTCAAATTTTGAGATTAGATGATGAGGTCTATTTGACCACATACTTTAATGCTTTGGAGGGAAAAATATCTTACCTTTTGACAGACAAAATCCCATGTACTCTGAGAGATGCTTTCAAGTTAGCAATAAATATTGAAAGTAATAGGAAAGAATCTAGTCAAAAGTACAAAAGGGATGAAGGGAGATTGTGGAAAGAGGCCAGACCACATGATGTGAAACCTACCAGAGAAGATGAAAAATTTGACAAATTGGAAAATACTATCAAAGATCTTTCTAATAGATTTGAAAACGGTGGAAAATTTTTTCAAGATAATAGATCACCATATCAAAGGAAAGAAAGATTTCCTAGGCTACATGATCATCCATACAAGACAAATTGGAAGGATGGAAATCCCTTTTTTGACACCTATGAGCCACAAAAGGGAAGGGATACTCCTGATCCTTAGAAGAAAAATACAACACATAATATAGAAAATATTCCATGGTGTGTGTTTTGTAACATGCCTCACTCACCCTACCAATGTTTTGTATCCCAAGCTCTAGGAGATGAACTAGAAGACTCACATGCATGAGATTATGAAGCATATGAAAAGCCTACAGTAAACATGTTTACCATTGAAAAGGTGGAGGAACTTTCATCTTCAGAAAATGAAGAGATATTGGTTGATGTTAATCATAAGAGGAGAATTCTCTTAGTTTATGAGCAACAAGTTTTTTCCCATTCTGTTCCTAAGGAGTCTAATGATGAAAATTATAGAACAAATGTGGGTAGGCTAGAAATGGATGGTACTCACTGTAGAAATCCCAATAAAGAGGAAATCATGACTCTAACTATGGCTGCAATTTCTCAAGATAGATCCTCATATAACTTGAGAAATAGAAGAGTGGATGTTGATCAAGGAATACCAATCTTAGTTTTTATTAAAGATGATTCTCAAAGTAAGCTTTCTCCTAAAACAAATTCTTTCCAAAGAAAAAGTGGTGACAACAACAAATAAGAAACCATCATTTTTGAAAATACTAAGAAGAATGAGGAAGTTTCCATAGAAAGGAAGAACAAAAAAGTTGGTGGAAGAAAATATTGGTCTGATCTTTCTACTAAGCCCCAAACTTTTGACATGAGACATGCTCTATCTCAAATGAAGGTATCAATCCCTTTATTGGAAATGTTGAAAATAAAAGAGCATAAGGTAGCAGCTTTGGCTCTGATAAATGAACAAGGAGACATTCCTATTATGTTAGAAAAGACAAAGCCACTAGAAGGACTTGAGATAGCCAAAGAGGTTTCCAACTTTTGTGTTGGAAATATTGTGACTCAAGAGCCATCTTCCATTGAACCCTTTTATGTCACCTTGATTGTAAATAATTTGTTGCTAAACAATTGCATGATTGACTTTGGTGTTGTGGCTACTCTTATGCCTTACCATGTTATGAAAGAACGAGGGCTTCAAGTTGATACATCTAATGGCAGGTGTTATGCCATGGATAAAAAAGTAGTTACTATGGTAGGAACCTTAGTTGGAATAGAAGTAAGGATTTTTGTATTTCCCGAGGCCACTTAAAAAATGGATGTGGTTATACTTGATACCAAACCTCATTATGGTATGCTACTATCAAGACAATGGGAAGCAATAATGGGAGGAAAGTTGCAACTAGACCTATCATATGCTACTATACCTATAAATGGTACAGAGATAAAGTTGTATAGAGAGCCTCATTCCCTATTCATGATTGAAATTGTATCACCTGAGGATCTGAATTGTTGTGTTGACATTGACATGGAAAACTTCATAGTTGAGGAAATTGTGCCACAACTCAAAAATACTAATCCAATTGTTGATGAACTACTATTACAACAAGATGGATTATGGAAATTATAATTTGATGGAGGATGCTCTAAGGAAGGCTCAAGAGATGGTGTCTTGTTTATATCCCCACTAGGTATTACTTTTAAATACTCTTTTCTATTAACCTTCTAGTGTACTAATAACAGTGCTGAGTATGAGGCTTTGATATTGGGATTAGATATTTCCATAAAACATGGTATAAAATGTTTGAAAGTTTATGGAGATTCCCCGTTAATCATTTCTTAGATTAGATCACAACATACTACAAAGGATGATAGACTTTAATTATATACATATGTTGTCTAGAATAGAATAGAATCTTTTGATGCTTTCAAACTTCTCTGGGTAGAAAGATCAAAAAATATCAGGGCAGGTTTCCTTACAAATATTGCATTAAAAAATAATGATGCTACTCTTACTAGTGTTTCAATGTTAGAAATAAAAAGTAGACCTATTGTACCTTATAATGTCTATAATTGGAAAGTTTTTGAGGATGATAATGATATCCTTAGGTTCATTCAAGGTTTGGATCAATATGATGGACAACAAATTGATTTTAATGCTTATCAAGAAGTTGTTGATGGAAAGAAGTGTATCATGAGAAATGTTGTTAAGGTAGCTTCCATCCACATTCCCAAAGGGTTAGTTGAAATAGAAGGCACGTTCAAAATAAATGACAATCATATGTCCCAAAAGTCTAATGCTAAGGTGGATGATCTAGAAGAAATAAACCTAGGGTCAGAAACATCCCCTCAATTAGTATATATTAGAAAAGGACTCAGTAGGGAGGTAGGAACTAATTTAATAAGATTATTGAAAAGGTATAAACATGTCTTTTCCTAGTCATATGATGATCGCAAAGCCTATAGGGAAGACCTATTTTAGTATGAAATCCCTCTAAAGTAAGATGCAAAACCATTTAGGCAAAAGAAAAGACCTATTAATCCCCTGCTAGCTACTAAAATGTAGACATAGCTGACCAAGTTAAGGGATGTAGGTATTATTGAGCCCATAAGGCATTCATCTTGGGTCTCTAACCTAGTACGAGTTAGGAAGAAGAATGGTGACATACGGTTATGTGTAGATTTCAAAAATTTGAATGTTGCTTCATTATAGGACAACTATGGATTACCTAATATGGAGGCTATGCTTCATAAAGTGACTGGTTGTTTTTTATTATCCATGATGGATGGTTTCTCAAGATATAACTAGGTGTTGGTTAAAGAATTAGAACAAATCAAGACAACATTTATTACTCCTTGGGGAACCTATGTATATGTCTCAATACCTTTCAGTTTAAAGAATGCTGGAGAAAAATTTTAAAGGGAAATGGATTTGGCCTTTAAAGATCTAATTGATGTCATCATGGTAGCATACCAAGATGATCTAACAACTTATTCTAAAAGGGTTGATGATCATTGCAATCACCTAGAGAAAGTCTTGGATAAAGCTTTGGAGTTTGGCATATCTTTAAATCCTAAGAAATGTCATTTTGTTATCACTGAAGGGAATCTATTAGGGCACATAGTGTCCAAAGAAGGAGTAAGGATTGGTCCTAAAAGATTTGAAGCCATTAAGAGGGTTCCTACTCCCAAAAACCTCAAAGGTGTGTAGTCTTTCCTTGGACAGATTAATTTTTTTAGAAGATTCATTGCTAACTTTGCAGAGTTAGTCAAACCTATTTTCAAGAGTCTAAAAAAGGATATGAAATTTGAATGGCATCAAGAAGCACAAGAGGCTTTCGACAAAATTAAGAAAAAAATCCAATAGAAGAAAATATGGACCTGATTCAAGTAAATAGTGTTGCCATGAATGAAGGAATTGTCACTAGCATTAAAATGCAACCTTGGTATACTAAAATTGTTTTTTTTCTTAAACATGTTAGTTTCCCAAAAGGTCTAAATGAAAATCAAAGGATAAGCCTTAAATTACAGGCCCAAAGGTATATATTGTTACAAGGTGACTTGTATTGGAAGGATAATGATGGGATATTTCTCTTATGCTTAGACAAAGGGAAATCGAAGAAAGTCTTACAAGAAATGCATTTTGGACTGCATGGAGGACATCATTCTACCAAAGCAACAACACACAAAACTCTAAGGGCTGGTTACTATTGGTGTATCTTATTTAAAGATACCCATGCATTTGTCAAAAAATTTGAACCATGCCAAATATTCTCAAACAAGCTAAAGTTTTTAGGAGTATTGATGCTAAACTCTGTGGTTGTAGAGGCTCCTTTTTCCATGTGGGGTATTGATTTTATTGAGGAATTTTTTGAGAAATCCAGTGGGGGACATAGTTGGATACTTGTTGCAACTGATTATTTCACTAAATAGATTGAATCAATCCCCATAAAGAAAGCTACAAGCACAATTGTGATTGAACTCTTGATGAATAACGTAGTGACAAAGTTTGGTGTTCCCATTAAACTAGTAATGGATAATGATATGTGTTTTAGGTCACAAGAATTCATTGATTTCTATTCATAAATGGGCATTATTCTTTCATATACATCCCCACATCACCCACAGGCTAATGGGCAAGTAGAACAAGGCAATAAGAGAATTTTGCAAATTTTGAAGAAAACACTAGAAAATAACAAAAGGACATGGGATGCAAAATTAAAATTAGCATTATGGGAAGATAGAATTATAGAAAAAAGAGCTACAAGTAAGTCTCCTTTTGAACTACTTTATGGTATAAATTCTAGGCTACATGTGAGCAATTTTCTTCCTATTTACCAATTCATACAAGATGAGGGATTGGATATATGTAATCCTTTGCAAAATAGAATGATCCAGTTAGTTGAACTGGATGAAATAAGAAGAGAAGGTTAGAGAGAAAATATAAGACTCGATAGAAGATGAAATATCTCTTTGATAAGAGAGCAACTGTCAAAAAATTATAGCCTAAAGATCTAGTCCTTCAATGGAATGCTAGGGTTGAAGATAAGGGAAAGAAAAAAAAATTAAATCCTTATGGTTGGGTCCTTATGTTATCCATCAAATTCATGGAAAGGATTCATATTATCTAAAAAATATGGATGGTGAAGAACAGGGATTGCTAGTGCATGGATAATTTTTGAAATTTTTCTTCAATTAAATCCTAATCTTTTCCATACACAATAGTTCTAAAATGTATATAGGTGTGTTTAATTTTGAGTTGTGTGTTTATTTTGGTTGTGAGTTTTTTTTTTGAGCAGTAGGTTAATGGTTTTGTTTCATCTGCCACCCAGAGATTCTAGATTCCCTGCTATGACTTTGTATTCAAGAATCCTTAGATAGAGCCACTATTGGAGTAATTTTTAGGTTTTTTTGAGAAGTTTCACTTTTAAATCCCACTAACATCTGAATCTAGCTTGTATATCAATTATCTTAAGACTCTGCAAGAAATTATCCATTTAATGAAAATGTTAAGACCAAGTGCAAAAATGTCTATGTATCCTTGCCCTAGGTCTTTTTTCCCTTGGTAGGGTTTTTGTTCCTAAAAAAATGTCTTAAGTGTGCCCTAGATCCTTATTTTTTCATGTTACTTTTTGAGCCACTTAATTTCTCATGTTTTCATGTGGTCTTTTGCCTTTCCTAGTGTTCGCTAAATCTCAGGATATAATTGTTAAGTCACTTTTCATTCAACGAACAAGAGACATAGTTTGGATATCTTTCATGTTCTCTTCAATCACATGATCGCTAGTTAAGTTGATGGTTAGTGATTTATTTTAGTGATTTAGTGATGGTTTCTTCACCCAATCGCATGATTCCTAGCAATTTTCCATAAACATCAAGTGATCAGGCCAGTGGTTATCGTCTGTTTTCTCGATCTAACGGTGAAGTTCCAAAAAATTTAGTGACTCAATGATGAAATCCAAGATCAATGGTTGCTATCAAATGCCAGAATAAAGGTTTCAATTAGTAAAGTATTTGGCAATTCAGCGAAAAGCTTACAATAGGTTGATTTTTTGTTGAATCGTGTATTCTCTAAATGTTTAACATTTGAGACAACTTGTTTGGTGATTCAGTGATCAAGGAATTCACTTAATTGTGTAAAGATGGATGTTAGTGACAAAACCTCCCATGAATAGGTGACTAAAGGTATTCTCCTAATCCTGTGATCCAACGGTTAAGTCTCAAAACTTTTAGCAATTTAGTGAGGGCCATGGATAATGATAAAGATCAATAGATAGTGTTTAATCACATGATATAAATGAGCTTAAGAATATTTTATAGAGACTTGGTGACAAAGGAGTTTCTTTGAATTGCATGACATAACCAAAGTTAGTAGTAATATCTAACGATGATGCAAATACAGTTGTCGCCGGATCACTTAATCAAGTTTGAGTTAGATGGAACATTTTGAGATTGTGCAAATACAATGTTTGCAGAATCACATGATATAACTAAGTTTAAGAGAAAGATCTAGAGGTTGTGGGAAAACTTCATTCACTCATTCACAAGAAATAACCATAGTTAAGCAAGATATTCTGAGATCATGCAAAAGGCTTCAATCACTAAATCGCCAGATTAATCCAGGTTAAAGTTCTCATAAATAAAAGAGAAAAGAGTTGTTGTTAGAGAGAAAGGTACTCTACTAGGATGGAAAAAATAAGAAAGCTAGCCAATCAGATCATAATTGAGGGTTTTTTCAGTACTCGAGGGTTTTGAAGAGATGACATAGTAATTATTCCTTCTCTTTTCCAAATTTTAAAATACTAACTTTCAACATCCCACATTACGACTAGCTCTGTTTCAATTTTGGTGTTACCTAGAGTTGAATGTTGAGATGAATCAGAGAAGATTTGTAGTGATCTTGATAAATATTATGCATTAAATGATCAATGATATATGGACAAGACATTCTTTCATTAACACTTAATAGTTTTCAAAAATCAATTGAGAATTTTGAAGCTATTGTAGTGTGTGTTTGAGCAGAGTGAATTTGCAGAATTTAGAGGTATTAGAAGGTGAAAATGAGTCAACCAAAATTAGGCTAACCTTCTTCCAGTAGGGAGGTTGTGGAACAAGGTGGAGAGGATAAAGGGATAGCAAATTTCTCATAAGAGTTTGTCAAATCACTCCCAGGATTGAATCAAAATAAAAAGGTCAGTGATGAAGTCTTTCTTGACTATATTATAGAATGTAGGGATCTTGTTACTCCTTCAGGTTTTGGCTACATGTTACTTAACTAATTCTATAATAACCATTCCAAAGCTATCCCCATTTTCAATGCATGAGTTTTAGGCATGGCTAAGTTAATTGTTCCTGATGTCTTCCTAGATGTTGACCTCATAATTGAGTTAGCTAGGCTTTATGACCCCATATCAAAAACCATCAAAAAGAGTGACCAGTTAGCCTTAGTGACTTTGGATAGAGGATCTTTCATGAAATCTTTTGATTTCTATTCTTCATCCTCCATAGAGATAGAACTAAAGAAAGAGAAAGAGAAGTATGCAAGTCAGATAGGACTTGTGAAATCCCAGATGGCCAAGCATTTCCCTAAGACCAGAAAATATGTTTCCCCTCTCCCGACACATGTGAATACTCCCTATGAGTATAAATCCATCAATTACTACATGAAGTATCTAGCCTATGGGTTGTGTAGAGTATTAAGGATGGATGGAGATGCAAAGATGATGCCAGTAGATATCCTAATGATTATCCTGGACATTCAAAACTCACATGCAAATACAAATTATGATTGCATTCAATATGTAATCAACATAATTCATGAAGGCTTGGTGATGATTAAAAAGGACAAGAATCCAATAAGGTTCATGCATTATTCCCTCCTGATGCACTTGATTTTATACTTCAATGTTAATAACTTGAATGGGCATATGCTAAGGCCTAGGACAATGTTTGAAGGATAGCCCAATCCAGTACAATATTGGTTGAGGGTGTAGAATTATACTTCTAATGAGAGCAATTTCTATGCTTTCCAAAATTGGATAATTTTGCCAATTTTGAATATTTTGGGAACCAATATAACAAGGCTACCAATTAGGGTGTTAAGGCTCCTTAGGCCCCAAAAGTATGTTGATAAATGGCAAGCAAGCCATAATTGGGGTGACTTTTTCTTTGGCAAGAATTTCACACTAATTAGAGTATATGGATGCCCACAACCCCCACACATACTCCCAAAGTATGTGCATCCAAGAATTTCCCAATTAGAATTCATTTGGTGACTATTATGGAATGATAAGGATCACCTGGCTCCACATAAAAAAGGCACTTTCACTCCACAACAATTTAGGGTAGGTAACTTCCTAATTGGTAAAAGGGCATTACCTTAGCTTAGCTCATGGTTGAATCATTTTAAGATGATTTCTAGTATTTATAGATATGTGGATCCTAAAAAATTTATTAGGACTACCAGAATGACACTAATCCCCAACATTGGTACAATTAGGGAGCATGAGGGGTTTGATGATGAGGATGTAATAAGAAATATAAGGGATGAAGATGAGATTGGTAGGGGACTTACCAAGTTTTATGAGCTTCTGAAATTAGAGGCTCAAGTCAAAAAGGCTAAAATTTCCTTCGGATAGTTTTTCCCTAACCTCCCATACTTGAAAAGAATTGATAGAATGATATAAATGCATGGTACCCTATCTAGTCAATTAGAGGGTCAAATTGAAGAGAAATTGGAAGTAAAA
Source organism: Chamaecyparis obtusa (assembly GCA_027943335.1). Taxonomy (NCBI): domain Eukaryota; kingdom Viridiplantae; phylum Streptophyta; class Pinopsida; order Cupressales; family Cupressaceae; genus Chamaecyparis; species Chamaecyparis obtusa. Next base: position 247,874 of record BSBK01002725.1, on the reverse strand, counting down.
AAGGATTATTCTTCTTCTAACTATGAAGAATACATTGATGAATCAAAAGAAGGTGATAGTCCACCCCAAGCCAATGAACCCCCTTTCATTGATGTAAGTTAGGATTCACCTAAGGTAGAGGATGTCTCTAAGCCTCCTCAAAAAAAATAGAGAATTGAGGAAGGTGGGCCCTCTAAAGAAAAGAAATAGAAGAAAGGGATAGACAAAATTGCAACCTTGGTGCCTTGTGATACATTATATCATCACCATTTGAGGAAAATCATCAGAGAAGGAAAGAAGGTTGCCACACAAGAAGAAGTGGAGTTTCCCCTACAACTCAATAAGGATGAAAGGGAAATATATCAAGATGAACTTCTCAGTGATCATCAGTTCATCAAAAGTGAACAATTTAAGAACTTCCTGATCTGGAGGAAACAACATGAGGTTTCTAAAATACTACATGAGGGCATTGACCCAGATGATGAAGCATTGAAGGCCTTGGTAGAATATGATCTAGAATAAGAGACCATTACTATGGAAGAAGCTAGGAAACTAGTTAAATCTAGTGGGATGCTCCTAGTGCCAGGATGGGATATAACATCAGCCTTCATAATTAATCAAATTAGAAGGCTACTTGAGGGAAATATTTCCCATGAAACCCAGGTTGGAGATATGATCAAAGGATGTAGGTATAGCTCCAAGTCACAGGCTCTAGCAATGTGGTCCCTTGCACCAAGAACTCAAAAGCCTTCCCTAGTCAGTGTAGAGGAGAAAATGGAGGGGAATCAGATCATCTGGACAGTCCAAAAAACTAGTGATTTGGAGATGTCTAATGTAGTGACCCATTTTGCACATCGAAATAAAGCTAAGACATCTCAACTATCAAATAGGTATGCAAAATTATTTGAAAATAAAATGACCATAGAAAAGGACTAAGACAGAGGACAAATGAAGATAAAGGAATTAGAAGATGAGCTTGAAGATGAAAAAGATAAACTTGAAGAGGCCTCTAAGGAAACTCCTCCTCCAGTCCTACAAACTGAAACTATAGTCTAACTAGTGGTAGAATTTCCTATTGAATTAGTATAAGAATCAGAAAAGGACAAGTTGGATCTATCCCTGAAGGTCCTCTCTAGCATCATACAATATAGGTGTGAAGTGATAAAAGGTAAAATGGATTCAGTCGATAATTATTACTCTATGCTATAGAAGACTAACGAAAGTATCAAGGATGTTATGGCTACCCTAGAGCCACTATTCAATATATGGTCTACCAGAGGGCCTCTTTTTGATAAACTTGAGTTATTACAACCTCATAGGAAAAATATTCTAGAATTAGTTACTGAGGTGGGAGAGAAGATAGAGAAAATTGGTACAACTTGGGGATTATTCAAGGGCAAGATAAATCAAGTAAAAGCCAAAATCAATATGTTTGGCTTGGACTTTAGCAAGTTCCTCCCTCCAATTTGCAAAAATTATGGTAACATGATAGAAGTTGAGGACTGGAAGTCAAGTATGAGTCAGTTGGTGATTAGGCAAGAGGCCTTTTTGAATAATGATGGATCCTTAGATATGGATAGATTTAACAGCATATTGGATGACTTGTTCAAAACAAAAAATGAATGTATTAAATTTTTTGTTGAAACAAAGGCCATCATTGACTCAAGATGGCATAAGTAGGTGAAGCTATTATAAATCCTGAAAATGTACACTTGGCCATCAGAAGAGGAGGTTTTTACCTGGGACAAAAGCACTAAACCTAAGAAGAAGTAACCAACAACAATTATTGTAGAAGAAATGGAGGAAGGGTGAATTCCAACATTGCACCTGATCTATGAGCACAAGGAGAGTAATTATTATAAAGAGGATGATGTAGGTTAGTCGGATGGTAGCCACCATTCACACAAATGTTTGCAGTTACTCTGAATACCGATGGATAAAGGTGCCACTCAAGGGGATTCATTATGCAGTTTTCTGGCACCATTTCCCCCTTTTTTCTATTAAAATTAAATATATTTTGTATTCTAGTGCAAGTCATTATCTAAGCCATCTGAAGCTTGTTGCATCTTGTTTTGAAGGATTCCAAGATGGCTAGTATATATAGAAGTCTCTTATTTGGTAAAAAGAGTGGTGGAATACTTAGTGTAATAGGAGTTTTTGCATCAAGTGTTTTGATTCTAAAAAATCTTAGTCTCTGAATGTACTGATACAAAAGATTTATCAATGAAAATATATTGAAATTCCTTGTATATGCTTTATTGTCTTCATGTATGAATTTTAATTTTTTGTGTTAAATTTGTAAGGTAGTTTTGATATATCATCTACAAGGTAGATAGTGGGGTTAAATCTTAAGTTTCTTTCAAGGGAAGTGTGACTATTAGGTGAGGTCTCAGAGAATTCACAAATTGTGGAAGAATTTGATGATAAGTATATATGATTGAAAGGATAATCTATAAGGCATTTTATCTAAGTTTTGGGGTTATTTGACTTGAAGGTTTTTTGTAGATATGTGTCTTAGTTGACTTTGATGCCCTAGGATTTGGGACTGGTCATCGCTTAACTTATACAATTTTCATCATCAATCAAATAAATAACAATCTATTTTTAAAAAAAATTGAATACAATGAATGTTCTTGTCTGTGTCAAGTATACAGATAACTACTATGATCTTTGAAGAATTAGATCTGATAGGTATACCCACATGTAGTTAAAATCTCAAAGTGAAGAAGGATCCAGATCCTTAACACCTTAGGGTGAACCCACAATACTAGGTTACAATTTTTCAAAGGAAGGAATTTGTCCCAAAAAGCATTTTTGGGAAAATATTATTTTCCAACTTTCTATAGAAACTCACTTGCACTTTCAATCGTAAGTACTAAAATTATGATCAAAAGTCCTTAGACATAAGACTTTCGATCATCAGTTACTTTTGATTGAAAGTGCTTAGTAACTTTTGATCGAAAGTTACTAAGGAACTTTCGATTGAAAGTCCCTTAGTAATGACTTTCGATCGAAAGTCACTAGTTAGGGTTTTTTTTTATGGAAATCCCTTAGTAATGACTTGAATTTCGATCGAAAGTCCCTTAGTATTGACTAAATTTTGCATTTATTGCCAAAGTAATTTCAATAGAAAGTACTTTCAATCAAAAGTTAGTACTTTTGATTGAAAGTACTTTCTATCAAAAGTGCCTAAAATGGGAGATGGTTTCAAGTTTTCAAGAAATTCTAAGAATTTCATGGTTTCGGGCCTCAAGTGTGCTGATCAAATGGATGAATAAAAAGATGTCCTTTTGCATACAACAAGTACTTGGAACTAGCTTTCTAACGATTATATATTTGACTATTTTTAAATTTATTATGTGTATGATTTTTTACGTTAAATGAATGTAGGTTTTTTATCAAATATAAACCTCTGAGTTTGACATTCAACAAAAAATATTAAAACAAGGAAATTTTTTTTTGAAAAATAATAGTGCCCCCCGTATTCGAGTCTACTGTCTATTAAAAAAAAAATTTGAAATTTGATAAATACACAATAAGTTATAAGCTATGTAGTCAAGGTAGGTCAAAATTTTGGTTTAGTCAACTTCAAACGTTAATAAAATATGCAATAATAGTGAAAATGTCATCAAACCAATTTGCATCCCCTCTGCATGGATGTTACAAAACTAAATTCGAAAGAATCGCATCCATATCTATTTTACAAAAAAAATTATGCTCTATGAAAATAGTGTTACTATTTGAAAATGATGTTTTCAACACCATACAAGTTTTCGTGGGAGAAAGAAAAAAGTATTCAAACAAATTCAAATATATATATACATATACATATACATATATAGATATATACATACATATATATATGTGTGTGTGTGTGTGTGTGTGTGTATATCTATACATATATATATATATATATATATATATATATATATATATATATATATATATATATATATATATATATATATATATATATATATATATACATATATATATATATATATATACATATATATATATATATATGTATGTATATATGTATATATGTATATATACATATATACATATATACATATATATAGATATACATATATATATATATATATATATATATATATATATATATATATATATATATATATATGTGTGTGTGTGTGTGTGTGTGTGTGTGTGTGTGTGTGTGTAGAGAGAGAGAGAGAGAGAATCTAGATAGAAAATCCTAAAAGACTTTAATTTACTTCATCTTCTGATTTCGAGTGGTTCAACAGTAATATGCATCCAAATCTGAAAATTTTTCTCAAAATGTAGAGTTCAGTGTCTGTTTAGGCTAAAAAGTGTAACCCACTATTGCGGGTTCACCCCTTAGTGTTTATTGTTGACAGATGCATCTATTGGGACTACAAGAGTTAAGTACCAGAAGTTTTCTTATTGATTTTGATCATCTATAGTTTTAAACACTAAAAAAATGTATGAGTTTGATATTTGTTTGTTTATGAGATATGTTATTTGTTCTTATATACCTTAAATTTAATGTGGTTGTATGGATAATATGGATTGTTTTTGGGCTGTTAAGGAATAATGCATCTGGGAAGGGATAATAGACATTTTTGTCATCATCTTTTTTATAATTCTTCTTGGAAGTCTTATGGATGTTCTATTAAATTTTATTAGATGTATTTATCGATGTGTACTTGGTTTAGGGAAGTTTGGAAGTGTTTAGAGAAGGCTTGTAGGCAGATTTTTACTTCTTGGCTTTTGCAGATTTAAGTTTTGATCTTTCAATTTTGATTTCCTATTTTTATTATGAGTATTATGGTGTGTTGGATGTGGTATAGAGGTACCTCAATCAGGTATGCCTTGAGAAACCTTTCCCAAGCACTCTCCACACCCTAAACTCATGTTTTGGTGTAATTTTGGACAAGTTTTTGACAGTCCTCATACAAGTAAAGAACCCTGATCTTGTTTACTCATGAATTAGGATGAATTCTCATATGTTCTCGTGAGGATACTTGTATGGCCCTATGAGAATACTCGTATGGGTGATATGAGGTTGTAGGGTTTCTATTTTGCTATTTTTTGGGCTTGCAATTGGTCTTGTGGCTTCTATGATTCTTCCTTGTCAGTGGACTATAATTTTTACCACTTGTGTATGTCCATCACTTGTTCTTTTGGGGTTGTATGGTGTCTCTTATGATTTTTCATTAATTGGCATGTACTTGTGATATTTTTATGAGGTGAGGACCCATTCTGGGAATAGGATTTATACAAATATAACATTAAGTCTGATACATTTAATTTCTTATACTTTAAGTTATATTTGTATAAATCCATTCTAGGATGTTTGAGATAGGTTTTATCTTCATAGGAGTTAAGATGTAGATTCTAGATTCTGGAGTTTTCTAAAAAAATTTAGACTTAATCAAATTTTAGGCACATGAGGTTTCCCTAGACTTATAAAAACAAGATATGGAATGTTGTGTTAATGCATTTGGAAGTTTGTTTCCCCTATGTATGTTCATTAATTTTTTGTTGATGTTATATGGTCTTACTTATGATGTTTTTTCACTAAGCATATACTTGAGCTTAGTTAATGAGGCTAGGACTCATCTCGGTGGCTCTTGTGCATGAGAGGGTTCTCTAGACCTATAAATAAGCCGTGAAAAGTTGTATTTATGAATATGGAAATTTATATGCTATAATTTAAGGTTTCTTGTGATAGAAACTCTTCCAATGGTTCCTATTATGTATATGGCTAAGGTTAGGACTTGCTCTGAGGGCCTAAGTGCATAGGGGAGTTTCCTAAACCTACAAACCAAGACATGGAAGTGTTATTTTGTGTATTTGTCTTGTGATGGGGTAAGGGAATAGAAACCCTAAGTGAGTGGCTCACCATAGGTGTTGGAACCCTAAAGTGGTCACTAGATGATCCTATGGGTGGATTTGTAAAAAGTGATAACCTTAAAAAAATTAACCTCAGAAGGGGGGGATTCAAAAGATAATGAAAGAAAATATAATAAAGGCCATACGGATCTGATTGGAGTACCGAGATCAGGGATAACTACCAAGATGGATCCCTATTCATAAAGGGAGGACCGAGGTTACATGGTTTCGAAGAAGGATCCCAATATACAGGTTGTGTGATGACACTCACTTAGGTGGTATCCTAGCACCATAACCTCAGTGTTATAGTATGATGATATTTTATGTGCTTTATTCTTGTTCTTTTGAGCCTTGGATTTATTGGTATCCGAGACTTAGATTTCCTTAAGGTCTTGAGAGTACCTTGGTTCTATCTCCTAGCATGGGGGGTGGAACTTTACTAGTTTTACATGGTTGGGTGGCAAATCTCTTTCAAGGTATTATTTGTGGTTCATGTCATGCCTTGGATTATGAGTTGTTAAGTGGTGAAGTTTATATTCTTGTATCATGTATCTCTATCTTTTGTAATCAAGACATAAATATGTATTGTAAGCCTTGGGCAACTTCTTGTAATTATCTCTCTGTATGCCTTCAAGCCATGTTTAATAACTATAACTATAATTATGTTTGTAAATGGAAATTGTAAGAAAGAAGTTATGTATGTGGGAAGGGTAGTATTAGGAATCTCAAAAGAATATTGAATATTGGTTAATCAGTTATGGATTATAATTAAGTAAATTTCCTACCTTATCTCTCTTATGAGCTTTAAAATGAAATTTAAAGTAATGGTTCTATGAAAATGTTTTTAATGCAATTACTTATGGATGTAAACTTCTTTAAAAGGAAACTTGTTTTGATATGTAGATTAGTGAAAAGATATGCTAAGGGTTGAAGGGTATCTCCAGGTGAACTAATAATGAAAAGGAAACATGTGTGTTATTGCAAATAGTAATGAGATGTAATTTCTTCTAATAATCTTAAATGTGTAGTCCTATGCAACTTGTTGGTGTAATTAAGTATTTACTAATTACACTTTACTTAAGTTTACTTAGGATAACACATTTGCATACTAGTTGTCTTTGAGACACCGAGGAGTTTGCATTTCTTTTTAGTACATGGTTAGGAGAATCTCCACTTTAGGTGTGATAGTTGTCATCACATACCTCTTTGTGTGTGAGATCCACCTTTAGTGCTCTTATCACATTATCATCCTCTCATTGTTGCACATGTTTCACATACTTTCATGTACAATGGAGGATGATCCACCTTTGGTGGACATGTGATTCCACCTTGTGTGGGTGATATCTTATCATCTCCTTATCATGTAGTCTTATTGCATTGCCTATATATTTAGGCACTCGTACTTTATAATCAATTCAATTGGCTATAATCAATTATTTGATCATTTTTTCTATCTCTCTTGTGCTATCTCTTGAGCTTCTAGATCTTGGCTTTTATTCTTTTCCTTAGGCAAAATTCTTACATGGTATTAGAGCCATAGGAGTTTCATTGTATAGCTTATTTTTGAGAGATTTTTATTGCAGGTAAAAATTGGAGCTTGCTGGTGCAAATCAGAGGTTGGCATCACATTGAGGAGGTCCAAATATCCGTAAATCAAATTTTGTTTCATCCAAATCAGATATCTGAAGCAAAATCTAGAGCCATTTGAATTTTCAAGGTTCGGCGGCGGCGATTCAAAAAAAGTAATTTCGAAGGCAATTTTCAAACAACGATATCTCAGTCATCCAGACTCCTTTTTCAGAGCAATTTTTTTTGTTTTGGGGTATAATTTCATGATCTACACAATGGTGTAGGTGATTTCTGATCTCTATTTCTAATGTTTTCTAAAAATTGAAAATCTCAATTTTTACAACTTTAGAGGCTTCTTTTGGGCTCATATGGACACATTTTTAGGTGCTATTTTTTTTTTAAAGTTCATAATTTTTTGTCTACTTTCCAGATCTGGTATTAGTTTGGAAAAATTCTGAGTAGACATAGTACTTTCATAATTTGGTCTATTTTGGCCTATTTTTGGCACTTGTAATTGATTAGATCTTTGAGGGATCTTGGGTCTGCTATAGCTTCATATTTTCAATTGTAAATATCAAAATTAGAAGTCCACTTTGATCAATTTCATCAAGTGGCAATTGTACACACACTAGCTGTAAAGTGCCAAAATCATCATTTTTGGGGGGGGGTTCTTTAATTGAGTGAATTGGGGGGGTGTCTTGTGTGCTGGTGTCTCTCTCTTTTTTGTGCTCTTTTCATTTTGCATCATGGGTTCTATTGCAAAATTAACTCCACATAACTATGCTACATGGAAAGATAATGTATGGAGCAAGTTAATGGTTCAAGGTTTAAATCCTTATGTGGATGGTGCTATTAAAAAACCCATTGATGATGATACTGTTGCAATAACTAAATGGTCATCAAAAAATTATAAAGCTTTAGGAGTGTTGAGAGAGAATATTTCTGTAGCTGTCATGTATCACATCAAAACCATAAAAGATGCTAAAGATGCTTGGGATAAACTTGAAGAATTGTTTGGTAAAGTGGATGAGGAAATGGGATTCACAATTGAGACTGATCTCCTCAAACTAGAGCCCAGGAACTTTGACACAATCCAATATTATCTCAACAAAGTCAATGACTATAGAGCACAACTTGATGATTGTGGTAATCCCATAAAAGATGTGAAGTTGGTTAGTCACTTGTTGAAACATCTTCCTCCTAAATATGGAGCTTTTGTTTCAAGTTATAATACACACAAGTTGACCATGGGTAGTGCCTTCATTAAGCCTTCATTTGAGTCATTTTTAGAAATGTTGGTCTTAGAACAAGAAAAATCGATGAGTATGGGGATTCTCAAGTCATCAACTTCGAAGGCATTGGTGGCTAATCATGAGAGTCAAGGAAATCAAAGTCAAAAGAAGAATAAGAATTGGAAGTCTAAGTCTCAACAAGAAGGCACAACATCAACTTCCACACAACATGACACTTCTACATCACCTCCAAAGGGTGAATCTTCAAAGAAGGAGAAGTGGTTTTGTGCATATTGCAAAAAAGATGGACATGAAGAACACTTTTGTTATAAGAAGGACATTGATGAATTGAAGAATCTTCTTGCTAAGAACAACATCAAATTTCCTTCTAGGATGTCTACCTCAACCTCTTCTTCACCAAATTTAGAAAAAGATAAAGGAAAGGGTCACGCATTTGTCACTGAGAAAGGACAAGCTTTGTATGCTTCTTCAAGTCCTGATTTAGGTAGATGGCTTCTAGATTCAGGGGCTTCTCATCATATGGATTTTTCACAGTCCATGTTTTCATCATTTGAGCCTTGTAAAGGTCCACCTATTTTGATGGGCAATCACACTTACATGAATGTGATTGGGAAAGGAAGTATTGAGGTTAGGGAGGGACACTTCAATGATGTGTTGTGTGTTCCACACTTGATCAATAACCTTCTTTCTATCTATCAAATCACAAATGGTGCTACAAAGAAGACTGTGGAATTTACACCTGATTTAGTTTTCATCAAGGACTTGGAGAGTGGAGTAGTTATTGCTACTGGGATAGTGGATCACTCTTCTTGGTTATACTCCTTTGCAGATTTTGCTCCTCTTGATGACAGTGATTCTTCAGATAGTGAGTCTTTAGCATATGATGATTATAGTGATGATTCATATTTTGAGGAGAGTTTTGGCTACTTGAACTTGGGTATTCTCACTCATGATCAAGCTCTTGAGCCTTCCATTTCATTTCCTCCTATTGAGACTACTTCCACTCTTGCTCCTGATGATGCTTGCATTCGCACAACCATGGATTCAAGTGTTTCAGTGTAGCAAGATATTCATTGTCTACTTCTCTCTTATTCTATTATTGTATTCATCTCTTATGGGAGGGATATTTTCCTCTTATGAGGTCTTCTCTCTCATATTCTATTATTTTATTCATCTCTCTTTTTGGGGGAGGGTTTTTCCCATGAAGTTTTCCCTCTTTCTCCACTTTATGAGAGATTGCATTGTTCTTGCATATTGTACATGGGTACCTAACATGGCCTAGTAGCCAGGACCTATCTTGCATTGTGAGCTTATGTGCATTCCCCTAAGTTGCACTTAAAGGGGGGTTTTGGTGTAATTAAGTATTTACTAATTACACTTTACTTAAGTTTACTTAGGATAATGCATTTGCATATTAGTTGTCTTTGAGAAATTGAGGAGTTTGCATTTCTTTTTAGCACATGGTTAGGAGAATCTCCACTTTAGGTGTGATAGTTGTCATCACATACCTCTTTGTGTGTGACATCCACCTTTAGTGCTCTTATCACATTATCATCCTCTCATTGTTGCACATGTTTCACATACTTTCATGTACAATGGAGGATGATCCACCTTTGGTGGACATGTGATTCCACCTTGTGTGGGTGATATCTTATCATCTCCTTATCATGTAGTCTTATTGCATTGCCTATATATTTAGGCACTCCTACTTTGTAATCAATTCAATTGGCTATAGTCAATTATTTGATCATTTTTCCTATCTCTCTTGTTCTATCTCTTGAGCTTCTAGATCTTGACTTTTATTCTTTTCCTTAGGCAAAATTCTTACACAAATGATGAAAGGTTATTTAAACTAGGTTTTAATCTCAATTCTTAACTAGATATATATACAAGGTTATATATGATAATTTATGATATTTCAAGTTGTGATAAAGATGATTCAATGAATGGTTTATGATTGGTTAAAATAAATGGTTAAGTACTTTACACTCTTTCTAAAGCATAAATGGGAACTAAGGATTCTTAATGGAAAGCTTATTTATGAATTGTTAATTATGCAAGTGAGTAGTGCATAGATAAGGTTGAGGAAAAAGATGAAAGAGGAAAGGATAAATGTATTTAGTGTGTTAGATAAATGAGGTTCTTCTGATTCACTTCTAAAAGTGAATATTTATGCAAATTAGGTAAATAAAATGAGTTCAATTAGTTCATTAATGTAATTGGTTTTGATGTGGAATGAAAGCAATGTCTGAATGTAAATTGAAGTTGAAAAGGAAATAGACTTCTTTTGATTATGTAGTAAGATGCAATGCTTGATATGGTTAATGAATTGAATATGGAACCTTAAGGAATGCAAATTTGAATGTATTAATGATGTAATGTTAGGAAAAAAATTTGTTAGCCACAAATTTAGGTCATTATAACTAATTACTTATGGGTTCCCTAGTGGGGACATTACATCTCAATCTTGGTAAACCATTTCCCTCATTAGTGAGAACTGTTTACATAGATGTTTGTACCATTTCATATTACTATGTTATTTCCTAGTTTACTCAGTAATCATTTCATTCTCCTTTTAGTAATTACCAGTGCTTAGTTTAAATGAATGATCAGTGATCACTAGCTCGATACTAGGTAATTGTCTATTGCTTAGTGAGTGTGCTTGGTCAAACCTATATTCAGTTATCTTATAGTTATGCCTAGTGAATTGCTTGATGTGTATGCTTGATGTGATTGACCGACTATTCATTTTGTCTCTTTTACCAACTGAATAACAGATTGATACTAATGACAATCCTTTAATGCTCAAATAGGAGTAACATTCTCCCCCTTTGGAATTAGTTTCAAAACCTTATGTATATGTACCCACTTCCAAAAATATATATACAAACTTAAAAATATACTAACTATATATTGAGTCCCCCTTTGTGCATTCTCCCAGTGTAAAGTACATAATATTATATATCTATAATCTATATACATAGACTTTCCCCCTTTTTGAAATTAATTCCAAAACAAAAAGTGTACTTACAACTTATCAAAATTATACTAGTGGGTTTTCTTTAGTGATGCCAAGAGGTTTTTCCATTCCTCTTTCAAGTTTTCAAGAGAAATGTGCTCTAGACCTACTTGTTCATGCATGTCAAACATGTTCTCAAGTACACAAATCTCAAGGGTGGAAACTAAATCTTTTTCCTTATTTACATCTTGCTCCATGATTTTTAGATGTGGAAGAAACTCAGCTTGTAGCTCGGTGACTTGATCACTTATAGCATCTTCTTGCTTCCTCAAATTTGTTCTCAACTACCTAAGTTCTTAAACTTTGGAAATATGCTTATGAAAAGATGTAGGATCGATTAGAGAATTATTGACACTGACCTTGATTTCTTCATCCAACTTCTCTATCTTTTCACTAACCTTGGTAGTGAATTTGTTAATAGTGCATAACTTAACAAAATTTGAATTATTTTCTGTATAATGGTTTCCAGCATGGTAATTACCTCTGAGAGCTTAACCTTATTAACTGCCACTTCTTGGCTTATTTTCTTAGCCAAATTTACTTGAATATTTTCTTCTTCACTTTCCTCCATTATTTTCTTTGTATCTACATCAAGGGCATTTATGAGACCACTTAGAGTTACAAGTTGGTCAATGATGAGAGTTGCGTCATCAACATTGATATCGGGAATGGATTGCAAAAGAATATCTCTAACATGTTCCAAAATTTGTTTACATTTTTTTTCCTTTTTCAATTTCTCTTGTGGATCCTTCCTTGTGCACAATTCCCCATATCTTCTTAGTGCTTCAGGGTCTAATCTCCTCGGGTCACATTTAAGTATCTCTATAACTTCATCAAGTGTGACATGACCCTTACCATGCTTCTTTTTCTTCTTCTTCTCTCATGTAGGTGATTTGGTATAAGGAATGAGAGCTTGAGTCTCTAGATTGATCTTTTTGGTCTCATTTGGGACACTCTCCTCCTTAGCTTTCCTAGTGACTTGTGTCTCAGTGGCTTGCCCTTGGATGTCTATGGTGGTGTCTCTTGTTGATTCTACTGGTTTATCTTCTTCTTATTTTTGTGTTTTCATCTCTGTGTGCTTAGGATTATTGGAAGTATTCTTCTCATTTGTATCATGTCCCTCAGGTATATCTTTTGGTTGTATGGGGGTTGAGCCTTTGGGTTCCTTCTATGTTACAATTTTAACTTCTTGTACCAGTACCAGTAGGTCACCTAAAGTTTCACTTTTTGTTTCTTCATCAGGCACATTTTCCTTAGTTGTATCTGTAGTAGTGATTATGTCTTAATCATCAGCTATGTCATTAGGATCTCCATTTGTGATGTCTTCAATTAATACATCATCTATCCTTGTTATTATGAACTACTCAAGAGGATCCTTGTATTCTTCTCTATATCTGATGGGGTAGAAGTCTATAGAAATGGTAGTATCTTCTACCTCATTGTCAGATAGATCAATGGGCTCCCTAGTAGCAAGATCAGTGTCATCTGATTGAATTCATTTTCCTTCCTTCTTACTCTTCTTCTTTGGAACTACTACCAATGCCAACTTATCTTCTTTTGTTCAGATTTTTAGAATTGAAGTCCATAAAAGTTTATTGTTATCATAAACCTCTTCAAGATTTCCTACTAGAATTTTAAGTGCTCTACTCTTTACTAGAAATATCTTAGAATATTTCTTCATTAATTCTTCTCTCTTGGGAACTGATAAGATAGGCATAGCCAATATCAATGCATGTTCCCTCATCTTCTTTTCAGTGTGCAAGGCATAAGTCCATCTTGCTGACACTTTATCATACAATTCCTTAGGTACATACTTAGCAAATTGAGTTGGTACCTTCTTAAATTTTATCATCATTTGTATGATGGCCTCTTCAATCTTTTCTTGATCTTTGGTAGACATATATACATAGTGATTTAATTTGGGGTTTCCTAGACCACCAGTTTCCTTTATTATTTCCACTAATTCATCAATTGACTAAATTTTATTCACAACAACTTTAAATTCATCTTCACTCTATTCTTCATCATCTTCATCTACATCATCCTTTTCTCTTATCAACCTTCTCCTCTTTTTTGGTTTCTTAGAGGTGGCTTGTGCACCTCTCTTTTTCTTTTGATATGTTTTTGTAGGAGTTGGCCTTGAGAGTTTTACTACTCCTTTCTTTTGAGGTAGGGAAGAAGTTGTTGAGGACCTTGTCCTTTCTCTTGTCAGTGCTTCTTCTTTCTTTCTGTTTCCTATGGCCTTGAATGGTGTAGATTGAATATCTTTTTATGACTCAGTTTCCTCATCATCATGTTCACTATTACCTATCAATAACTATTCCTCAGTTACCTCGTCAACTGGATTAGCCTCAAATGAGTCTTCTTCTACTTCATCACCAAATTTATCTACCAATGTGTCCATCCTCTTTTTAGATTTTTTTTTACCTTTACTGCAACAAGATCCATGTTAATCCATTAATTACCCTCTTCATAGGTACCAAACCTAGTTGCCTTAGGATTTTTGGGCTCGGTGAGTAATGCATTTATTGACTTAGATGCTTGGTCAATATCTAATTCATAGCCTATGGGTGGTAACCACACCATTCTTGGTACAAGCACCTTGATTAAAGTGGTGGTGGTGTCCATTAAGAAATATATATCATTTTTATGCTTATCTACCATCTGACCCAGTATCTTGCTTCTTTGGTGCATCCTATCCTTAAATTGTTTGAAGTATACATCCATGATATTGACAAAATTTTGCCCCAAACTTTGAATAAAATTCAATTGATTTGCATTATGACAGGTCGGTCAACATCCCAATCAACATTACTGACTGAGGGAAATAATTTTTGTACATAGAAACATATGAAAATTAGATGTGAACCAAATGTATTGGTATTTTTCTTTTCCAACCTGATGGTTCTCATATTCTCTTCTAATTGTTTCAACAATAAATCAGCTAGGTCATATTGAAAACCCTTCTTCACAATTTTATATGCCATGTTCACAATGCCACATGGTACATTGTTCAGACTGCTAGATTGAAATATCTTTTAACTAACTATGTATGCTCTAAACCTAGTCTTGGGCTCAACAATAGTGTTGACTCACATGCTTCTACCATCCCATTCTACTCTAGTTAACTTCTTAGTTTCAACTCTCGGTGTATTCCTAATAGCTTTTACTTTGTTAGTTATGGGGTACTCGGTGACTGGATGAATGATGTCCCTTGTTATCTTTACTGGTTCATCCAGCCATAACATCCCTTCATGCACTAGGCTTAACATAACCCTTATCCATTTGGTTTTGAATACTCTTAGGAAATATAGGGCATTCATTAAACCCTTCACCTCCAAATGTGTATGCTCACCCTTGAGATTTCCATCCACCCTCAGTTCTTAAAAGGTGGATTAAAGCTCAAAATCCCCTATTTCACCAATTTTACAATGGATATAAGCACCAATATCTTTCCCTAACAAAACCCTAGGTGGAATGCTCGAGAATGAGTCTATTTTGTCAATTGGTGATGTAACTTGTATTTTGGTTCAATATAGGTTGCAGACTTTATTAAAGTGACATTCTTATCACTCCCAGACTTGGATTTCATGACCTTAGATGAGGATGCGATCATTTATGAAATTAGGTCTTCGTGAAATAATTGTAAAATAGCTCAGTGAACATGAAACTTACTTGTGATCGAGAATAACTTTCTTGGAAACCCTTCAAATCTTTGCCAATAGCTCTGGAATCTCTTTGCACAAATATTTGCTCAAAATTTCTTTGGTTCTTCGTAATCATAGTGTGAAAAATGATTAAGTATGTGATGTATTTACAGCCAAAAATTCATTTCCCGCTCAAACTTTTCCATTTAATACTTTACCTACCACAACTTAGTAAATATAGTTGTGCTTAATTTATACTTAAAAGATCATTCATCTCAGTTAACACTTGGATATTACTCGGTTGATAAACCAACTTGGTTAACCTTTCCAATATTTATCGACTAGAAAAATTTCACTCTATCAAACTTTTACTGGCTATACACAATTTAAGTTCTAAACATGTAATCCCAAAGTGCATCTTATTTCATGCTAATTTGGTATGCAAACACTAGATATAAGGAACTATTTTTAAGATATAACCAATTTTTAATTCAGTTACATAAATACCTTTTGATTTAGGTGGAGGTGGTGATGTCACCTAATCCAAGGGATGAGGTGTCATTGATTGCATTGCTTGATCCAGCATTATCACTTGATGATTTTCTCCATATCTGATTCCTTATCCTCATGATTTCCTCAATTGCATTTCCATTTTCATTTGTTTGTATCTCTAGTGCCTGGTCTCTACAATTCTTGCTTAGGTGACCGACCTTCTAACAGTGTAAACATGCCATACCAATATTTATCCAATTGTGAGATCTTCCTCTCCAGTTCTTTCTCATGCAATTTTTTACTATATGTCCATACCTGCCAAATGATGTGAAATAAACCCATGTGTTGTAATTCCAAGTGTATGCATTACCTTTTATTCTCGGTTGATATACTTTGTTCTATTCTTTTAGTTTCCTGACTTGCTTCATTTTTACCTTGCATTCTTGTGATATGTGTCCATGCATGTTGCAAGTGTGACAATGTTTCTCCATGTTTTGTCTAGATTAGGAGTCCTAGTCAATTTATATCTAGACTCATGTGTATGATGTCCATACTTGTTATACTTATATGTTACAAGTAGTAGTCATCGTTGCACCAAAAGATCGACCTGTTAATGCCCGATACAACCACTAGACTTATAGAAGACAAATGAGGCAGTTAAGACATGTCACAAATCCTGAGGGGAGTGTTGACCATTTTTTCAATAATATCCCCCTTAGTGTTACCCGAGGGGATTCAAACTTATTACCAAGCTCTGATACCACTTGTTACAAGAAGTAGTTGTCGTTGCACAGAAAGATCAACCTTTTAATACTTGATACAACCACTAGACTTATAGAAGACACAAGAGATGGTTAAGCCATGTCACAAATCCCAAGGGGAGTGCTAGCCATTTTTCCAACATTATAACAATGACCATTAAACTTAGGATTGGATTTAGGAATATCTTTTTCTTTACTCTTGCAAATATTTGATGTGTGCCCTGATTTTCCACAATGATAACATGATAGCTTCTTTTACTTTTAATTAGTGTAGGAATTGTTATTTTTAGCTTATCTTGATGATCCTCCCTCTTCAATGTAGCCTAAACTATTTGTTCTACTAAGTCCTTTTTGACTTATCAAAAATTCATCCATTCTCTTATTTTTGTCTTCATATTTCTTGATCATCTCATTATGTTGTTGTTGTATTTTTACCTCATTCTTCAATCTTTCATTTTCCTCTCTTAATTCACCAATATCTTCTAGTTTCCTTGTAAGCTCACTTTTTACTCAATTTACTTCCTAACTTATGACGACCATCTAATTGGACATTTCAAAATGATTGTCGATGAGTCTTAGTATCTCAAATTCCTTCTCTTGTAGCTTATCAACCACTTGTCTCCTATCTTCAATAGCCAAGTTTATTTCTTGTTCTTCTTTCCTAGCATTGTTCATGACATCAACCATCCTAACCATTTTTGTCTCTTGACTGATTTGTAGAGCTTTCACTTATTTAGTAAGATGTAGATTCTTTACATATAGATCAAATATTGTTTCTTCAGATACATTAGATATGCTGCCACATCTAGATCTAGATGTCTAAAATGGGTCATCTATCTCTTCTTCATGATAATCAGTTTCATTGTACTGAATTTCCACATTGTTTCTTCTGATCAGTAACTTCTTCAATTCTTCTTTGGCTTCCTTGAATTGCTCAATAAAGATCTACATCTGCAATCCTTTATTCTCAATAGTCTTATCCAACTTATATCTTTCCATCCTTTTATCTTTCCTTTTCAGTGATTAAACTTCCTTAACAAGAGATCTAGCTTTGATACAGATTATTGGGATTATGGAAAGATAAGTAATGAGAGGGGGGGTAGGTGGGTGAATCAATACCCTTTAAAAGTTTCAAGGCTAAAACTTTCCAATTGTAGATCTCAATTAACTGACTGAATTCATTGTTTGAAACATAAATTCAAGTAACTAAAAATGTAAATTGCATGTAAACAAAACAATAAATCATACATGAAACTTCAAACTCATAACACATATATTTTGGTAATGCATAAAGCCTTGTAAGAAGGTAAAAACTATGGTGGGGATGACACCCATAAATCTTCATTACTGCAACAATAAAGTATGCCAATTAAGGATACAATTGTGATCACTTATGATGATATTGTCATGTTAGGAGTAACAATAACATTGACTAGATCTACCTAACTAGAGTATTTTAACAACATAATTCATGTGTGTACTCAGATAAGAGATTTACATAAGAATGGTTAAGTTCACTCTGTTAAGAGATTTTGAATTATGCTACAATGGTTAAATTGATAACAGTAAATGTATCTGTAAATAACAAATTAATCTTGTCTAATTTAGATCTATTAAGTATCAAATAAATGTGACCTTGGTGTGATGTGTGTGCCCTTCTATTCTTCTCAGTAGCCTTGTATGTGTTCTAAAAATTGAATTATTCTTTCATAAACCTTCTATAAAAAACCCTTTATCTGATCTCATGATGTTCTTATTGTAGCTAATCCTTATGATTCTTGTTCAGAATGACATCTTTACCAATTTATATAAAATTGACTTGACCTAATTAGGTTTTGCATGATCTTAGAAAACCTAAGATTAATGGTGTAAGAAAATAACCTAGATCTAACATTACATAAGAATCATCACCAAATTAATGATTACATCCATATTAAATATGTCTTGATCTTGGTAAACCATTTCCATAATAATTGTTAGCTATTTGTTCCATTTTAGATTACTATGTCATTTCCTTGTTCACTCGGTAATCACTACATTCTCCTTTCAGTAATTAATGGTGCTCGTTTTAAATGAATGCTCCGTGATCACTATCTTGGTCCTTGTAATTTCCTATTTCTTAGTGTGTCGACTTGATGTGATTGATGCACTTCACATTTTTTCTCTTTTACTAACTGAATAACTGATTGATACTAATGACAATCCATTAATTCTCAAATAGGAGTAACACTAATAAGAAGGATATAGTTATAATTAAGAGAATAATTAATCATCGAGCATTATGGAGTGATATCAAATGAAGAGATGAAAAAGGTAGATTCATATTTTAGAAGCAAAAGAAGGACAAATAGGTTAATGGATGGTAAACTATATTATGTAGTCCAAGAGACTAAAAACATAATGAAGAAGGTATTCTATAAATAAAATCTAGTTTTTCTCATTGATTTCAAAATAGGTAGTGCATCTAAGCGAGCTAAGTTACAATGGATAGAAATAGAAGATGATGTTGGTGTACAAAATGTTCTAAAACTAGAGAAGTGTGTAGTAATAGGTATGCAGGATGGGCCAAAGATGGTGATAGTACAAATAAATGTGACTGATGAAGTCAATAATCAATGTAATACACTCAAATAGGGAACATTGGACACCCATGAAAAATTTATAATGAAAATAACAAAATTTGAAAAGGAATCAAAGGTAAATGTGAATGCATCATAAGTGAAAACTGAGATAGACGAGGCAAGATCTCAAATAGTAGAGATATATCCTCTAAATAAAATTTTTCCATCACAAGATGAGGAATCCAAAGAGGTAGAGGTAAAAAAGAAGTGAATGAAATTATGAGCAAGAAGATAGAAAGAGACATTGTTTGGACAATACAAGAGCTCATCTCCTCGACGACATTGGAGATAGATGCTAAATTGGGAACATGGAAAATAGATCTATCTTTTATATCCCTTTCTTAGAAAATCAAATTAGCTTAACTAGTAAAATATCAATTTGGAGAGGATATTCTAAAGAATCACACCAAGGAAAGTAGAATCATAGAGGAAACATTAGAAGTGTTGGAGATGTTGATGCCAACATATTGCAAAGATAAATCATTAACTTCATCAGACTAAGTTAGAAGTTTACATAGTTTAGTGAAGACATAATTTAAATCACTTGAAAATGTTGGAGAATTAAAATTTATGAAGGAGAGTAACCCTAAGATATTTGAAGAGCTAAAGATAATACTTTCATATGATATAAAACCCTTGGACACTCACATTAAATATATTCAAATTAAAATAAATGAATGTATAAATGTTTATAATTCATGTCGATGAATGAAGAATTTTTTAGCAGGAATTGAGAAGAAAATTAAATAGAGTGAGCACAAAATGGAGTGGATAGCTTAGTCACTTGATAGTCTAAATGCTTCTACATCTAAAATTGAGAGTCAAGTAATCTCTTTACTTGATAAATTGCAAAATTTGCAGATGGAGAAGGAGAATGTGATATCAAGGATCAATGAACTATGGAGTTTGATAATTACCAAATTCAAACACATTTCAGTGTAGTCAAAGAGGCACAAGATAATTTAGCCTCATTTGACCTAGTTAGCTTACGAAAGGTAGAATCTACAACATTCTTGTTCAATGACCACATTCTAGTTTTGGATAGTCTGAAGAAAGGATGGGACAAATATCTACAATTACTAAAGAGTATATGTGCAGACATATTTCAATTAATGTAAGATTCAATTTTTGTTCTTTTCATTATACCTTTTTCATGGGTGTCCATCCATCACTATAAAATACTTTTAAAAAGGATAACCTAGCCTTGACATGAGACCAAGTCTTCTCAAGATTCATATTTTGTACTACCTTGTAAGGCATAAAATTTTGAATATCATTGATACAATTGATAGTGTCTACCCAAAATATTCAAGCCATGGACCTAGATTGAGTCATGCAATTGGTCATTTTTTTTAAGGTAGATTATTCTTTCATTTGGCCACACTACTATCATGAGGAGTGTATAGTATTGTATATGCTAAGGAAGCATACCTCAAGAAAGATAGAATTATTGGAATTATTTAGTGACATACTACACCATTATCTTTCCCCAAAAATGTAAGAAATTTCATGATATTTGGAAGGACTTTATCCTTAAAATTCAAAAAAATGCACCCATGTGAACCTAGAGAAGTGATCAATAAAGGTGAGGACATACTTTCCCCCTTAGAATGAAGGAGTTGAAAATGACATATGGTCACTCTGAAGTAACTAAATGGGTTCCTGAATATGGTTAAAATGGAAGCTTACCAATGTATCTAACATTCAACACTTATTCATTTGAATTGCAATTGGAATTTGGAATAAACTAAGTAAATCTAGAAATACTTGAAAATTAACTAGGTCAAGATGCATACCTAATCATGAAATTGATTTTTGAATACCTATTTTATAAAGTTTGTATGAGGTTTCAAAAGATTCTGTGACTAGATCTATGATCAAAAAGCTGAGACAAACCCAAAAATCTTTCTCCAAGATGAGCTCAGGTCGGGTTTGACCCTCATAAATGGTCAAATACTACATTCTTTATTTGAAGTCTGATTTGAATTCTATTCACAGATCCTAGAAGTTTGGCGAAAAGGGTACTCAAATATGTCCTCTAATTCCTGAAACAACAAATGTAGATATCTGAAAAAGGGGAGTTTTTTGGGTGGATATATAGGATTTTGCCTTAGTCAAACCCCTGTTTTGGTGATCTCCACCTCCATAAATAGCCGATTGAAATAGAATATGTTTGTGTATGTATTTGAAAGTGTAATGCCAAGATCTAATCCTCTAGATAAAAAACCCTAGCATGAATATATATGAAACAACAATGCATAGATTTGAATGAGATAGAAAATCATACCAAGCCCCCAAGGCTAAAGTACTTCTACCAAACTCACAATCCATAATTGCTACCCCATGATTGAATCTTTGAATGCTTGTAAGTTGATAATGGTGGTTCAAGGAAACAAGGACCTCTCTTGCTTGAAATATGAATTCTAAAAAATGCTTGATGTCAACAATGGTTTGATCCTCTTGCCACCTTGCACCTTCACTATTCCTTGCTTGCTTGAATCCTTGTTTTCACTTGAGAGCTTGCAATTGCTTGTGATGAAATGTTCTTAAAAAACTTGATGATCCAAATGAGAGAGGAAGGCCTCCTTTTATAGAGAACTAGGGCACACTCCTCTAGAGCGGCCACCTCGGAGAATTAAATCCCAATTAGGTCCTAAAATTTAGAAAATATACCTAGATTAAATTCAATCAGAGGATTTACCATCCTGAAACTTGAAATGGCAAACTTGGAGGTGGGAAAATAAATATCCCGAAAGCCCGATGCCCGGAAATCAAGGATTTTGAAAATTTGAAGGAAGGGGTCAAAGTTGAGGTTGGACCTAACCTAGTTAGGTTTGAGCTTTATCCTAACCTAGTCAAGTTCAAGCTTGACCCTGACCTAGTCAAGTTTGACCTTGAATCTGACCCTCATCCCAGATTTTCTCAGATCCAAGTCAGGAGGTCCCGAGGATGCCCAGAAACCTAGGACTGATGTTAGAACATGAAAGAATGTCAGGGACAAACATAAAATCCTATGATTTCTATGATGAAGACCAAGATGACCTATTTCTAAGTCCTACCTAGAAAATAGAGCCATGGAAGAGGGAAATTAAAGAGAATCTCCAGGATCCTAACCCTAATTTCACCTAGAATGAAGAAGATGAGCGCAAAATACATCCTAAATGAAAATCTATCATGATACATGTACTAAAAGAGGGTGCTAAACCTATCAAGATGGAAGTTCTTACATTTTAAGATGATACATTTAGCCCCCACTTTAGCTTAGATATGACACTACATGAATATGCAAGCTAAAGTAAGAAAACATCATAGTAAATGAAAAGGATATAGCCAAGTCCTCGATGTAAAGATCCTACAAAAAACTATTATAACCTGTAACACACAAGGTTAATGAAAATATATAAATCACCTAAAGCTTACTATATGATAATTTGAGAAGTGTATAGAGCCCCTTATGCCCCCCTATTTCGGCTTTCTACTTTGGAAGGGTGAAACAGGGTGATAAGAAAAAATCTTTATATTGGAGATGTAGAGTGTTGAAAATGCCTTTCCTAAACCAATTAGAAGGATTCCCAACCTTCCTAAAATGGGTCAAGGAGTTAGGTATCTGAATCATGATTCTAACACCATTGATGACACTAAAAATGGAGTTACCGAACTCAAGTTATGATGAAAAGAGTGGATGTCTGTCTAAATGCATAAGAAAGAAATTTTGAGTTTACCCTAAGAAAACCCTAATTTTAACTTAGATAAGAGATGAAAAGAAATACTTACTCATTCTTACCATTTATAGAGTCGAATCAAGAAAGCAAGATGCCAAGAAGAGAGTAACTATGAGTGACACACCTAGAATCTTTGAGACACGGCTTAGCTACCGGATGACCACTACCTGAGGTGAGTTTGTGCTTTTATCCACCTTTGCTCATTTAAAATTCTTGTTTTTGTATAGGTTAGGTTGATTTTACCCCATTTAGTTCAACCCTGACCCATTTAGGTTGACATTGACCCATCTAGGTTGACTTTGACCCATGAAAGTTGACATTGCCCAGAGGGTTTTTGTCATGTTTTGAGATGAGGTCGACCTTGACCCAAAAAGGTCGACCTTGACGTAGTAAAGTTGACATTGACCCAATAAGGTTGACATTGACCTAGTGAGGTTGACATTGACCTAACTGAGGTCAACTTTGACCTAGTTTAGTTAGTTTTGTAGATTTGATGATGTAGATTACTGATATGATGCTTGTTTGTGCTTGCATGATCTAGTTTGCTTCCAAGAGCATCCCTTTAGGGAATTGCTAGTGAATATTAAGCAGAGACTATCTGAGCTGGAGGATAAGGAGATGCAATTACTGAGGGATGTAGGACTATACTAGGTATCATTCCTTCCATAGATTAGACTACACTGAGCCATGTTGTCATCTCTGATAGAGATATGGGATGAGGATACATGCTCCTTCCATCTTCCTTCTGGTGAGATCATAGTGACTTTAGAGGATGTCTACAGGATCATGCGGCTTCCAATCTGAGGGTAGACTATCAGACCTAGGGCACAACATGGTAGTGAGGAGATCCATGTAAACATAGCATACTATATAGGTGTTCATCCACTAGTATAGAGCTGATCAGATCAGATCCTACTATCTACCATACTATCAAGCACTACACATTTAGTACAGAAGGTGATGTTGTGTATAGTAGCCTTGGTTCTGTTACCCAACTCAAAGGGTACCATATTTTGTTCACCTTTGACACATCTCATATAGAATATGGAGAGAGAGAGGTCCATGTTCTCATGGGGTCATAGCATGCTATCTCAGCTATACCATGAGCTTGGTCAACTAGTGAGGTATCAACAGGAGAGTCTATCGATATGCACAGTCCTGTAGATATGGATTTTTGATAATTTCACATGCACATGTCCATAGGGAGTGCCAGTGATGGTAGATGTGAGCACAACAAGAGCCTTTTCATATCCATTGAGAGATGTTTGGTAGTTTGGGAATATTCTCTATTGGAGAGTACATCTAGACCACATTGCTAGGATCGATGTGATATGGAGACCCTACTGCCAAATGATAGAGTGGCTTGATACAAAATTCCACATGAGACATTCATAGTAGCGTAAGCTACTAGAGGGTCATCAGAGTCATATAGTGATGCCCTACTATTATGATCAGGTGAAGAGGCAGTTCGGCCTTTTACAGGGAGTCCCTAAGGTAGTACCTCACTATGTACATTCGACAAGATACTATCAGAGACCCGGCACCATACACTGACCATCAATAGAAGACATAGAGGATAGTGATGCAAAGTAGACAGAGGATAGAGAGGTACCATTAGATGTAGGCTATTTAGGTGTGAACTGAGATCACATCAGGTACTGGAGTTTGGAGGGGACCCATCCTATCTGTCCTGAGGATTATCCTACAGTTGATCTAGGATTTATAGAGGGGACACACCAAGATAGTGAAGCCACCAAGGAGGATGAGGATATCAGAGATGAGGATGAGCACATCTCTAAGGGAGATCCCATGGAGGAGGAGAGAGAAGATGAGAGAGCAGAGGAGTGACCAGAGGAGTGAGTAGAGGAGAGAGTTGAGGACATGCCCCCAACTGGTGATACTAGTACAGATATACCTATTATGTGGACATCAACATTGAGGTCATGATGGCCCCCACAGCCCCACATAGAGAGACCACCATCGAGGCCTAGACATAGTGAGTGTGGAGAGATTAGTCACTCCATGCCCCGACCATCTAGGTAGTTTAGTGATGTCCAGGAGGGAGACCCAAGTATAAATTTGATTGGAAATTGGTTGAATATTTGAAATAGATAGGATAATGGACTGACAGAAGTTTTTCTTTCTACAGCTAGTGTAGTGGAGTGGAGGAGCTTTGTATCCAAGGTTCTCAAGGATAACATTATATCCTACCAACTACCAAGTAATGAGAGAGAGTCTTCCATTGGTCATAGAGATCCCAGCAGACATGCCAACATCTTTGTATGTATTCAGCAAGAGATGTGGATGTGCAAAGAAAGGGAGGAGAAGCTATTGGAAGAGGTACAGAGTCTACTAGAATGTGTACAGGGTATGAGAATATCTCAGAGCCATACATGGACACAAAAAACTTCATCTTCCCACCACAGAGCAGAGAGATCTGGGAGTCATCGGCCATCAGAGTGACATAGTGATAGACATAGTGATAGATAGGGCCATTGGCCTCATATGTATCAAAAATTTGAAAAAATATACTTTTAATGAATGAAAACTTTCTCTACTAATTAGTTCTATGGTTGATTACTTTACCTTCATTAATATAAAACTTAATAGAAAGAAAGAAAGAAAGAAAGTGCATAAACATATTCAATATGTAATTTTTAGTAAAACTACATAACTTATAAAATGAATCTTTATAAGGAACATATAAATGCATAGGGAACAAACAAGATTAGGGGTAATAACATTTAAGATGCATAATATTAATCGGTTCCTTAAAAGAAACACCATCCATATCAGCCAGTTTGTAAGCACCCAAACCAAAGTCTTCAATAATAATAAAAGGTCCAAGCCAATTAGGGCTAAATTTCTATTTGTTGCCCAGTAAAGCATTCACATTCTGTTGATTCTCATAAAGAGATAAGTCACCAACCGCAAATGTTCATTCAATTAGCTTATGATTGTATTATTTTTGAAGAGATTTATGATAAGCTTTTATATGTTCTAAAGCATGTATTCATTGTTCATCCAACATTTCTAATTCTTGTAAGCACTGTTCACGAAAAGTATCTTTATCAATTATCCCATGAAACGGAATACGTAAAAAAGGTATTTCTAGTTCCAAAGGCATAATAGCATCAGTACCATAGACAAGGTTATAATGAAAAGTACCCATGGTGGTATGAACACTAGTCCTATAGGCCCATAAAGCATAAGTCAGTTGAGTGTGCCAATCTTTTGCATGCTTATTAACTGTCTTTCTCAAGATTTGTTCAATAATTTTATTTGATGCTTCAGCTTCTCCATTAGATTGAGGATAATAAGGAGTTGAAAATCTATGTTGAATCCTATATTTCTCTAAGAATTTCACAACTTCTTTATTTTTAAAAGATGTTCAATTATCCAAAATTATCATCGAAGGAATACCAAATCTTGTTATGATATTATTAAGGATGAAATAAAAAATAACCTCCATTTTTGTTGAATGAAGAGGGATAGCTTCAACCCATTTTGTGAAGTAATCCGTAGCATTGAGAATATAAGTATGTCCTTGAGAAGAAGTCAGTGAGATTTTTCCAATAAGGTCAAAGCCCCAAATAGTAAAAGTCCATGGAGAAACTTGATTACGAATCTCACGAGTAGAAGCATGAATCAAATTACTATGTTGTTGACATTGAGGACATTTCTTAACAAATATGAAAGAATCATGTTCCATTGTTTGCCAATAATATCCCATTCAAAGAAATTTATTAACCAGGGATTTTCCCCCAAACTTTCCCCTACAAGAACTAGAATGAGCCTTTGCTAAAGCTACAGGAATTTTAGTTCTATTGAGGCATCTTAATAATAATCCTTCATAAGTGTATTTGTAAAGTGTATCACCTAAAATGATGTACCATGCTACAAGTTTTCGAATATGATTATGCATGTTCCATGTTGCTGATTGAGGAAAAGAACCATCTTTCAAAAAATAAAAAATATGTGAATACTATTCATCCAAAAGCAAATTGAAATGGGAAAAAGTAAGCTTGTCAGAAATTGTAGGGCATTTAAGAGTTTGTATAGTAAATTGAAAGTTTTCAACATTGTTCTTAAGACAAACCAAGGAAGTTGCACTTGCCATAACATCTGCATGTTGATTATCCTTCCTAGGTAAAGTCTAGATAGTATAAGAGGAGAATTGTGAAAGCACATCAAGAGCTAAATCTCTATATTGTGTCATTTTAATATTTTTAGTCTAATATCCTCCTTTAATCTATTCAACTATCAGTTTTGAATCACCATATATTTGTAAATGTTGGACATTGAGGGATGAAGCTACTTGTAGTCTAGTTATGCGAGCTTCATACTCCATAATGTTATTAGTACAAGGAAAGTTGTAGGGGGATTCAAGATGATACCCACACCAGAACTTTTTTTACACTTAGACCCATCAAAATATAATTCCCAAATATCACCCTGTTGGATAGCTAGAATATTATCATCAAGAAATTCTATAGAAGTTGAACTTTCATCTATGTAAGGACTAGGAGCTTCAGCTAGATAATCTGTCAATGCTTGTCCCTTAATAGATTTCTAAGAAATAAAATTAAGATCAAACTTGGTGAGCATCATAACCCATTTTTCTAACCGACCAAAAAGATCAATTTATGAGAAAATATGTTTTAACGGATCAAACTTGACAATCACATTAACTTCAACATTTATAAGATAATGCCTGAGTTTTTGACATGCATAAACTATAGCTAGACATTGTCTTTCTAAATTTGTATATCATGTTTCATAATCAATTAAAGTCTAACTAATGTAATACACAAGTGTTTCTTTACCATTATCATCAATTTGAGCTAACAACGTACTTATGGCCCATGGAGTTGCTAAAGTGTATAATTGAAATGGTTTATCAAAATTTGTAGGCTGCAAGATAGGAAGATTCACAATATACTCCTTAAATTGTTTAAAAGTTTCCTTACACTCCTCATTCCAAGAGAAAATGGTATCCTTTCTAAGCAAGGAAGTAAAAGGGATAGTTCAGTCCGCTAAATTAGAAATAAAGGGATGAATAGATTGTATTTTTCCTTGCAAACTTCATAACTAAGAAATATTCTTAGGAGGCATATTAACAATAGCTTCAATCTTTTCAATATCTACTTCGATGCCTCTCTTAGAGATTATAAATCCTAACAATTTACCAGAATCAACTCCAAAGACACACTTCTTAGGATTCAACCTCATATTATAACTTCTAATCCTTTCAAATATTTGTCATAAAATAGTAACGTGATTTTCTATTTGTATAGATTTTGCCAAGATGTCATCCACATAATCTTCAAGAATCTTATGAATGTAATCATGAAAAATCAGAGTCATAGCCCGTTGATATGTTGCTCCTACATTTTTTAATCCAAAAGGCATCATGACCCAACAAAAGGTTCCCCAAGGTGTTATAAATGTAGTCTTAAATTGATCTTCAGGAGGGATAAAGATTTGATTATATCCTAAAAAACCATCCATAAAAGATAACAAAGCATGACTAGTTGTTGAATCCACAATCATATCAATATTAGGTAGCGGGAAATCATCTTTCAAGGATGCCTTATTTAAATCTCTAAAGTCAGTGCACGTCCTGATCTTATTTTCTCCTTTTGACATAGGCACGATGTTTGAAATCCAATCTAAGTAATCAATAGAACATATAAATCCAAAGTCCAATAGTTTTTCAATTTC
The DNA here is from genome assembly GCA_027943335.1 of Chamaecyparis obtusa. Lineage (NCBI taxonomy): Eukaryota > Viridiplantae > Streptophyta > Pinopsida > Cupressales > Cupressaceae > Chamaecyparis > Chamaecyparis obtusa. Next base: position 219,207 of record BSBK01002725.1, on the reverse strand, counting down.
ACCTTTGACCAACAAAGCAATTCATAGATTCATATTTTGAATTTTTTGTTTCACAGGTTTCATATTTAGCTTTAAAACAATGTTATGAGTAACAATTTTAGAATCTATACCTGGCATATTGGAATATGTCCAAGTGAAGATATCCTTAAATTCAAGCAAAAGGGAACTCAACTGATCACGTTCATCCTGATTCAAACATTTCCCAATTTTTATCCTCATTTCAGAATCATTTTCATCCACTTGAACATCAATAGTTTCAGTGATTAACAAATCACCTCTTAGCAGAGAATCCATCAGTAAAGGAAGAATATCTTGTTCTCCATGTTCTCCAAAATAAGCATATGCTTTTAAGCAATAAGGCTTTCCTTGTTTGTGATGAAACTTAGGTAGATCCTCATAAACCCCTAAAAATTCCATTAAGGCTTCATCCTTAGGAAAAATATCCAAAGAGGATTGTTTATTAAGGTCAATAAGAAATGGGTTATTCAACTTCAACTGTCCACTACAAATATGATTAACATTAAGAGGAAAAGATGATGGTTTTCTATAAGGATTAAATCCTAATCCATATGTATGATCATAGACATCATTATCCAAAGGTACTTGTATACCTTGTTCATATTTACCACATCCTTTCCCATTAAATCCTGATTTCTTAAACAAATGATAACTAGGACAATATCTATCAATCATGTCAGAAGGAGTCCAAGGAGAAACATATGTCACAATGTCATAACAATCAAGCTTTATAGTTTCAAGTGTTTCATTAACCGAAGTGGAAATGGAATTAATTTTTAATTCTTCAGACAATAAGGAAGAAATTAAAACCTCTTTCTCAAATTCATTCTGTTGTTTCATGAATTCCAAATCAGAGACCTTATATTCTCCAATAAACATAGGACTAAAATCCAATGTCCCCCAATCATCCTCATTCAAAGAAGAAGAAGATGGGGCTTCTTGTTGTTTAATCTCAGGTTGTTTTATCTTAGATTGGTGTATCTCTAATTGTTTTTCAATCTCTTTACTAGGTTGAATAGGTTCAGAGTTCTTGGCATATTCAACATTTAAGAAAGGATTTAGGGCATCATCCACATGTAATGTATACATTAAGTTATTATAGATGAACTTAACCTTGTGATGAAGAGTATAAGGAACTACATGCATAGTATGTAACCATAGTCTTCCTAAAAGAAAATTATAATTGAGAGGTCCAGGCATAACATGAATAGGAGTATTTAGAATAACTGGACCAACTTTAACAGGTAAGGTAATAATTCCCAAAGTTCTTTTCACAATATTATCAAATCCACGTATAGGAACATTATCAAGTCGAATGGTAGATATATCAGCCTTAATTGCCTTGAGCATATCCATGCTACAAACATTAAGTCTAGATCCATTATCAATTAAGGTTCTTTGAATAATACTCTGATTAATAAAGACAACCACCATAAGAGCATCATATTGATTCTACACCTCTAGGGAAGGTAAGTCATTGTCAGAAAACACAATAGGAGGTACCAAAGGCATAGTATGCATACAATCCAAAATACAATGAATGTTCTCTTGATTAGGAGGTGAAGCATGAAGAGTAGATAAAGATTTTTTCAATGCCTCATGATATGTTGGGGAAGTTTGAAGTAATTCCCATAAAGATATCTTAGCAAGAGTAGCACGTAATTGGTCAACTAAGTTGTACTCCTTAAAGGTAGATGGATATCTAGGTGCTTGAGGAAGCATAGTGGTGAAGGGTGCTCCCCTTAATACCACAAACACATAACAGAAATAGAGAAACAACAACAATATGCAAGAACAGAAAATTGGCTTCTTATTATCTCCACAAATGTGGAATTACAAACTTTCAGAATTACAATATGCAAAGCCACATGGGCATTCCCTTACAATATTATGTAGGACAAAGCCTTGAACTATTACCCAGATCTACTACCTAGAACTATTCTGAACTGCCTAAGACAATAATACAGCCTTCCTTATATAGGCAATTTTCCACCGCCTGGGAAGGTTCCAGAATTTTAGCCAATAAGGCCGACCAAACTTAGAATTATTTTATTTTACATTTTATTACATCATAGTCGGCTCAAGATAACCTTTGAAACCCGAATAGAAATTTTGAAGAAAATTATTTTCTGCGATTTTAGGTGGCCCAACTTCCAAAGACCATAAGTCATCACCAGTTGACCCGATCGGCTATTATAACCCCATTTTAGAAATGCCACGAAGCGCTCTACAGGCTCAACCAATGCAAGCACCCGTCACCCAAATTTTTGACCTCATTCGGGGCCTCTAAAGCCTTCAAAACTGAGTTCAAAGTTTCTATACCCTACTGCCAATACCGAAAATCTTCAATATCTTCCAATATACACTTGATCTGGCAATGAAAATTTACTGGCAGACTTATATGACCAAAATGAACCTCCAAGAAAGAAATCAGATCATTCTGAGCACATGTGAAAATTACCAAAAAATAGTAACTTTCCATAAATAGCAGCTTTGCACAAAATAGCCCTTATTGAATATAAAAATAGAAATATTTTTTTTGGGTGATGCAAGATTGCTCTTACACCCAGGATGCTCCTGCATCAGACACCCAGGGTAATTTGAGAAGTGACCCTATCACGACTTAGGTGTGTAGAGGAAAACCAAGATGGCTAACCTCCTCTTTTGTCAGCCATGATGAATCTTCAACAGGTCATCCTTTCCACTTGACCAGATATTCTTCATATGTCCCGTTCCTTGTGCTTCTACCAACATGACTGTCTAGTATATCTTTGATCTCCTTAGCATCTGAACCAGTTGCTAGAATACTCCATTGTGCTGTTGTGATCTCATCTTCAACACCTCCTTCATGATACTCTGTTAGATTTGAAATGTTAAACACTGGTGAAATATTTAGCTCAATAGGCAATTCTACCTCATATGCGTTTCCTGAATCATGTTTCTTCAGTATCCTACATGGTCTAAACTTCTTCATTTTTAGCTTGTTATATCTACCAACTAGAAACCTCTCCTTCCACAAATGAACCATGACTTCATCACCAACCTGAAATTCCTTATACCTCCTTTTCTCATCTACCTTAGCCTTATACTGTGCATTCATTTTGGTAATATGCTTCCTCACCTCCCCATGGATGTTCTTCAAGTGTTCTACAAAATCCTCAGCTTCAGCACTACTTATTTCTCCTTTATCTATCTTCCTCAATTTAGATGTATTTCCTGGACTACTTCCATATACAATCTAGAATGGTGATTTACCAGTGCTCCTGTTGACAGAATTATTGTATGGAAATTTTCCCTGTGGTAAAATCAAATCCCATCATGTTGGCTTATCTCCAACCAAACATCTCAGCAAATTTTCCAAACTCCTATTCACCACCTCTGTCTGTCCATCAGTCTGTGAATGATGTGATGAACTGAACTTCAAATCTATCTTCAACTTCTTCCACAATGTATGCCAGAAATATCTAACAAACTTAGTGTCTTGATCTGAAACTATGGTCTTTGGAAAACCATGAAGTCTCACTACTTCTCTAAAAAATAATTCTGCTAGATGAACAACATCATTAGTCTTCTTGCAGGGAATGAAATGTGCCATCTTTGAAAATCTGTCAACCACCACAAAAATTGAATCATGTCCCCATTGAGTCCTCGGTAAACCAAGAACAAAGTCCATGCTGATATCCTCCCAAGGCTTCTTTGGTATGGGTAATGGTTGATACAACCCTGTATTCTACTTCACTCCTTTTTCCATCTGACATACTCTGCAACTCTGTACAAACTTCTTCACATCTTGCTGCAACTGTGGCTAATAATAATTCTCACTAACCAAAGTAAGGGTTTTATCACGACCAAAATGTCCAGCCAATCCTCCGCTATGCTTCTCCTTGATGAAATTATCCCTCATAGAACTTCATGGAATGCACAACTAACTCCCTCTAAATAGCATATCATCCTGGATGATGAAATCCAACCATTTCATCCTGTCTAGAGGAACAGGTTCTGTACAAGCTTTTCAAGCTTCACCAAAATTAGGATCCTTTGGATACAAATTCTTGAGTTCCTTGAACCCAACCACTTCAATTTACATTTCTATTAGCAATAGTTTCCTTCTGCTAAGAGCATCTGCAACCCTATTAGACTTTCCACTCCTGTGTTTCAAAACAAATTTATAACTCTGCAAAAACTCAACCCATTTCAAATGCCTTTGATTCAATTTTCCTTGACTATTCAAATATAGCAAAGCTTGATGATCAGTATACAAAACAAACTCCTTAGGAAGTAGATAATGTCTCCACTTCTTTAATGCCTGAACTATAGCATAAAATTTCTGATCATAAACAGAATATTTCCTCTTGGCATCATTTAACTTCTCACTGAAATAAGCAACAGGTTTACCTTCTTGGCTCATAACAGCTCCTATTGCAGTACCAGTAGCATCACAATCTACTTGAAACACCTTATTAAAATCTGGAAGTGCTAAAATAGGTTGTTCTGTAACTTTTTGTTTCAACAATTGAAAACTCTTTTCTGCCCCATTAGTCCACTTAAACTCTTTTCTATCCCCTCTCATTGTTTCAGTCAAGGGTCCACAAATACTGCTAAAATTTTTTATAAACTTTTTGTAAAAGCTAGCTAGACCATGAAAAGATCTTACATCAGTAGCACTCCTTGGAGTAGGCCATTCAAGGATAGCCTGTACCTTCTTTGGGTCCATTTTTAGATCTTCTCCTGAAACTACAAACCTCAAATACACCAACTCTTTCTTCACAAAACTGCACTTCTTCAAATTAATCAACAATTTCTCTTCTCTCAACTTCTCAAATACCATATGAATATGCATCATATGCTCATCCAATGTCTTAATAAAGATCAAAATATCATCTAGGTAAACAATGACAAACTTACCTAGAAATTCTTTCAGAACCTTGTTCATGAGCCGCATGAAACTGCTCGGTGCATTAGTTAGCCCAAAAGGCATGACTAACCACTCATATAGTCCTTCCTTTTTCTTGAAGGCAGTCTTCCATTCATCTCCTTCTTTGATCCAAATCTGATGATATCCACTCTTCAGATATATCTTTGAGAAATACACAGCTCCACTCAAACAGTCCATAATATCATCCATTCGTGGCAATGGAAACCTGTACTTGATTGTGATCTTGTTTATTGCACTAGAATCTATACACATCCTCCATTCTCCATTCTTCTTTGGTACTAATACCACTAGTACAGCATAGGGACTTAGAATCTCACGGATCAATCCTTTCTGTAACAGTTCATGTACTTGTCTGTTCAACTCCTCACTTTTTGTAGGTGTCATTTTATGTGCTGCCTTATTCAGAAAACTCACTCCTAGGATCAAGTCCATCTGATGTCTGATCTTCCTGACTGGTGGTAATCCATTAGGCATGTTATTGAATACAATATCCTAAAACTCATTCAACAAATCTACAACTTCTATAGGAACATCTTCTACTTCCTCTTTACCAGCTTTTGGAATTAAAGAAAAACATACATGCTCATGCCTCATACCATCTAGGAAATTTATTCCATCAACAAAAGTTATCCTTGCATTACCACATACCTTTTCTTCAATCTCCTTCAATGGTTTTAGCTTATGTTGCACTCCATCCTTTGTTAGGGAATAGGTATTCACATGACCATCATGTACAACACATCTATCAAACTACCATGGTCTACCCAACAACATATGACATGCATCCATATATATGATATCACACAATACCTCATCTTGGTATCTGCAAATTTTGAACTTCACCAGGCATTATTCATTGACCATGACCTTATGGTCATCCTGTACCTAGGCAATCTGATATGGATGTGGGTGTTTTTATCTCTTAAGCTTCAACTTTGTCACCATCTCTTCTGACACCAAATTGTTAGTGCTTCCACTATCAATAATCATATCACAACATTTACCTTCACACTTGCACCTAGTGCAAAACAAGCTCCTCCTTTTCTTAGGTTCATTCTAACCACTCAACAGGACTCTTTTGTTAATCAACGTTTCTCCTCTTTCAGCATCTTCAGAATTTGATGATCTAACATCTTCATCTACATGTGCAACTCTGGCCTAGCCTTCATTTCTCCTATCTATTCTACCTTGGTGCCAAGGAAATTCAAATGCCCTATGACCTTCTTCTCCACAGTGAAAACATGTTCCACGGAAGCCACCTCTTCCAGATCCTTGTCCTCTTCCTCTTCCTCTCTGATCTCTATTATTCTAATCCTGGAAGTGATTGGAATTATTTTCTCACTGATTCTGACTGCTACTGGCCTCATCCTTCTTTTTAAGATCTTCATTTTGGCCACCATATGACCATCCACTAGATCGTCCATCGTGACCTCTTCTGTTTTGTCTGCTCTCAAACTTCTTGTTCAACTTTTCCTCTACTTTTAGGGAAAACTGGTATGCCTCTTCAATACTGTTCATTCAAACTAGATTCAACTCCTCCTAAATGCTTGGCCTTAACCTATTAAGGTATCGGGAAATTTTCTCCTTATCATCTTTTGCATGGCTTGTTCTGATGAGAAGTTGATAGAACTCCTCTGTATACTCCTGAACAGATCTTCCTGCTTGCTTCAAACTCTGCATTTTCTTTAGTAGGTCAAGCTCATAATCAACATGAATGAACCGTCGCTTCAATTTATCCACCATCCGATCCCATCTCATGATTTTCTCCTTTCCCCTTCTATTTCACTCCAACTGAATCTCTTGCCACCATATTTTTGCATGACCTTTCAGTCTGGCCTTCGCAAATTTGACCCTATCAGGATCCTCAACATCTTCATACTCAAAATATTTCTCACATTCATCGATCCAATCGATCAATTCTTCTGGGTTAAGATTTCCAGAAAATGTAGGAACCTCAATCTTAGGTCTTTTTCCAATCTTAGAAATGGCCTGAAAAAGTCTTTCTTCCTCCTGGTTCACAATTTTGACTTCTCCTTCTTGATATTCTTCTTCAGCTTCATCCTCTCTTTCATCTCTGACATTAAGATTCATTCCTCTATGAATCTCTTCTTGCAATGCTCGCACTTGTCTCTGCAGTGCCCTAACCTCAGGTGTTACAACACCAGCTCTTTCACCATGTTCCCTTCGTGGAGGCATTTTTGCGATGCGCGCTGAAACCCTAACCACGGTCCTGGTGCAAACTGCCTCACAGTTGGTGATCTATTTACACACTCAAGAAAACTTGGCTCTGATACCACTTGGTGAAGGGTGCTCCCCTTAATACCACAAACACATAACAAAAATAGAGAAACAACAACAATATGCAAGAACAGAAAATTGGCTTCTTATTATCTCCATAAATGTGGAATTACAAAATTTTAGAATTACAATATGCAAAGCCACATGGGCATTCCCTTACAATATTCTATAGTACAAAGCCTCGAACTATTAACCAGATCTACTACCTAGAACTATTCTGAACTGCCTAAGACAATAATACAACCTTCCTTATATAGGCAATTTTCCACTGCCTGGGAAGGTTCCAGAATTTTAGCCAATAAGGCCGACCAAACTTAGAATTATTTTATTTTACATTTTATTACATCATAGTTGGCTCAAGATAACCTTTGAAACCTGAACATAAATTTTGAAGAAAATTATTTCCTGCCATTTCAGGTGGCCCAACTTCCGAAGACCATAAGTCATCACTAGTTGACCCGATCGGCTATTATAAAACCATTTTAGAAATGCCACGAAGTGCTCTATAGGCTTGACCAATGCAAGCACCTATCACCCAAATTTTTGACCTCATCTGGGGCCTCTAAAGCTTTCAAAACTGAGTTCAAAGTTTATGTACCCTGCTGCCAATACCGAAAATCTTCAATATCTTCCAATATACTCCTGATCTGGCAATGAAACTTTACTGGCAGACTTATATGACCAAAATGAACCTCCAAGAAAGAAATAAGATCATTCTGAGCACATGCAAAAATTACCAAAAATAGTAACTTTCCATAAATAGTAGCTCTGCACAAAATAGCCCTTATTGAATATAAAAATAGAAATATTTTTTGGGGTGATGCAAGATTGCTCTTACACCCAGGATGCTCCTGCATCACATAGTTTGAGAAGGAGGTAAATAAACTGGAACAGTAGGCTGAGGGTTATTCTATGTGTGATAAGCATGGGAAACAGAATCAGTGTTATCAAAGAAATCCAAAGGATCTCTAGGTTTACCCTTAATTATTATAAGAGGACATCCTTTTACCATCATCAAAGGTGTAGGATATATTATTTTAGGTTTATCAATTTTGCAAATAGTAGGACATGAAGGTAACCATGCACACACCCTATGGTAAAGATCAATTGGAGAGGTTGTGGAGGAGAGTGAAATAGGAATAGGATCCATGAAGACCGTATTCAAACCATTTTCGTTCTCACTACCATGTACCTCATTAGGGAATCTATCCTCTTGTACAATAAAAGCCTCATCAAAGTACTCAAAACAAGAATCATACATGTTGACTACAAAGAAAGCACTAAAAGCATGAAAATCTAAATATTGTTGTATTTTGAAAGGAATTTTGCGATTTTTTTTAATTTTTGAAATATAAATGCAAGAAAGAAATCTAATCTTAGGCAAGATTAAAATCTAACACCATAAAGAAAGAGTTGTCATAAACGGGTTCACCAAAATGAATATGGTTAAAATGGAAGCTTAGCAATGTACCTAACATTCAACACTTATTCATTTGAATTACAATTGGAATTTGGAATAACCTAAGTAAATCTAGAAATACTTGAAAATTAACCAAGTCAAGATACATACCTCATCATGAAATTGATTTGTGAATACCTATTTTTCAAAGTCTATATGAGGTTTCAGAAGATTCTACGACTAGATCTGTGATTAGAAAGCTGAGACAGAGAAAACCCAAAAATATTTCTCCAAGATGAGCTCAGGTCAGGTTTGACCCTCATAAAAGGTCAAATACTACATTCTTTATTTGAAGTCCGATTCAAATTTTGTTCGCAGATCCTGGAAGTTCGGCAAAAGGGGTACTCAAATCTATCATCTAATTCCTGAAACAACAACTGTAGATATCTGAAAAAGGGGATTTTTTGGGGTGGCTATATAGGGTTTTTCCTTAGTCAAACCCCTATTTTGGTGATCTCCACCTCCACGAATAGCCGATTGAAATAGAATATGTGTGTGTATGTATTTGAAACTGTAGTGCCAAGATCTAATCCTCTAGATCAAAAACCCTAGCATGAATATGTATGAAACAACAATGCATAGATTTGAATGACATAGAAAAGAATACCAAGCCCCCAAGGCTAAAGTACTTCTACCAAACTCACAATCCATAATTGCTACCCTATGATTGAATCTTTGAATGCTTGAAAGTTGATAATGGTGGATCAAGGAAGAAAGGACCTCTCTTGCTCCAAATATGAACTCACAAAAATGCTTGATGTCAACAATGGTTTGATCCTCTTGCCACCTTGCACCTTCACTATTCCTTGCTTTCTTGAATCCTTGCTTGCACTTGAGAGCTTGCAATTTCTTGTGATGAAATGTTCTCACAAAACTTGATGATCCAAATGAGAGAGGAAGGACTCCTTTTACAGAGAACTAGGGAACACTCCTCTACAGGGGCCACCTTGGAGAATTAAATCCCAATTAGGTCCTAACCATTAGAAAATATACCTAGATTAAATGCAATTAGAGGATTTACCATCTTGAAACCTAAAATGGCAAACCTGGAGGTGGGAAAATAAATATCCTGAAAGCCTGATGCCCAAAAATCAAGGATTTTGAAAATTTGAAGGAAGGGGTCAAAGTTGAGGTTGGACCTGACCTAGTCAGGTTTGACCTCAAATCTGACCCTGGTCCTAGATTTTCTCAGAACCAATTCAGGAGGTCCCGAGATGCCCAAAAACCTAGGACTGATGTCAGAACATGATAGAATGTTAGGGATAGACATAAAATCCTATGATTTCTATGATGAAGACTAGAAGGACCTATTTCTAAGTCCTACCTAGAAAATAGAGCCATGGAAGAGGGAAATTAAGGAGAATCTCTAGGATCCTAACCCTAATTTCACCTAGAATGAAGAAGATGAGTGCAAAATGTATCCTAAATGCAAAATCTATCATGATACATGTACTAAAAGAGGGTGCTAAACCTATCAAGATGGAAGTACTTCTATTTTAAGATGATACAGTTCCAAAGAATGTGTGTTTTTTACTTTAAGAAATGGATCTCGATGGTGCTTCCCAATACCACACCCTTGAAAAAATATATCCACACAAGAGATCTGAGGTAGATCAATCAGAACACAAGCTCTATCTTCTCACTTATTGAATATATCTATAATTCAGGTACTCAAGCCATTCATGCAAAAATTTCTCATAGAATCTACATAGGCAAGAATGGATGATCTTCATGAAGAATCAAATCCATCAAACCTATGCAAATGGGCTGCATGATCAACTATTCCTATCAAAATGAACTTTTAGGGATCTTGCATCTATTCAATAGTCACACTAGAATTTGAAAATTAAACAATTTTCAATTCAATATGATTACACATTTGATTGATGGAAAGGATATTTTGTGTTCCATATTAGGAGCATGAAAAAACATCATCGTGGCTACCATTATGCATCTCAACTAAGCCTATACCAATCACTAGAATTAACAATGGGTTCTTACTAGTAATATGTGAAGTAGGACTATCCAAAAAAAGTTCAACAAGATCAACATTAAAACTCATGTGATGAGAAGTACTAGAATCAGAAACCAACAAGAACTGGTATATGAAAAAGTGTTACCTTTGAGTGCTTATTCTTTTCCTAGGGAAAAATAATTAGGCATTGTAATTTTGTGCCTCTTCATAGCTTCCTTCAATGTTTCTATCCTCTAAAAGTATCATGCATCATTATGCTTGTGTTTTGTACAAGAGAAATACTTCTCTATTTTCTTCTTATGCATATAAGATGACCCTCCCAAGTTATGAGGATGTTTATTTTTATATTCATTATTTTCCTTAGGCTTGTACGAAGGCTTACCTCATGAAGATGAATCTATCTCAGGCTACTTATTATACTTACCCTTTCCCTTAGGAGATTTATTCATAAATTCATTACTCTTAGGAAGAGAAACCATATAAATTAACTTAGCTTTCTCTCTAGTTAGTCAATCACAAAATTCCTCAAATGGCAACATCTTATGAGCTTCTCTCATTGTAGTCATAATAAAATAGAAGGTAGAGGAAAACACTTTAAAATGACCTCTTAGCTCTTAGATAAGACAAGGAAAATGCACTCCTTATCTTGTTTGGCATGACCACAACCTTTCAAGTAAGACAAAATTGAATTGAATTGTGCAAGGAAATCCTCAATAGAGAGAAATACATCCATGGAAAGAGAAGTGAGATCAACTTAAAGCTGCAAGATTTTGATAGTTATATTTTATATTAATATTCGAATAATAAATTCATAATTATATATTCATTTAAAATATTTAAAATATCATTTATCTTTACTAAATATTATATAAAAATTTAAGACACAATTTTTTGTAGTGTTATTATAAAGCCAACAGAAAAAATAAATATAGTGCAATAATTAATGGACTAAAAAATAGAAATTAATTACATATAATATTCAATTTAAATTATAAGAATATTTAAATATAAAAATATAATTTAATATATGTAATTATAAGAATGTATTAAACAAAACAAATTAGTTTGAAATAAATTTAATTAAAAAATTAAAATATTTATTCCAACAAAATAAATAGATAAAATTTGACATAATATTCATAATTTTAAATAATTTAATTTTTAAAATAATATATGAATTATTTATAATATATTTGTAAGAGAAATACAAGATCATGTTTGATATATTTTTCACTAATAGTTTTTTATTAAAGGAAAAATAGTTTTACACAAATTAGAAACTCAAGTTGTCGATGAACTAAAACTGATTGAATACCTGAATGACTTGAAGATTAGTGATTAGAGATCACCGAGTTACTGAAATGATATGAAAGATAATTAAATTAGTCATTATGTTGTCATTGATGTCAACTAGTTTTGACAGTACTTATCATGTAAGTTACAAACATCTAAATATCTGTAAAAATAGAGAAAAGATGAAGAACTGAGATATTGACATGGAGAAAGATGGATATGACAGATGAGGATAAGGAATACTTTGGGTAACTTATTCATGAGTCTATGATTTCATATTGTTTACTTGATTATGTTGCATTAATCTATTATAAATAAGGAAGCAAAATTGTACAAGACAATGTCATTGGTAAATTAAAACTTAAGTATACACCGAGAAAGTGTAGTGTATACTAAGCGATAGTATTAACCGAGCTTGTATTTGCCAAAGTATTTCTTTGTTAACTAAGTATGGATAAAAGTATTAAATGCTTAGTTTAGTCAACAAAAAATGATGAGATGGAAATTGTTATGATTTCGAGATTGAGGATAAAGTTTGTAATGAGATCGACAACTGACAAAATTTAGAGAAGATCTAAAGGATGGAATTGAAATGTTTTATTGACACAAATGTTGGCATTAAACAGAATTGCCACTAGTGACAACACTTATTTGCATTCTGGGTGCAAACTGAGTAGACAGTACAAACTGAGCAGACAGTACAAACCGAGCAGATAGTGCAAACCGAGCAGACAGTGCAAACCGAGCAGACAGTGCAAACCGAGCAGACAGTGTAAACCGAGCAAGACAATGCAAACCAAGCAAGTTAGTACAAACCGAGCAGGATAGTGTAAACCGAGTAACATCATGTCTACCGAGTCACCAGTATTTACAGAGTTCAAAACCTATCGAGTGATCAGTATGAACCGTGCCTTCACTTCTACCGAGTGCATGACGATGCCGAGTAATGCAGTGGACGCCGAGTATCAGAAAGTCACCGAGTTAGTTTGCAGGAACCGCGTAACCATACTTGGGCCAACTTAGTAGCACTTATGTTTATTTGTCAAGCCGACTTAGTAGCACTTATGTTTATTTGTCAAGCCGACTTTGTAATTGTAATTGAAATTAATTGTTTAAGACTTGTATATAAACAATGTTGTAAAAATGTCAAGAAGGAATAAAAGAAGTATATATGTGAAAAAGAAAGAAACGTAGAGATAAGCGAATTACAAAGGGCTTCAGCAGTATAAGGAACAGCAAAGACAAATTCATCACAGAAGGTGATCAGTACATTAGCGAATCTCAATCAGCAATCCAGTTGCAAAGCCAGAGATCTACTGTTTCATCCTAACAGGTGAATCAGTACTAAATCCTTTAACCGGGTAGACTTAACAGTCTTTTGTAAAATCTCTTTACCAAGTGCATACTTCATTGTATGTTTGTAAATCCTTTAACAGGGTGGATTTAGCAATCCTTATTGCTCCTAACAGGGCAGATCATCAGAAGTGATCAAATTGTAAGCCTTAACCGGCCAACTTTATTCTGCAGTATTAAAGCTTTGTGGGTTTCATCCCCACCCCAGTTTTACTTTCTTTTTGGAAGGTTTCTGGGTAACCAAATCTATGTGTCATTATTGTGAATGCTCTTAAGTTTCATATGCAAAGGTTAAAGTAAATTACATATTAATACATCTGTAAATTGAAAGAGAATTTGGAGTTACTGATTCACCCCTCCCCTCTCAGTAACTCGGTTAATTCCTAAATATTTCCAACAATTGGTATCAGAGCAGCATTGGTTCTCAAGATAAAGCTTAACTAGCTTGAGCAAAGATCCAGGACAATGGAGGTATTCAAACTGAACAAGGTGATTGAAAATGAAAAGCTAGATCTGGAAATGGCCATAGCTAAACTCAAAGAAGCAAAAGAGCATCTTTCCCAATCCCTAAGAAGAAGGAAGGAACTTGCAAATTAGATGAATGATCAGAATTACATTGAAGAAAAGATTGAAGATCTTTTTCCCTCAAATAACTCAGATGAAGCAAACAATGCTGTCAAAGAACTCCTAGAAAAGAATGGGTCTCTGCAGGAAGAAGTGAGAAAATTAAAAAGAGAACAAGAGCTACACTCTACAAGATTCTGTGAGATCTTGGAACAAAGAAACAAGTTGAAAGATGAATTAGATGGAAGGAGCATTAAAGTCCAAAATAAAACCCTTCAGCTAGAAAACCTAATTGATCAAATCTCTCATACAAATGAGGAAATTCTGAATCTAAGATCAGAAATAGAAAGCACAAGAGAAGAACTAAGATCTGAAAAGGAAATCAATCTAAGATTGGTGGATGACCTAAACGCTAAAAAACAAATCAATGAAGGAATGCTAAAAAGTCAAGAAGACTTGAATCAGCTGTATGAGCGAAATCTTCATAGGCAAAAAGGAAAAGCAGGACTTGGATACAAAGGAGAAGGCGAATCTTCTAAGCAAGGTACTCAAAGAAATCAAAAACCTACTTGTAATCACTGTGGTAAAATAGGACATACTTCAAATAAATGTTGGAACAATGAAAAAGCAGAATTCAATGGAAAATGTTACAGCTACAATCAACCTAGTCACAAAGCAAATGAATGCAGGGAAAAACTAAGATTCAGAGGTAATTGTCACAAATGCAACAAACAAGGTCACAAGGCATCCGAGTGCAGATCCAAAATATTCAATCCAGTAGAGCAAATTATGAAAGCAATGTTTGGATGGGAATACAACACCTAGTGTAGATGTCATTACTATGGAGAATATGGACACATTGGCATGAATTGCATAAAAAATCATCTAAGGAAAAGAGATACTACCGTAAGATGCTTCAAATGCACTAAACTCGGTCACATAGCCAGAAACTGCATGAATGCTAGTGAAATTGAAGATGGAAAGAAGAATAAAGCAACTAAGGTTAGGAAATAGGTGAGACAAAAATGGATTCCTAAATCTACCGAGCAATCCAGTCCAAGTAATGGAATGGATGGCTCTACCGACTCAAACTAAATTTCCAAGAAAGCACTGGAACTGTATTCTCATAGACCAATCTCAAGCAATTCCAGAACTGAATTAAAAGAAAGATCTAAATCAGCATACAAGATGCAGTAAGATCACAGGGAGGTTGGTATTAGTCTTCACTGAGCGAGGTCAGTATCAATCTTCACCAAGCAAGGTCGGTACTCGTCTTTACCGAGCGAAGTCGGAGCAATATGAATTCTCAAGTTCACCGAGTTGCGAAGTCTTTACCAAGAAATTAATTCTTAGTGGGTGACAGTCTGTCGGAATTCATACCCTAATTTGTACTGAGCATTAATGACAGAGTTATAAACAAAAAGAAAGTAATCGAACTCATTCTTCACCACGAACCTTTAGCACTTTGAGAGCAGAAAATTTCAAGAGCAACCCAGTGATTCAACACTTTTGTGAAAGGAATTTTCTATGAGCTACCATGGCATCATCCAGCACTTCAGTGAAGAAAGGATCTGATATGTTAGTCCAAGGGGAATGGAAAGCACCAGATTTCAAGATCGTGCCCGCAATTGCAGCAGCCCTAGATCCGAACGGAGCTCAATCTCAGATTCCTCCTAAGGTACTACTTATTAATGATATCCACAATCATTTCAACTATTCAATTCATGAAATGGGGAGCCTAGAATTAGATACTGTGCATGAAGAACTATGTGTGGACGGTATTCTGAAACCCGAGCACAAACATCTGGAAGATAAAGGTTTAGTTCACATTGCACATCTACCTCGAAACTTTTGAGATAAATGGGTTAGATACATTCTTAGCCATGTACATGATGGCAAGATTTGGCTTGAGAAACCCATAGAGATCACAAAGAAGATGATTCATCAAATCACCAGACTTCCCATGTTGAACAAAGAAAAAACTACCAAAACCCTAGGTCGGATGGAACTAGAGAAGAAAACCCTAGCCAAGTGGGATGGTAGAGGCATGAAAGTTAGCAGCATTACCGATGCTGAACTGAAGTTTGGTACACACATCATTGCCCATAAGATTTATAGTTCTAGTCAACAGAATAGTGTCTCCTATGAAGCTATTGACCTAGCATACAAAGTGGTCAAGAATAACTTAACATTTGACCTAGCAGACTTATTGTTAAAGCAGTTTAACAAAAACATGGAAAGCATTCAAACTTCCAAAACAATCCATGTAAGTTTGGATCCTTATTGGTCTATTTATTCTTCTATGTTCAGAAATTCTTCCCTTCTAAAGGAAAAGTTGTATGGAGAAAAGATGTGCCAGCCCTTTATGAAATAAATGAATACATCTCAGAAATGGGTGAAAATTTTGAAAGCATCATGGATAATTATTTTGAGTCTTTCAAAGAGAAAATGAATGACAAATTCCAGATTCCACAGAAGCTGGTGGAAGATTACAAGGATGACATTTGTTTATGGTGGATTGTGATAATGTATATATTCAAGCAGCTAAACCGAGGACTGTATATGTAAAACCTCTTCCTTATGAGGTAAATATTGATGAAATCAAGAATATCATTGAAGCTCTTCTTAATCAGCCTGTCAATCCCAAAGCTCCATATTTTGGAACATATGATGAAGCTAAGGTAAGAATTGAACTAAGCATAAAGCTTCCATAGGCGGTAAACAAAGGAAAGAAGAGGATAGCCAAAATGCAAATGATAACCGAGGACAAAGAAGAAAAATATGAAGAAGAAAAGGAAAAGGATGAGAAAACAGAGGAACCAGAACCTGCAAAGAAGAAAGGAAAGGTATTCATCACTAAGGCACCTAAGCGTCCCACTGCTATATTTACAAGGAGAAATGCAAGAGGCAAGGCAGACAAGGCAGATAAAGACATAGTATTCAAAAGGCCTCCTCTAAACTTTCAAGAAAAGATCAAACTCTTTAGAGACGGATCAGGATCTGGAGTAAGTAACATAAAATCTTTTAAATATGAAACCAGATCAGAAATAGAACAAAAGGAAATAGAAGATGCTGTTATTGAAAAGATGGGATAGTGGAAATACTCTCCTGAAGAATTAGCCCCACAGGTTCCAGCAGTTCTATTAAATCCAATAAAAATGAGATGGAGCAATGCAAAGCAAACTGTGATAGACATATTTGATCAAACCCTGAGACAGTTAATGCCGAGCCTGAAAAATGATGAAGTAAAGAAGGCATTAAAAGAAAATGAAAGTAAGATGACATTAAAGTTCAATACTTGTTTGATTCTGATCAACAATATTGAATCGGTTGTGAAGGCTGCAAATGCTACATGGAAGAACATATACCACCTTCACCAACCAAGTATTGAAATAGTAATAATAAAAGACATTGAAGATGACAGTGATGAACAAGAAGAAGCCACTGAGGTAGATGATACTGTGAGGATAGCAGCAGAAGTCATTGCATCCCTTCCTACCTCTCCAGTAAAAGTTTCTACATCCAGCCCGGAGACACCTTCAAGCATGGTTGTGACAACTTCAACATTTGTCCAATCATCTATAGAAACAATAGAAGCAACTACCATTTCTTCTACCAAGTTGTAGTCTCCCATTTCATCAAGTTTTCCAGGAGTAAGTTTTCCAGTTTTTGAATCTACAAGTGTAAATATTTTAAGCTCTCTAGTAGATAGTGTGCCAGTCTCTATAGCCAGACCTACTATATCTATTATCACTACTACTAAAGCATTAAGTATAGATAAGCCTAAGGCTCTACCGAGTATAAAATTTTTGGGTAAGAATATAGTAGAGGATATAGACCTAGATGAAGAGATAGAGATTCCAACATTAGATTTTTCAAATCTATCAGCGGACCAAATGCAAAATATAGGTGAGATCCTCCAAAGGAAAGCAAAACAAAAGAAGCTTAAAGAGGAGAGAGACAAGGAATATCAAATCATCAAGGATGCTAAGGACATTTTGTCTGATGCATTAGGTATTAAAGTAGACTCCTCCCAACATATTTTGCTACAATTAGCAGAAGCAGTTAATAAATACAATGAGGATTCATCTGGGACAGAAAAGTTAGTTGAAAGAGCTGAGAAGAGATTCAACAATAAAGTGCTTGAGCACATTGCTCAGCACATAGCTATTAACCAAGTAGAATTATCTTCAGTTTTGTCAAACATTGAATCTATCTATTCGAATGCTACCTCTCTTTTGGCCAGATTGTGCAATATTGCCAAGTTCACAAAGGATGTTAAGGATAAAATGAATAAAATGGATGAGGATATGAAGATTAGCATACAGAAGCTGCAACTTGAACCAAGTTCAAGCTCTGCTCATCACATGAAACTTTCACACCTATCAAATATGCAGTCTGATCTACTGAAAGAAGACACAAGGATCCGGTCCACACTGCTAGACATCCAACACATGATCCTTCCCATCATGAATACAATGTATAAGCACATTGAACATTTCAAAACATCAATTCATGACAATCAGTTCTCTATAGCAGATCACATGATTGAACTCTCTGCAGAAGTCCAAATTGCAATCCAAACATGTAAGATTCTGCAAGAAAGTTGGGACAGAACCCTGGCACTAATAATGAAGGTACATTCTGATTTTCTATCAAATTTTGGATTCTCTCTGTAAATAACTTGTATATACACCTTTGGCATTATCGTCAAAAAGGGGGAGATATGTATAGAGGGAGATATATGTTTTGTATAATAAAAAAAAAAGTTAGCACATTGAAAGGGGGAGACAATGTATAAAGCCCTATAACAAAGACAAATTTTGAAAAATAAAAATAAAACTCAGCATGATTCATGTATATAAGTTTTGGCCAATAAGTGTTTTTGTCACTAATGCCAAAGGGAGAGATTGTTGGCATTAAACAGAATTGCCACTAGTGACAACACTTATTTGCATTCTGGGTGCAAACCGAGCAGACAGTACAAACTGAGCAGACAGTACAAACTGAGTAGACAGTACAAACTGAGCAGACAGTGCAAACTGAGCAGACAATGCAAACCGAGCAGACAGTGCAAACCGAGTAGACATTGTAAACCGAGCAAGACAATGCAAACTGAGCAAGTTAGTACAAACCGAGCAAGACAGTCTAAACTGAGTAACATCATGTCTACCGAGTCACCAGTATTTACCAAGTTCAAAACCTACCGAGTGATCAGTATGAACCGTACCTTCACTTCTATCGAGTGCATGATGATGCCGAGTAATGCAGTGACGCCGAGTATCAGAAAGTCACCGAGTTAGTTTGCAGGAACCGTGTAACCATACTTGGGCCGACTTAGTAGCACTTATGTTTATTTGTCAAGCCGACTTTGTAATTGTAATTGAAATTAATTGTTTAAGACTTGTATATAAACAATGTTGTAAAAATGTCAAGAAGGAATAAAAGAAGTATATATGTGAAAAAGAAAGAAACGTAGAGATAAGCGAATTACAAAGGGCTTCAGCAGTATAAGGAACAGCAAAGACAAATTCATCACAGAAGGTGATCAGTACATCAGCGAATCTCAATCAGCAATCCAGTTGCAAAGCTAGAGATCTACTATTTCATCCTAACAGGTGAATCAGTACTAAATCCTTTAACCGGGTAGACTTAACAGTCTTTTGTAAAATCTCTTTACCGAGTGCATACTTCATTGTATGTTTGTAAATCCTTTAACAGGGTGGATTTAGCAATCCTTATTGCTCCTAACAGGGTAGATCATCAGAAGTGATCAAATTGTAAGCCTTAACCGGCCAACTTTATTCTGCAATATTAAAGCTTTGTGGGTTTCATCCCCACCCCAGTTTTACTTTCTTTTTGGAAGGTTTCTGGGTAACCAAATCTATGTGTCATTATTGTGAATGCTCTTAAGTTTCATATGCAAAGGTTAAAGTAAATTACATGTTAATACATCTATAAATTGAAAGAGAATTTGGAGTTACTGATTCACCCCTCCCCTCTCAGTAACTCAGTTAATTCTTGAATATTTCCAACAAAAACTACCAAGGAAGGTTTAAGAGGAAAAATCAATGAAGAAGAATAAGTGGCAAAATATGATGTGTGATATGAAAATGGTTTATTTGTATATACAAGAGATATGAGTTTCATTGTTGAAACTATGCCAAAATAAAGAAAAATGTAGAGATTTCATGTGAATACAGTTTCATGCATGCCTAATCAAACTGGTTGAAGGAGAACTGAACTACATAATAGTACCAAGCGTCAGAGAGCTATTACCAAGTGAAAGTAAGTTGAGGAAATGAATTGAAATATTGATCAGAGGATTTGTATGGGCTTAGAATAGATCTAAACATCTACAAATTGAGTTGTATTGTAATTAGATCAACTATTATTTCAATTCAACCATTGATACAGAAAATCTCCTAATCAGGTGGACTTAACCGTCTTAAATTATGCCCTCGCCTATGTCATTCAAGGAATGTACACTGTTATCTTGTTGACCCCATAGTGAATGCTAGTTGAAAGTTAACTGTTAGTCTTAAATCCTCTAACAAGGTCACACCTAATAGTGTGTTTGTAACCTTTAACAGGGTTGGCTCTTCACTGAGCTCACTTCAGAAGAGTGAAAATTATTTTGGGTTACCGGTACCAAGTGGTTTTTCCCTTAGTAGGGTTTCCATGTTAAATCATTTTGTTATGTTTTTTTGTGATGATAATTTTATTGTCATACTTTACATACTGCATATTTTATTTGGTCGGTAATCATAGTGATTTAATTAACTGGTAATCGGTAAAAGGCACAGATAGTTTAATAGTTTATGTTACCGAGCTGCAAAATTTATTGAAATTGCTTTGAGTGTTACATCATTTTATTTGGGACTGAAGGATAACTAATCTAACTGATTCACCCCACTCTTAGTTATTCTACCAATTGGTATCAGAGAATTGGTTTCTTGGAACAAATTTTTAAGGACTTCAGCAAAAACATTACAAGATGTATAAGAGGGAAGTGTCGAAGCTAAATAAGGACAAATTTACTATACGGAAAAGCCAGATGAGACTTCACATATCTAGAATGTGTGATTTTTCTATAACCTTACTAGATAATGGCTACATACAACCACCGACCGAACCTTTAACTCTTGATCATTTGAGAGACTGACATGAACACAACATTACTATGATAGAGATTGCTACTACTCTATCTAATGCTAGATTTGAGGATGTCAATACTTGTACTACTGTAGAGAAAATGTGGGATAAACTTGCTCTAGTCTATGGGGGTAATTCAAATGTGAAGAGAGCTAGAGCTGAAAGCTTAAGAGGTAGGTTTTATGATATGAAAATGAAGGAAGGAGAAAACATATTACAATACTCAAACTGAATCAAAGAGGTAGTCAATGCTATCTGAGGAGTTGGTGGTTTCATTGATGAAGATACAATGGTAAGTAAGATTCTAAGAACCTTGTTGCATGCATATGCAATCAAAATATCTTCTATACATGAAATGAGGTCTACACCTAGAAGAACTCTTACTCTTCATAGTCTGATTGGTAAGTTAACAAACTTTGAGTTGAACAATTTTGATAATAGTGTTGTACCATCTCTTGAGTCTTGTTTTATGTCCTCTCTAAAGATCGGTAAATCTAGCAATAGACATAATATAAGGAATGAAAGTGATAGTAATATTGATGATGATCTTGATGAAGTTGAAGCTCTTATGGCCCGGAGATTGCCTAAAGGTAAAGGTAGATATAAGGGAAAATTACCTTTAGCTTGTTTTAATTATAAATAAGTTGGCCATATTGTTGCTAGATGCCCAAATAGGAAAGAGGAAGGTAAAGACAAAGACCGATCTAGTGATGGAAGCTTTGGAAGAAGAAACAGCAAAGGTTACCAACACTACAACAAAAATAACTAAGATCACAAAGATAAGAGAAAAAAGGCATGTTATTTGGTTGAAGATGAGGACACCGACACCGACACTAATGATGATGATGAGGTAGTGTTTGTTGCAATGAAAGATTATTCTGAAGAGGAGGAAAGGTATGTAGAAACAAAACTCATTTCTAAAGTTAGTAAAAATGATACTTGGATCATTGATAGTGGTTGTACACATCACATGACTAGTGATGAAGATAATTTTGATCATCTTGAGCATTATAATGGAGGATCAGTAAAAATGGGTAATGATACACCTTGCATGGTCAAAGGAAAAGAATCTTTATTGATAAATGATAAAATCAGATGTGATAATTCTTATTGGGTAAAAGGATAGAATTAAAATTTGCTAAGTGTAGCACAACTTAACAACTCAGGTCACCAAGTGGAATTTGAAAGCAAGAAGGTGAGAATCTATGATGAAAGTGGAAAGCTTGTTAGAATAGGATGACAATCAAAATGTAACATATTTTATCTTGACAATGCTAAGACTTCTTGTTTATTGGTGAAAAATGAAGATGCATGGTTATGGCATAAAAGGTTATGTCATGTAAATTTTGATAACATGATTAAGATTAGTATAGAAAGAAAAGTTAGAGGACTACCTAGCTTAGCTAAACCTAATCATGTTATGTGTCATGAATGTTAGAAAGGGAAGATGACAAAATCTAGTTTTAAAAGTAAAGACCATTCAACAAAAAAAATCTTAGAGTTAGTTGACACTGACCTATGTGGTCCCATGAGAACTCAAAGCTACTATGGTGATAGATACTTTATTCTATTTGTTGATGATTATACTAGATTGATGATTGTCATGTTTTTAAAAGAGAAATCTAAGGCATGTAAAATGTTTAAATGGTACAAGGATACAGTAGAGAAATAAATTGAAAATAATTGAAATGCTTGAGGTCTGATAAAGGTGGTGAGTTTATTTCTGATGAATTCACTAACTATTGTAATGAGCATGACATCAAAAGACATGTTTCTACACCTAGAACACCACAATAGAATGAGATTGCTGAAAGGAGAAATAGATCTATTGTTGATTGTGCAAGAACACTGATGATAGAGAAAATTGTTGCACAGATGTATTGGAGAGAAGTGGTTAGCACAATTGTATATGTCCTGGACTGAGTTCAACTAAAGAAAGACACAAACAAGACACCCTACGCATTATGGTTTGGATACACACCGAGTGTAAGTTACTTCAAAATTTTTGGTAGAAAATGTTTTATTATAAAAGATGATAGGAATAGGAAATTTGATTATAAAGGTGATGAGGGAATATTCCTTGGATATTCTACTAAAATCAAAGCTTAAAAGTGTCTGAATAAAGTTACTAATAAGCTAATTGAAAGTGCTAATGTTAGATTTGATGAATTTGTTGAGAAAAATGATTATGAAAGAAATAAGGAGCCAAAAGACTATGGTAGATTTTATTATGTTGAACATCCAGAGTACCTACCAAAGCCACAGGTTGAGTCAACCAAGTATTAGGAAAATAACACCGAGGAACAACAAAGGGAAACCAAGGATCAGGAAGAAGCTACTGAGCAAGCAAATGAACCTGAATAGAATGAAGAACAAAAAAAGGATCAAGTGCTAGCAAGATTTGTCAGAAGCCATCATCTTGAGAATCAAATCATTGGAGATAGGAAAGAAGGCATGAGGACAAGAAGTAAGTTAAGACAAAATGTATGCTTAGTTTGTGAGTTTGAACCTAAAAATGTTAAGGTTTCACTTGAGAATGATGAATGGATCAATGCTATGAATGAAGAGATTGAAAAAATTGAGAAAAATAAGACATGAAATTTAGTACCTAGGCCGAAAGATAAAATTTTTATTAGTACTAAATGGATTTTCAGAAATAAGCTGAATGAGAATGGAGAAGTTACAAGGAATAAAGATAGACTTGTTTGCAAGGGATATGCACAAGAAGAAGGTATTGATTATGGTGAAACATTTTCACCTATTGCTAGACTAGAAGGAGTCCTCATGTTACTTGCATACACTGAACATAATAAATTTAAGGTCTATCAAATGGATGTTAAGTCTTTTTTTCTTGAATGGAATACTAGAAGAGGAGGTCTACATAGAAAAACCAAAAGAATTTGCTGATCCAAATCAAAAAGACATGGTATGTAGATTGCACAAAGAATTATATGGATTAAAGCAAGCACCAAGAGCATGGTATGAAAGGTTACATACTTATCTTTTAAGTATTGGTTTTGTAAGAACTAGTGAAAACAACAATTTGTACATGAAAGGAGGATTTGAGGATACTATTTTGATTGCTAAAATATTTGTGGATGATATAATCTTTGGAGGACAAGATCATATTTGTAAATCTTTTTCTAATGAGATGAGAAAGAAATTTGAAATGTCAATGTTTGGCGAGATTAAATTCTTTCTAGGCTTGTAGGTTATTTAGTAGAATGATGGAATTTTTATCACATAATCAAAGTACATTAAGGAAGTATTGATAATATTTGGCATGGAAGATGCTAAAATAGTATGAACACCGATGGTTATAGGCTGCAAATTGACAAAAGATGATGAATCTACAGAGGTAAATTAGACATTGTATCAATCTATGATTGGTAAACTAATGTATGTAGTACATAGTAGGCCTAATATTGCACATGTAGTGGGGATTGTGGCTAGATTGTCTGTCAATCCAAAGGATTCACATATGGTTATAGTGAAAATAATCTTGAGATACCTAAAGAAAATACAGGATTATGGTTTATGGTATCCTAAGGAAGGAAAATTTGAACTAAGAGTTTACACCAATGCAGATTGGGCTAGAAATATAGATGATAGAAAGAGCACAACTAGAGGAGCATTTTTCTTTGGTGAAAGACATGTAACTTGGACAAGTAAGAAACAAACTTGTATTTCTCATCCTACTACTCAAGTAGAGTATGTTGCTACTACTACAATTTGTTCAAACATTGCTTATATCAAACAAGTGTTGAAAGGAATGAATGAGGTAATCATTGAGCCGGTGATTATATATTGTGACAACACTAGTGCTATAAATATTTCTAAGAATCTTGTGATACATTCAAAGAAAAAGCATTTATCAATTAAGTATCACTACTTAAGAGAAAAAGTATAGGAGAAGCAAGTCAAACTATAATATGTTACATCAAAGGAGAAACTTGCTGATATTTTTACCAAGCCTCTACTAAAGGACACTTTTGAATACTTGAGGACTAGACTTGGGGTATATCCCTTATCTACCAATCACTAATGTGATCTAGAGGTTACATCAGCCTATTCTTATTAGAAGATCATTCATGTTGATGCAACATAGTTCATGCTTTATATTATGTCTAACATTGTGAAAGATTTGAGGAGCTAGAATAGAGAATTTGCATATTAGTATACAAAGATACATTGTCTGCACCAAAAAAAAGAGAGATACTTGGCTATTGTAGAGCTATATGTTTTATGTTTTTCTTTGGCATTGTTTTCAAAGGGAGAGATAAACAATATGAGAAATAAATAGAGAGATCAATGAACTATCTATCTAAGGGAGAGATAATATGAGAAAGACAAAAAGTCAAGGAGAGTTTTGAATATTTGTTGCTAAGAACAAAAGGAATATGAGAGCTGAAAAGATCAAATCTGCAAAGGAGAGTCTGCACTTGTAATGTTGTTATGTAACATAGTGATTAAACATATTAAATATCAAGCTAGGGAGAGCTTACTGAGCTACAACATTTACTTACATAGTTGTAGAATACATATTTGGTATGTGCATGGAATATTTACATATTGCTTGTGTTACCATCAATGCCAAAGAGAGAGATTGATGAACTACAACTAATTAAATACTTGAATGACTTGAAGATCAATGACTAGAGATCACTAAGTTATTGAAATGATATGTAAGATAATCAAATCAGTCATTATGTTGTCATTGATTTCAACTAGTTTTGATAGTACTTATCATGTAAGTTACAAACATCTTTAAAAAGAGAGAAAAGATGATGAACTAAGATATCTACATGGAAAAAGAATATGAAAGATGAGGATAAGGAATAATTTGGGTAACTTGTTGATGAGTCTATGATTTCATATTATTGACTTGATTATGTTGCATTAATATATTATGAAGAAGAAAGCAAAATTGTACAAGACAATGTGGTCAGTAAATGAAGACTTCAGTATACACCAAGCTAGTGTAGTGTATATCGAGTGACAGTATTAACTGAGCTTGTATTCACCGACACATTTCTTTGATAACCAAGTATGGATGAAAGTATTAAATGCTTAGTGTAGCCCACAAAAAATGATGAGCTAGAAATTGTTATGATTTCAAGATTGAGGATAAAGTTTGTTATGAGATTGATGGCTGACAACATTTAGAGAAGATCTAAAAGATGAAATTGAAACCTATTATTGACACAACTACTGAGGAAGGTTTAAGAGGCAAAATCAATGAAGAAGAATAAGTGGCAAAATCTAATGGTTGATATGAAAATAGTTTATCTGTCTACATAAGAGATATGAGTTGCATTGTTCAAACTATGCTGGAAGAAAGAAGATAGTAGAGATTTTGTGTGAATAAAATTTCATGCATGCCTGATCAAACTGGTTGAAGGAGAACCGAACTGCAGAATAGTACCGAGTGTTAGAGAGCTATTACCAAGTGAAAATAAGTTGAGGAAGTGAATTGAAATATTGATCAGAGGATTTGTATGGGCTTATAATAGATTTGAACATCTGCAAATTGAGTTGTATTATAATCAGATCAACTATTGTTTTAGTTTAACCATTGATACCAAAAAACACCATAATCGAGTGGACTTACTATTTTATGTTATGCCCCTATGTCATTCAAGGAATGTACATTGTTATCTTATTGACCCCATGGTGAATCTTGGTGAGAAGTTAACTATTAGTCTCAAATCCTCTAACAAGGTCACACCTATGAGTGTGTTTGTAACCTTTAACAGGGTTGGCTCTTCACCGAGCTCACTTCAGAAGAGTGAAAATTATTTTGGTTTATGCATCCCTGGTGGTTTTTCCCTCATTAGGGTTTTCACGTAAAATTATCATGTTATGTTTTTCTATGATGATTATTTTATTTTCATACTTTACATACTGCATATTCAATTTGGTCGGTAATCACACTGAGTTAATTAACTGGTAATCGGTAAAAGGCATAGACAATTTAATAGTTTATGTTACTGAGCTGTAAAATTTATTGAAATTGTTTTGACTGTTACATCTTAGTATTTGGGACTGAAGGATAACTGATCTAACTGATTCACCTCCTTCTCAGTTAATCTAATAGTTGGTACAAAATAAGACAACAAAAAGTATCAAACATTACTCAATAGCTAAACATACGCTACCTAAATTATAAAACATCAATAAACAAGGGAACGACATCCTAATACTGATTACATACTCTTCACTAGACTTTATTTTTTATGAATTATTAACTATGCTATCAATAGGGATGATCCATCTAAATCCTTACTTTGTAATCTGGTAGTAGGATCTGGGGTGATATCCTTCACTGCCATCTCTTTGGCATCCTTGGGATCCTCAAAATGATCATTTTTCTTCATACAGTGTCTTGTATCCATGAAGTGAGCTTTCTTGTCTGACTTTTACACTAACATATGGAAAGACAAAATTACCCCTAGAAATTACCTATAAAGCCTCTCCTTGTTGATTCAATTTCTTCAAACTCTTGGTGATGTATTCTATAGAATTTTTAGTAATTTCTATAACAAATCTTAGCTTATCTTGAATCATCAACAAGGATTCCTTGAGCTTATGAATACATTGTTGATTGTTTTCCTTCAAATCACTAATACCCTGGCTAAGGCTCAAGAGTACTAGCCTTTATGTTATAAAGTCTCTAACTTGAAGGATATGATCTATATTTTAATCCATTGATCTTAGCAACTATCCATGAAAAAATAGAGCTTTGGATATTTATCATATTTTTAATATCATTATTAATACTAGGGTTTTTCAAAATTCAAAAACCACTCTCAACTAGACTATCCTTCCCCATATTAGTAGTGATATCCACATTAATTCCCATATCCATACCTTTCATATCCTAAGTAGGAGAAATAGAGGAAAAGGGGTTTGGATTAGAAGAGGCTTCAAATTAGATTTTTGCAAACTAGATGACTTTCTCCTATCCCTGGTTAAGAGAGTCTAAGATGGTTTATGATGTTATTTGGATTTACTCACAATAGACAACATATCTTTCGCTTTCCATTTCGTATCAAGAATAGGGGTGTAGATAATCAAGAATAATATGATGCTCCTAAAGAGTTATTTTGTTTTCATTAGTTTTGTTAAAGGCATATTGCATTGAAAAATTTAGTTGGTAAAAGGAGTCATAGGACTCAGTTGGTAAAGAAAATAGAGAATACAGTAAAGGGAAATGAGTGACAAGCAAAAGGAAAAGCAATAGAGGCACTGAGCATCGCATAGTACCTACCAATATGAGAGTACATGTTACTGAGTAAGAAAAAAATGTGTTATTGAGTAACATAGGATGACATAACAGATTATGATAGATACATTAAATCTAGGCACTGAGCATAAAATATTGTATAGATTTTAAGAAGATCATTTGGTAAAAGATTGGAGATATAAACAAAAAAATTTGTGCATGATTACGAGGTAAGATCTACCAATATAAATTAAATGGAATATATACATTAGAGATGTAACCATTGCTACCACTATTTAAGGAGAATAATCTAGAACATTTCCACCACTTCTAGATCAAGTATATAAAGAAAAGTGTATGAAAATCATAGGAGAGAGTGAGAAGATGATGACCAGTCAAAAAAGAATGTGAAGGTAATAAATTGTAGATAAGCTACCAAGTAACATAACTATTAGATAATAATTGTGAATGTGAATCAAATTAGAGGCTACTGAGTATAGAAGTTGAATTATGATAGAAATATAGAATGAAGTAAAATTTTATTAAGAACATTGAGTCTTAATGAGAATTTTTTGATGCATTACTAAAGACATATTTAGTACTAAATTCTATTGTTATCATAGTTGTAAAATCCATTTTCTAGGTAGGCCCTAATAGATCCTATTTTGTAAATCCTTTGACAAATTCCATGATCTCTTAGATTCTATATTGTTAAATCCATTAGCACGGTAGAAAACATAATTATTTTTTACTCCTAATAGGATATGTACTCTTAACAGGGTAAGCTATCAGCAGTTGCTAAATATTGTAGCTCTAATCGAGTAACCTTTTTACCGCAATAGTGAAGGATTGTGGGTAACATTCCCACCACAATTTTTCCCTTTGACCAAGGGTTTCTATGAGACCAAAAATCATGGTGTTATGAGTTATGTTTTCATGTTTTGATATTTATGTTTTATGGTTTTGTATGCAATGTTTTCTATTCGGTAAATAATCAAAATAGTCGATAATTTTTTTTGAAGTACTATTTCACCCCTCCCCTCCTAGTACTTAACTTTCCTTTATTAATCCAAAAATTGGCATATGAGATTTGGACTCTTGAGATAAAGGTCTACCACCTGAATGTGAAAAGATCATAGCCTTGGAAATTTATAAGCAAGCTAAGCAGATTGATAATCTTGAATTTGAATTGGAAAATGCACATGGCATGATTGATGATCTGAAAATGAAATTAGAAAAGTTATTGACAGTAGGGAAGTGATTATCTGATGAGTTGAAATCTACACAATAACATGTTGAGATAATTGGGACATCATCTAAAGGAAGTTTGATTAATGAATCTAAAACAACTATTGTAGAATTGATGGAAAAGAATGAACTCACCAAGAAGTTGAATCTGATAATGAAAGACCAAGAGGCACAAGTTATTAGAATGGTTGCAATACTTGAATCAAAGAGATAAGATGAAGATGCAAAAATAATGGAAGAAGAAGGAAAGAGGCAAGTTGAGGAAAGACTATTTGAAAAGGATGATGAAATCATGAGAATGACACAAACACATTATTCTATAACTGATCCACTAGTGAATTCAAATCAATAGACAACCGGAACGGAATCTAAGAATAAAGTATTAAGATCTGAGGTTGAAATATTGACAAGATAACTAAAAATAGAAAAGGAATAAAATGAAATATTGAAAAGGAATGGAGAAACATTAAGAATGTTGGATGAACAACTTAGAGGTCAAAGACAATCAAGAGATACAACTATTCTTCGGTTCATGAAAAAAACACTACCGAGAAGGGATAATCCTCAAAACAAGTAGCCAAATGAGATATTTTTACCCCACCGAAGTCAAAGAAACTAATCTATTATCATTCTGGGAAACCTGGTCATACAACTAATATCTTCAAGAGCAAAAGAGTTAAACTAGGTCAAGCATTACTAAATTTGATAGTTATTTTTATAATTGCAATAAGTATGGACATCAAGAATTTGAATTTAGATCAAGGATTTCTAACAATACAAGGAAGACAAAATTTAATGGTTACTGCAATGCTTGCAATAGATATTGGTCACAAGTCTGAAGATTGCAGGTCACAAAGAAAGAATGTAAAATGGGTACCTAACTTATGAAATACTATAAACAATTGGAAAGGCTCAACAATACCATGGGACTACAACACAATAATTTCATGTATGACATGTGGGAGATTTGGACACAATGTATAAAATTGTATTTTCATGCATGGTAGAAATCACATAAGATCATCGAGAAATATTGGTATGTCATGTTTTCACTATCATAGGGTAGGTCACCTAGCCAAAGACTATAGGTATTGAGGAAAAGCTCCAATTGAGGAAAGGACAAATGAAATAGTTCAAGTGAATGTTGATGAAATAAGAGTTAAAATTAATAAAAAATGGAGAAGGAAGTCTCTATATGATGTAAGATCACTTGGAAGAATTGATGACACCTCATCATCTAGCTCTGGTGCACCTATCTTCACCTAATTAGTTAAAGTTATACATGTATGAACTATGACTCAAATTTGAATCTTAAATCAATTCCTAACATTTGTGTAGAGATACATATTTAAGAATCTATATGCATTAGGATATATGTTGTGTAGTTAAAATTTCAAGGTTGATCAATGAAAGACTATGTTATTTTGTTTCATTCAGTGAACGTAAGTGTAGTTTGGTTACTAGTGAAAAGGGAGTTAGTGACAACATTAAATTCTAAAATTCTAGCAATTGGAAATCCTAATCGAGGAAAAGGTATAAATAGATCAGTTTGTTATTCACTTTTACCTAAGATTTTCATAGATAATTTGAGTGTATTGTAGATACGATTCTTTCAAGACCACTTGAGCAATTGATTGAGAAGATCTAAACAAAAGAAATCATATTTGAGGGATTAATGGTGAGTACCTGAGTTGTGAGAGCATGGCCAAGTGGTGCAAGAGCACCCTAAAAATATTGAATTAGAGGAAGACAAAGATGCTAAGGAGATCAAAAAATATTCTTTAGGTTCCTAAGAGACTATGTAAAGTCATTAAAGTCCTAATGTTCAATCAAGTGTTTTTGGGTGGCTATATAAACCTAAGACGCTTAGATTGAGGGGATTGATATGAGAGATGTTTAATGTTAGAAATAGTCTAAATTAGGAGCATAGAATCTTTATTGGGTCCTTAGAGGTCTTATGTCATCACCATATACCTAGATAGCATTTAGAATTAAGGATATGCAACAAATTTGAAAGTTGCACAAATCTTGCAAAAGTTACTAAAAAGTTGCTTTGCAACTTTAGCAACTTTTTAAATTTATGTTATCACCAATGGGATTACCTCTCTAAGCATCCAAGGATGGTTAAAAAAGTTAGGAGATGTCTATTTAAGATTTATTTTGGTCATACAAATGTGTGAGTGCATGGTAATGTAACAAATTTGAAGAATTAATAAAGTATGTACCCTATTTTTCTACAAATTTAAGAGTGAAGAAGCATTTGTATGGCCTGGTACAGATAGTAAATGAGGGGAGGTTGATTTGAGAAGTTTATTAAGGTATTTAAATTCATTTTCCAAGTGGTTTGAGGTCTTCAATTGATCTGGTGTTTGTGTGATTAGAAGTTTAAAGCCACTTCCCTCAATTCAGGATAGGCCTTAGGGTTTCAAGGTTTTGTGGCCATTTGTTTCCTTCTGACCATGGAAATCTAATAAGATTTGGAGGAATGCAAGGATGGCCTCTTTACACTAATATTCCAAAAGGATATAATTTTTCATGGAGGGGAGGGTGGAGAAACAAGAAGCCCTAGGTAGGCATCTCTATGTGACTACCTACTAGTTAGACTGCTACCGACCCCATAACCTTTGATGGGTAATGAATCAAAGCACAAGACCTTGGATTTGGAGTTTCCTACCATATCTTAAGAGTCTAAAATTTTTTAGAAGTGGAAATCAATCCATTTGAGAGTAGTTCCTCCTTTAAAGCCCCTAATTATCCCTATTAGCCCTAGGTGACTTAACAGTCCTTTCATGGGATAGTCTTAGAATAAAATCCTAACCTTTACAAATTTGAAAGAAAACTAAAAAGGGTGTCCAAATATATTCTTATATTATTGGTTTTTGTGAGAAAATTTTGAATTAAGTTCAAATTACCCATGTAGGAGGGCTATAAGAAAATTGGTTAGGTTCCTAGCACTACCAATTGGATAATATTATACTTTCAAGTTGAGATTGTTATGAGGGAGTCAAGAGGGTGTTGATTCATGCATCAAGTTGTCAAGGAGGTTGTGGGGTGAACAAAACATAATTTTTTCCAAGAAGTCCTACTTGTAGAGGTCCTATACATTCCTAGTTGAGGTTTGTGGATTTAAACTTGGGGATTATGGGATTGTCTACATCAATTGGTATGAGAGCTCCTAAGGTCCTTAGGAGGAATAATACACCATGTCAGAGAATAGTGAGGAACAAGTGCCAAGAAGAGTAACTAATGCATACTTTGAAAAACTTTTAAGAGAGCAAAAGGCAAGATATGAGGCCCAATTGGAGAAGATGGCAAGAGATATGAAGACTCTGTCTGAGAGGATGGATAAGGGAAGCATTGGAAACTTTGTTGAGGATGCAGTGGGGAGTGAAGAAGAACCCCCTAAGAAGGAGGAAGAACAGGTGCCTTCTGATCAAAGGATGCTCATGAAGACATTGAAGTCCATGGAGAGAAGAATTATGGATGCAAGATTGGACCTACCTATCTATAATGGGAAACTAGACCCTGATGTTGCCTTGGAATGGATTGATGCTCTCTCTAGTTTTTTTTACTATGAGGAGATCCCTAATAACCAAAGGGTGAAGATAGCCAAGTCAAAGTTGTAGGGGTCCACTCTCACATGGTGGAATTTCACTCAAGATGAAAGAGTGAAGGAAGGAAAGAGACCAGTCACCACTTGGAAGAAGATGGTGGGTTTGTTAAGGGAAGCATATATCCCTATAGATTATGAAGTCTGACTTCATAAGAAGAGGATGGGTTTGAGACAGAGAGACCAAGATGTCTCAACATACACTGAGGAATTCAAGATGCTTGGGATGAAGTCCAAATTAGTAGAGCCCAAGAGTGTGAAGCTTGATAGGTATATGAAAGGCTTGAAGGTGTCTATTCAAGATGAATTAAATATGAGTACCATAACTACTATCAACCAATTCTATCAATTGGCATCAAAGGAAGAGGAGAAGATGAGAAGGAAACAAGACCAAGAAAATAAAATAAGAGGTGCAAACAATAGTAGAAGTTTTGGAGGTAGAAGTAAACATAATGAACGTAGACAAAACTCCAAGGAGTTTGGGGAGTCAAGACAAGATAACCAAAGAGGGGACAATAGTCCTAGAGATACCTTTAGAGGAAGAGGGAATAGTTCTAGAGGAAGAAATGGGGGAAGAGGCCTAGATGGTGCGAAGTGCTATAGGTGCCATCAACTAGGACACTTAGCATCTAAGTGCCCTGAGAAGAAGAACAAGTAGGGGGAGAGGAGAGCTAACCTTTTCAAGGAAGAAGAGGATCAAGGGAACAATGGCCAAGGATCCTATGTGCTACATGAGGAGGGAGAGAACTTGATGCTTATGATAACCTTGATGAAGACACTAGTCACCCAAGAAGCACCCCAAAGGAAGAATCTGTTTAGATCCTCATGCAAAATTGGAGGCAAGGTATGTAAGTTGGTTATTGATAGTGGTTCTACTAAAAATGTGATCTCTATTGAAGTAGTAGAGAAGTTGAAACTAATAAGAGTCCTACACCCCACCCATTACAAAGTGTCTTGTCTTACTAAGAGCCAGCAAATTGTCATTGAAGAGCAGGCTTGGGTGGAGTTCTAGCTTGGGAAATACAAAGACAAGGTGCTCTATGATATAGTCCCAATGGATGCTTTCCATCTGCTCCTTCGGAGGCCATGGAAGTATGATGTGGAAGCACATCATTATGGGAGACTAAAAAATTACTCAATCATGCACAAAGGTGAGAAGGGAACATTCCTGCCCCATTCTGATCATGTTGAAAATGAATCTAAGTTTCTATTTGTAGGTGAGAATGAGTTTATAAAAACTATTAAGGATGAAGGAAATCCTTGTTATGCTCTTGTTTTTTTTCCTAAGAATGATTGGAAGAAGGGAAATGAATTCAAGGTAGAGACCTCTGAGGAAAATTGGTCCTAAGGAAGTGACTGATCTACTTGATCGCTATAAGGACATTTTGTCAAAAGACTTACCTAGTGAGTTGCCTCCCATTAGAGAAATAAGCCATCACATACACCTTGTCCCTGGAGCCACCTTGCCTAACAAAGCAGCATATAAGCTAACCCCTAAACACAATAAAGAAATGGTGAGATAGATACAAGAACTTCTAGACAAAGGGTTAATTACCAAAAGCCTAAGCCCTTGTGTAGTACCTTCCCTTCTAGCCCCCAAAAAAGAAGGCACATGGAGGTTATGCACTGACTCTAGAGCTATCAATAGGATCATCATAAGATATAGGTTTCCTATCCCTAGAATTGAAGACCTATTGGATCATTTAGGGAGTGCAAGGTATTTTTCTAAGGTGGACTTGAAGAGTGGATACCACCAAATTAGAATCAAGACTGGTGATGAGTGGAAGACAACATTCAAAAACCAATGAAGGCTTGTATGAATGGAGGGTTCTGCCCTTTGGGTTATCTAATTCCCCTAGCACATTCATGAGACTGATGAATGAAGTCCTTAAATCATTCTTGGGAAAATTTGT
Organism: Chamaecyparis obtusa; assembly: GCA_027943335.1. Taxonomy (NCBI): domain Eukaryota; kingdom Viridiplantae; phylum Streptophyta; class Pinopsida; order Cupressales; family Cupressaceae; genus Chamaecyparis; species Chamaecyparis obtusa. The sequence continues at coordinate 184,160 of BSBK01002725.1, read as the reverse complement.
CATTGTGTATCTAGATGACATTCTTTCTTTTAGTAAAACAAAAGAAGACAATCTAAGACATCTAGATCTAGTCCTCCAAAGATTACAAGAGGAGAAACTTTTGATCAATTTGGAGAAGTGTGTTTTTATAGAGGAAGAACTTGTGTATTTAGGATTTATGGTTGCACAAGGAAACATAAAGATGGATCCTGATAAGATAGAGGCTATTATATCTTGGCCCTCTCTAAGGACAATGACAGAGGTGAGAAGCTTTCATGGGGTTGGATCATTCTATAGAAATTTCATTAGGAACTTTAGCCAGTTGTGTGCACCAATGATGGAGACTATTAAAGGGGGACAAAAGAACAAATTTGTGTGGACTAAGGAGGCAAGAGACTCCTTTCAGCATTTAAAGAAGAAGGTATCTGATAGACCTATCTTGGCATTTCCTAATTTTCAAAAGGTTTTCACCATAGAATGTGATGTTTCTAACACTGCAGTAGGAGCAGTACTAAGCCATGAAGGAAGGCCAATAGCCTTTTTCAGTGAAAAACTAAATGATGCTAAGAGGAAGTACTCCTCTTATGACTTGGAACTATATGCACTAGTCCAAGCCCTAAAAAAATGGAGATGTTATCTCCTGCCAAAAGAGTTTATGGTCTAAATAGATAATCAGGCTCTGAGTTTTCTAAACAGTCAAGAAAAGTTGGGCCACAAACATATGAAATGGGTTGAATCCATTCAAGATTTCACCTTCTTCATAAAACATAAGAAGGGAGTTTCCAACAAGGTGGCAAATGATCTAAGTAGAAGGACCATGGCAGTGCAAGAAATCAGGCTCCAAAGTGTGGGCATTAAGTCTTTGAAGGACATGCACTTGTCTACTGAAGATTTCAAAGACATCTACAAAATTTGTTCTGATTTTTCAAAGGCTTATCACAACCAATATGAAGATTACCTAATTTAGGATGAACTCTTGTTTAAGAGACATCAATTTTGTATCCCAAAGTTTTCTATGAGAGATAACATAATCAGAGAGAAGCATGCAAGAAGCATTGGAGGACACTTTGGCATGGATAAGACCTTGGAATAGGTCAGGAGGTTCTATCATTGGCCCAAGATTCCCACTGAGGTAAGGAATTTTGTGGAGTCTTGCACCATATGTCAGAAGGCTAAAGGTACTTAAACCAATGCAAGATTGTACCAACCATTTCCCATTCCCACTAGACCTTGGGAGAGTTGCAGCATAGATTTTGGCATGGGTCTTCTTAGGACACAAAGAGGATTTGACAACATATATGTTTTTGTGGATACATTTAGCAAAATGGCCCATTTCATTCCTTGTAAGAGCACAAGTGATGCAACTTATGTAGCCAACCTATTCTTTAAGGAGATTTTTAGAATCCATGGTCTACCCCAAACAATAATCTCTAACAAAGATGTCATATTTCTAGGTCACTTTTGGAGGACCTTGTGGAAAAATTTAGGGACAAATCTTCATTTCAGTTCTACCTATCATCCCCAAATGGATGGGTAGACTAAAGTTGTTAATAGGTCATTGGACAACCTATTAAGATGCCTAACCAAGAAGTACAGAGAAAAATGGGATAGTGTTCTTGCCAAAGTAGAATTTTCATTTAATGACTCCATCAATTGGAGTACAGGGAAAATTCCATTCCAAGTTGTTTATGGGTAGAGTCCAAGAGGCATTCTAGAGTTGAGGGATCTTCCTTAAGGAGGTCATGTGAGTGCCCATGGTGAAGACTTTGCAGCCAACATACAAGAGATGCATGAATAGGTCAAACAAGCATTACAAAGGAGTTCAATGAAGTACAAAGAAAATGTAGACAAAAAGAGAAGAGACCTTCAGTTTCAGATTGGAGAATTGGTATGGGTATACCTCAAGAAAGAGAGGTTACCAAAAGGAAAACACACAAAGTTGATGATGAGGAAAGTTGGTCCTTGTGAAGTCATCAAGAAACATCGATTGAATGCCTATAAGGTTGCTTTACCTTCAAATTTGGGTATCTCTCCTACCTTCAATGTTTGTGACTTAGCCCCATACAAAGGCCCATTGGTTGTGCCTGCAAGCATTCAAGAAGAAGAACTCCAACAAGACCTAGCAAAACTTCCACACCATAAACCAAGGAAACTAGACAAGATACTTGACACCAAGATCATCAAATAGACAAGGAAGAATGTCTACAAGAATTATTTGGTTCAGTGGGAAGGGTATCTAGAAGAAGAAGCTATGTGGATGGATGAGGCAGAGATGAAGAGACTTGGCACAAGTCTTGAAGAACTAGTCTCAAGAGGACTTCAGAATCATTCACCCCAAGAGTATGGTGTAGGAGTACCCTCAAAAGATTGAATCAAAGGAAGAAAAAGATGCTAAGGAGATCACAAAATCTTCTTTACTTTCCTAAGAGACTACATAAACTCATTAGAGTCCTAATGTTCAATCAAGTGTTTTTGGGTGGCTATATAAACCTAAGACACTTAGATTAAGGGGACTAATATGAGAGATGTTTAATGTTAGAAATAGTCTAAATTAGGAGTATAGGGTCTTTGTTAGGTCCATAGAGGTCTTAGGTCATCACCATAGACCTAGATAGAATTTAGAATTAAGGATATGCAACAAATTTGAAAGTTGCACAAATCTTGCAAACGTTGCTAAAAAGTTGCTTTGCAACTTTAGCAACTTTTCAAATTTCTGTTATCACTGATGGGATTACCTCTCTAACTGACCAAGGATGGTTAAAAAAGTTAGGAGAGGTCTATTTAAGAATGATTTCAGTCATACCAATGTGTGAGTGCATGGTAATGTAATAGATTTGAAAAATTAATAAAGTATACCCTCTTTTTCTACAAATTTAAGACTAAAGCAATGTTTGTACGGCCTGGTACAAATAATAAATGAGGGAAGATTGACTTGAGAAGTTTATTATTGTATTTACCTTCATTTTCCAAGTGGTTTGAGGTATTCAATTGATCTGGTGTTTGTGTGATTATAATTTCAATGCCACGTCCCTAAATTCAAGATAGGCCTTAGGGTTTCAAGGTTTTCTAGCCATTTCTTGCCTTTTGACCATGGAAATATGATAAGATTTAAAGGAATGAAAGGATGGCCTAATTAAACTAATATTCCAAAAGGAGATAATTTTTCTTGTAGGGGAGGGTGGAGAAACAGGAAGCCCTAGGTAGGCATCTCTATGTGACTACCTACTAGTTAGACTACTACCGACCGCATAACCTTTGATGGGTAATGAATCAAAGAACCAAACCTTAGATGGATTTTCCTACCCTATCTTAAGAGTCTCCAATTTTTGAGAAGTGTAAATAAATCCATTTGATAGTAGTTCCTTCTTTAAAGCCCCTAATTAGCCCTATTAGCCCTAGGTGACTTAAGAGTCCTTTGGTGGGATAGTCTTAGAATCAAATCCTAATATTTTTAAATTTGAAAGAACACTAAAAAGGGTGTCCAAATCTATTCTTAGATTATTGGATTATGTGGGAAAATTTTGAATTAAGATCAAATTACCCAAGCAGGAGGGCTACAAGCAAATAGGCTAGCTTCCTCGCACTACCAATTGGAAAATGCTATACTTTTAAGTTGAGATTGTTAAGAGGGAGTCATGAGGGTTTTTATTCATGCATCAAGTTGGAAAGGAGGTTGTGGGGTGAACAAAACATCATTTTTTCCAAGAAGTCCTACCTATAGAGGTTTTATACATTTCTAGTTGAGGTTTGTGGATTGTGGGACACCAAGTTTATTTACATGAAACCCTATTTCAATCAAGCAATATATTTTACTTGATGGCACCAAAAGTTCAAAATCTTATTTTCATTGAGAAGGTTGATCCTGTTAATCTAAAATACTATCTTCCTCTTGCTAGAGCCTGTGAACTAGAGAAGATGGGATCTATGTCATCTATTCCACTAAGAGTGATTTTAATCAAAGATGTCCATTCTTTCATCCATGTCAAGATCCAATAAATTTTTCAAGCTGATATTGATACATCATACCAGAGTCTGTGTGAGAATGGGAAATTGAAGGATGAACATGTCTACATGGTGACTAAGGATTTAATGCACCCCCTACATATGCCTAGTGTATTCAAGATTGAGGGGATGAGAATAGTGTTAATCTAAGTTCATGATCAATTTATGTCCCTCAATCAACTAGTCAAGATCAAAAAGGATGTTCTACATATAGTGACTAGATATCCAATCAGTGATAGACTGAAGGCTAACAATCAAACTGACAAGAATAAGTTATGTGAGATGACAAAAGCTAAATGGGATGGAAGATGTCTTAAATTATCTACTATAGAATATATTAAGCTAAGTTTTTCATGTAACATCATATCTTACCGAATCTTCGAATCTTCCCAACTGGACAGTGTACCATGTAGATTTGTGGACATTGCATATAAAACTATCAAAAAGGATATGAAGATTGATCTATGTGAGATCCTACTGAAATAATGTGATGATAATATGAACACTATTTGAAAAGCAAAGAGAAACAGATTGAAGTTTGGTTTACCATTGGTATGTATATGTGAGGCCTCACCCTGAGCCTATCATAGCCATTGAGTTCTGCATATGAGATAGACATGTTTGATGTTTATATTTTGATGATCTATAGATTTTTCTGATACATTATGTTATGGTTTATCATCTTAGATTTTAGTTACACATTCAGTTATGTTATTTTGAGGAGACTTTTTTATCTATATGGAACCTTATTAAGTGGATTTAATGAATGGATACATTATCATGATGATGTTTAATTGCAATTTAATTTTATATGCAATGAGTATGTTACAAGTGTAATATAGAGATTAATTGTATAAGTTTCATGATGAGATTTATGTTAGATATAAATGTATGTTATGCCATGTGAAGCTTGATTTAATCATGATTGAATACTTGAGAATTATTTGATTATTAATGTTATAAAATTACATGTTTTATTTACTTGGAGTACTGATATTGGACTTGAGTGTGCAGGGAAATAGGCTAGGGTAAATTTAGGGAATCATCACAGAGACTAATGTTAAATCCATTTAATCCAAGGTTGCTTGTAGTGAGAAGCCAATAACCTCGTTGTAATGTATTTATTTTGTAAAAGTATGATGCATGAATGTGTTGATTTATTTTTAATTGTAAATGTGTTTTTGTGTGAATGCCCAAGTGGATATTCCACATGGCTTGTGACATGTCTCTTTTTGTTGTGTCACTTGACACATGTGTTTGTGCTTAAGGCCATGACATGTCCACTTGGGATTTGATGTCACCAATCTAGGATGGTATCACCTTTAGGTTTTCCTTGTAAAACCTTGGTTAGGAAGCCTTAGAGAAGGTCAAATCATGTTGAACCCGAAATCAAACTTCAAGTGTATTTTAGGGAGGTTAAATGAGCCCTTAGGGTGTAATTAGGGTCCTTTTTAGCCACCCCACTTGATGTACCTTGGTATGGGAGTTTAATTTTTGTCAAAATTAAGCCCATAACTCATTTATGGACCTTGAAAAGTACCCCTCAAAGAAAATTTCGAAAATGGAGGGATGGCAAAAGGGGTCAAGCCCATACCTCTCTCCCCATTCTTGGTCTCCATCTCATTTATGAAGGGAGACAAGGAGGGATGAAAGATCTCCAAGAGCCATACCTATTAATGAGGGTTTGGTGAAAAATCTCTTTTAGTAGGAGTTTTGGGAAGGTATTGGTTTGACACCCACTCTCCAGTTTTGGAGACTCGGCTAGTTTTGGAGAACCTTGGAAAGTGGATTGCTCTTCATCAAATATCTTCCATTTGCTTGGATCAAGGTTGGTGGCATTCTTCACTTTGTTGTTTTGTTTCTAGTTTCATGTTGAGAGAAAGAGCTCCCTTGTATGTTAGTTGTTTGAATGCATAATGTAGATATTGTTTCTTGTAGTGTAAGTGTTGAGAACTTGTTATGTTGTAGTAATTGAGGATTTGTGATTCTTATGTTTATGTAGTATTGTTTTCTTGAAAGTGTAGTCTTTATGTATGATATGAGAATCATGAGCTTGTTGTGTTCATGGTTTCTTAGCATTGTAAATGTGAAGTGATATTTTTTTTTTTTGTTTCTTGAAGCTTTTTATGAATGTGTTTGTAGTATTTTGTGAGGGAGTTCTCAAGGCCATACTCACCCTAGGGAGGGAAGAGTAGCCTTGAGGGTGAAGGGATTATTGGGACATTCAAGAGTGTAGAGTCTCTCCTTTGATAGGAGAGGGATACAACATGGAAGTATGGGCTCCATGTAGCCATCTCTATTTTATGTTTTGTATTTTGGGGGTCATAAGGAGTTGTAGAAATTATGTTGTGGAGAGATATTTTTGATGAGGAAGCCAAGTGATGGCTTATCTCTCATCAAGAGATGAGTTTTCTCCTCTTGGATTTGGTTCCACCTTCACCCTATTTGAGTCATTTATCCTTGACTCTTTGTGATAACCTTAGAAGGGAATCTTCTTGTAATCTTTCTTTATGATGTTGTGTTGTCATATTGCATGAGTGTTCTCCTTCTCTTGTGATGGTTCCCCTAGCTCAGGGGTGGCTTCGTAGAAGCCTAGGTTGGGAGGTGAGCACTCATTGGCCTATGAATTTTGTTTTGCAAGTTATGGAAGCCAATGAAGTCTTCATTTTGAAGAAGGATTCTTGAAGAAATCTAATGATGATTTCTTATTTCGTGTTGTATCATCCTTGCAATGTGTATCAAGTCAATATAAGGATATCTTGAGATATCCAAGAGCTCAATGTATTTTTTCATGGATCTATAACTCCAAGAAATGTATTTGTATCATAGTGTTGTTGTGTTATCATGATGATAGTTATATTTTTGATATATTTGAAATGTTGTTCAAAGAATGATGTTATGAGTGTTCAAGTTGATATCAATATAAGGATGGAATTATTGTGTTTCATTTCTTGTCTATATAGAGGTTTGTTAACTTATGTAGAGAAATGTAGAGTATTTTTTCTCTCTTGAATAATGGCATTTATTTTGTTTTGAGAAGACTTTAGAAAATGGAAAAAGAGTTATCAATACATAATAGTTATTGTATTGAGATCATTATATGTATATGTTAATTGATTTACAAACAATAAATAAATCTATATCCCTCTCTATCCTTAAAAGTTTAAATTGATAGCTTGATATAGTATTTGGTTTTAGAAACAATCAATTTTAGTTGTGTAAATTGATCAATTTAGAACATTAAATTTATTACCATAGAAGACTAAAAAGTTACAAATAGTTTAATTGATAAATCAACTATATCACATTTAGTGTTCCTAGACCAACAAGTTGGAAATAAACTATGTAGAAGTGAAGAGAAAATAAAATTTAACAAGAAAATTAAAAAATTTGGCAAATGGAGACCTACAAGTCTCTGGAAAATGTATGGGAAAATAATTCCCATACATTTCCTTGCCACAGATTATTTTATTAATATTCTGAAATCTAGTCATTCTTTTATTTTATTATATACTCTTACACCTTCATTAATCCCCCAAAAATGGTGCAGAGTATGGCAGACCACACCTTGCATTAAATAATTTATGTTCTGCACTTTATATTAAATGCACTTGACTAGCCTAATGTCCTGGGTTGCTTTATCCTTTGACTTACATTGTTACCATTCTCCTAGCCTTGTGTGAGTTCACCTTGGCAAATGTGAGAGGAATGGGGTGGGACCCAAACCCCCATGTCATCTTCTATCCTTCTTCCCTTAGAATCTAGCGTAGGCTTTTGGTTGAGCAGATTTCTTTGTTTTATGAAACTTAGCCTTGTCTTAGGTGGGCCCTCCAAACTTGCCATCCCTTTTGCTAATTTTCTCCCTTCCCTTAATTGGTGCACCCTTATCCTTTCTTGGGATGTTGACCCCACCCTTTTTGGGCACGTGAAACAAGGGGGAAGATAGGGTGTTTAGGCCTAGGATAAGATGTACAGGGTAGGTTAGTTGATGGTTAGGGTGTTTAGTTTAGGTGGCTACTTTATTGTATTTTGTCTATTTTTTTTTTGTTTACTAAAATTTGTTTTGTGTTTGTATTCAAATCACTATTAATAATTAATAGAAATTCTATTAATTAAAATTAAAAACCTTTATTAAATTAATTGTTAATTGTTTTAATATTAATTAATAATTCATATTTAATTTTAATTATTGTATAATATTAAATGATTTTTATTAATTATTGTATAATAATTTATATTTAATATTATTTGATAATTGGGTTAATTAACATAATTATTATTTAGCAAATTATTTATTAGTGATTATATAAGTTAGAGGGTAATCTTTGATTAGGCTTTTAATTAAATACTTTTATGCACTAATAAATGTATTAAATGGTAACTAATATAATTAGTACCACTTAATACTTTATTATATGTTATTCGTAACGATGATATTTAATGGTATTAATGCAATAATAATTAATATATTGACATTGTAAAAGAAGAATATGTATATACATTATGTGGACATTTAATGTTATAATGGGGTAGCATTATGCTTCCTATGGATGAGCAAAATGCATTTTTTCCTTTCAAATTAATATGTTAGATGTAACTTAATTTCTTGAACATTTATTTGGTCTAGCCATTATGTTGATTATAAAATATTCATTTGTTTTAGTATCACAAGAATTTATGAATTGAACCCTATGACCCAGCATAGCATAACTTTGTCTATAGACTCATTCATTCGATAACAATATAGTCAAAATTAAATGTGGTACCCTCATAAAGAATCTTTAATTTTAGGCTAACTTGATTTACAACTTCTCCACCTAGATAGAATCCCTTGTTAAAACTTAATCAGTTAGTAACCCTTGGGAACCAACGTTGTAAAGAAATGGTTCTTCAAGACTCTTTCGATCTATTGTCATTGGCACTTGTTAACTCGCAACAATAACTTGGACTTATTATCCCGTAAAAAAAATAAAATTGGTGTATTTTTAGACTATAATTTGATGGGCACGATAGTATATTTTTCTACTTTTGAACCTTCTTTCCATCAATTGGTAATGTAATATGGAATGTGAATAAACTGATCATCTATTAGATTAATAATTACATTCAAAGTTTAGGAGATAACTTTGATATTGTAATTAATGATTTTTTCACTAAATTTAAACCAAGAATGCACAATAAATTCACAATTCCACCTTGAAGTTAGTGGAAGGCCATCGATACACTATTTTTCTTAAAGTCCATACCAACACATGTATTGTGAAAGCTGTGGATCCAAGGACTATATGGCTATAGCCAATGGGATATGGAATTTATATTGACACTGCATCTAAAAAAATTGCAGCCCTATTAGCTAAACATGTTGATAAGAGAGTACACAAATATGTAAAATATGAGGAGGTGAAAGAAAAGATAAAACTAGGCACATTGATACCTAAATCTTAGAGGAAAACAAGAAGAATGATCAGTATTTTGTTAGAAAAACTTGGAGTTACTATTGAAGTAGATTTCAAAGGTACATCCGAAGTCAAGGGAAAGAAAACTAAAGTGAAAAAGGAATCACCGAGCCCCAAGGGAACAAGACTATTGACAAGGTCTACTTCTACAATGAGGGAGAAGAGGAAACTTGAGTTGGAGATACCATAGCCTAAAACATATGTGAGCAAAAAGAAAACATCAAATAGACCAAGGAGAAAAATAAAATTGCAAGAAGATAGTGAGAAAGAGTTTGAAGATTTGAGAAAATTCAAAGTTTTGCAGAACTATCCCTCTAAACCTAAAAAAATAGAAGAATTTATTGAGAGTCTTTAGAATTATGGAGGTTTTGTAGGAATTCAATATGTGAAGTATGAATCAAGGAGTAGTATTGAAGAAAAGGAAAAGATAGAGGAGGGAGTTGTCTTCACATTGCATAAATTCAGACAATACCGGTTGAAGTTGTTAATTGACTACCTGATGATTTATATAAGATGACTAATGTTAGATGTAAATATCCAATGACTTCTGAAAAAAATGAGGGAAAGATCCCTAGCAATAATTGTACCTAATTTTTCAGTACAAGAGATCAAAGAAGCATTGAAAGAACACTGAAAGAGATTTATTTTAAAAATCAGATCATTAAGGATTGTGGTAGGAGAGATTAAAGTAGTACAAAAGGAAATTGATCATATATTGAGGAAAAATTTCCTTCCTGACTAGTCAACCAAGACTGAGAGACAACAAGGTATGTCAGATCCTATTGAATTAATTCTAGAAAAACATGAAGTGATTATTGAGGATATCATTGACAAAGATCCAATTGAAGAAATGACACATGATAAAGATGTCATAGAAATCAAGGACAAGGAAACCAAACAAATGGAAAATAATGATGTATCTACTACTAAATTTATAGATTTAGATCTAGTGTTACAAAAAGTATTTGATTTTCTTGAGATTAATGAGGTTATTTCAAAAAAATTCAAAGATATTCCTAAAAATGTAGAAGATAAATCCATGGAATAGGGAAATGAGATAGAATAAAAGGAAACTGAGGACAATAAAGAGACCAAGACAACCAAGGATCAAAATACCAAGTAGGTCACTTCTATCAAGACCTCGGGACAATAGAAAAATGTATACAAGAAAGAAAAAGAGGACACACGAGGAAACATAAGAAGAAGGGAATAAAGAGGAAAATCATGTAGAGAAGGAAGAAGATAAACATCAATAAAATAAAGAAGAAAAGAAATAAGAAGAAAGAGAAGAAATAACTAAAGATATTACTATATCTACTACATCTGATGCAATGGAGGCATCACATTCCCCAACACTATCTACTGGTAAAAGTATTCAAATTGAGAAGAAGTAGAAGAAGACAAAGAAAACCTAAAGCATAAGAAAGAAAATGTTGAGTTAAGCCAACCAGTTGTAATAGAAAAGGTAGATATCTCCTCACTAAGCCCTATAGAATTATATAAATTTAGAGATCTACTAAAGAAGAAAGAAGCCCAAGAAAAAATGTTAGCAAAGAAGTAAAAGACAGATGTGCTAGAAAGTGTCAAGGATATATTGGAGGAAATTGTTCATGTAAATGACAAGGGTAGCCTACTGAGTCAACTAGAATATTTATTAAAGAAAGTGAAAGAGCTTGGTAAAGAGACCACCAAGTATCTGATGCAAGTGCACATGAGAAAAAGGAGATTAAAATTATTGAAGATTTACTACAATCTGGTGCATTAGACCAGGTGTCACTTTCTAAGTTGATTGTAGAATTGGAAACCAAGTTGAATGATATTATATCATTATTTAAAAATATTTATTTGATCTCAAATTTTGTTGAGTAAATAGAAAAGAAGGATGAGTTTGTGGAAAAATAGTTGACTGAGCTGCTAGTGAATGTCACAACCAAGCCTAGAGCACTTAAAGTTTATTACCAAAGAATAAAACATTTTATGGGAATGCAACATGAGCTAAGAGGAGAAGACAACAAGATCATAATGGAACTTTTGGAGCTACAAGTAATTTTGAGTCCCCAAATTGAATGAATACAAAAATAATATTCACAAGGCAAAGGAATTGGTCAATACCCCTGACATCAGTGCTATGGATAGTATGATTAGTTTAGCATAAGATATTGGTGAACAAAATATTCTATTAAAAACATTGAATAAATCATGGGAGACCTCACTAGGAGATGCAAAGAAGAGGTACACATATATTTTTGATAATATTCCACCACCGGATCCAAGGAAGTAAATTTTTTTTGGCATATTTGACAAAAAAGGGGGATATAGATATATAAGGAGGATATCTATATTTGTATAAGGAAGTATTATCTCAGGGGGGGTTATGAGGAGTTATAAGAAGTTATAATGAGTTAATGAGTTATGGAGTTATAATTTATACCAAGATTTTAAAGTATTATACATGGTAAAACTTTTATTAAGGATAGGTTGATGGCTTTAATGTTTTAAACAAAGATGCCAAACTAATGCCAAAGGGGGAGATTGATAGTCCTAAAGAGTTATTTTTTTTTCATTAGTTTTGTTAAAGTCATATTGCATTATCAAATTCAGTCAATAAAAGGATTCATAGGACTCAGTTGGTAAATAAAATAGAGAAGTCGATAAAGGGAAATGAGTGACAAGCACCGAGAAAAAAAAGAAAGGCACCAAGCATTGCATAGTAGTTACCGAGTTAAGAGTACATGGTACTAAACAAGAAAAAAATTTGTTATCGAGTAACACATGATGACATAATAGATTATGATAGATACATTAAATCTAGAAACTAAGGATAAAATGTTTTACAGATTTCAAGATCATGTGGTAAAACATTGGAGATATAAACAAAAATGATTGTGCATGATTACAAGGTAAGATCCACCAATGCAAATTAAATATAATATATACATTGGAGATGTAACCAATTCTACCACCATTTAAGGAGAAGAAACTAGAACATCTCCACCACTTCTAGATCAAGTATATAAAGAATAGTTTATGAAGATTAGAGGAGAGAGTTAGAAGATGGCCAGTTAGAGAAGAATGTGAAGGTGATGAAGTGGAGATAAGCTACTGAGTAATAGAGAAGTTAGAGAAGAACTGTGAATGTGAATCTATTAGAGGCTACTGAGTACAGAAGGTGAATTGTGATTGAAATATAGAATGAGGTAAAATTTTATTAAGCACATTGAATCTGAACAAGTATTTGTTGATGCATTACTACGAACATGTTTAGTAATGATTTGTATTGTAATTAGAGTTGTAAAATCCTTTTACTAGGTAGGCCCTATTAGGTCTTATTTTTTAAATCCTTTAATAGGGTACATCTCTTACATTAGATATTGTAAAATCCTTTTGCAAGGTAGACTGCATAAGTCTTTTGTACTCCTAATAGGAGATGTACTCTTAACTAGGTAAGTTATCAGAAGTAGCTAAATTTTTTTTTATCTCTAACCAAGGAACCTTTTTAATTTTGTAGTGAATGATTATGGATACCATCCCTACTATATTTTTTTCCTTTTGACCATGGGTTTTTGTGAGACCAAATATCATGGTGTTATGAGTTATATTTTCCTATTTTTCAATATTTATGTTTTATGGTGTTGTATGCAAATTTTTCTATTCAATAAATGATCAAAATAGTTGATAAATTTTTTTGGATTATTGATTCACCCCTCTCCTCTTAGTACTCAACTTTTCATTATTAATACAATACAATATCCATTGATGACATGTAGTTAGATTCCTCATCATTAGAAGTGACTACTTTCTTAAGACTAGGGGAAATATAATAGACTAAATTTTTTTAATACATATTAAAAACCTCATCATTGTTGGAATCTACTTCCTTCTAATCAAAATAAGTATCCTAGTAATGCACCCTCACATTTTTCTTAACCTCAATACTAGTTTTATGGGGAAGCTTCATTTTTATGTCCAAATCCCTAACATACTCATTTATAATTTTCCTCATGATGAATAGGGGAAGATGGGATTTTATCATGTGCATGTAAAATATGATTTGGTGATGATAAAAGGTGGGAAGGAAAGGAAATGCACTTATTATGCCTAGAACAATTAAGGCTGGGTTAGTGCAGGATCATGGTATGCCAAAAACTGGTGATGTGAAAAAATAAACTTTTCACTCATCCAAAAGTGCACTAATCCATTTGTTGACTTTTTAGTAGGCCTAGGTGTCAGTACACCTAGCCAAGCTAAAATCCAAAGAACAGGCCTAATCGGATATCCAATTTTATATCAAATATCTAATTTTTGCTAGTAATTATATATTTGCATAGCTCGACCGTGGTCAATAATGTCACTATGAAAATGTTTAACATAGCTAGGGCTTTTAGATATCTGTTGTTATCATATATCTAATTTTTCTAAAATCTTAAGGTAAGTTCAATCTTTACTTTTTTATTATTTTTATTGTGTTTTAATAGAAATTTGTAGTTTTTGATATAAAAATTAGCCCGTTTAAATGATTTTTTTATTGTTTTTTAAAATTCATTATAATTATCTATTTATTTTCTAATTGTAATCAAACATGGACTCAAATCAATCAAAAAACCCTCCCAATGATCCTGCAAATAATAAAGAACCACCTCCCAACAGTCCCCCACTTTCAGAAGATGAACCACTTTCAAACCCTCACCATTTAGAGGATCTCATAGGAGACAATCTAAATCAACTTAGAGGATTTAAAACCACATATTCCAATATCCCCACATTGCACCCCATGTTTACCACATTGAACTCCATTATTGAAAACATAGAGAAACTTATAGAGCAGCATAATGTTGCACTTCTTTGGCGTGATTCCATGCTCCCCTAGTTTGATGATGGGCTTGACTATGATCAAGTGATGAACCTAAACATAACAAAACATGATATATGTAATCTTTTTGTGGATCCCAAAACTGGTCTAAAAGTGGACCCTAAAAAACCCAAGTTGTCAATTAAATGGTGCACAAATAATGCAATACATGACAACTTTTGGGACCATTGGTGGATGGTTTTTGATAGACCACCTGACAAAGATTTGGATGTCCTATTTTATTTCATTAAAAAATTGTATGCTAAATTTGTGCTCGATCACAAGGTTAATTATTGGAGTATGAGACCGAACTAGGGTGTAGATTTAGGTGCTCCTGAGGATAGGTCATGGGCACACTAGGTGAAATCCTATACATATGTCCCCCCTCCCAAGATTTCACCACCTCCCACAGTGCAACATCCTGATATTATTGCTGAGGCTGACTCATAGACTATTCGAGCCATTCACACCTTGAGTGATCTGTTGGTTACATAGAGCACGACATTTTTTCCTCCTTGTCTTAATGATTCTGTCCCTTCCACATCCTCCATGAGCTCACATGTTTGTGTGCCCCACACTTGCATTATGTGCAAGAATATGTGCTTAGGTCGTATAATGATAGTGATACATATAAATATGTCTTCAAGGTGGATGATACTACACAACACAATACAGGCACTGGAGCACCTCATGAAGATGTGCATTAGGGGCATACACAACCATGGAATCCTACTATTATGGTAAGGGTAAAAAATTCACTTTTTACATTGTATTTAATTTTTATCATTCATATTTTCAGTAAAATTTTCTTATAATAATTTCCCACTTATGTATTTTTATGTGTTACATTTATGTTCACTTGATGAAAGAGGATGAAATGGCATAGGTGGAGGGGTCCACACTTTTAGCCATATCATTTGGTCTTGACACTTCTATGGTACATATGTTTTAATGTACTCATTGGTTTCCTTAAATTATTATAATAGTATATGTACATGTGTTTTCTAAGTTTTATGATCATCTTATTACATACTGATGTAGGTGTCACTAGTTGCCATTGGGGGAAATGTGAGGGGGTGCAGGTGTCAGGCATTGACAAGGGGAAGGTAATTAAGTGATTTAGTTTATTTATGCTTACATGTAAACTTGTCAGTTGTGCATACTCATTTTTAATTTACATGGTTTATTTGACAAAGAGTGGTATCTAATGATGTCGTGATACCCTATCACCATGATAGAGTCACAGGCATATCAATTTGTGATGATAGCCCCATAGTACATATATTTCTAAAGTTATTTGTGTGTATTTTACTATCAAGTATATATAATATGATCAAGTTATGATAGTATGAAGTATTTTTTTGAATTTTGTAGGTCACTCCTAGTTTGAGGGAGGTAGAATGCCAAGGGTTTGTATCACTAATGACTCAACCAACATTTCATGAATAAAGTTCAACACAGGTAAGTTTTAATGTTAATTCAGTTATTTTGTAAACATATATTTTCTAGCAAGGATTTAACATTAAATAGTATAACTCATAGATTAATCTCATGTTCACAAACATATATAGGTCAGAGTTGACATTGGTGGCATTTTTCCTTCACTACCAAGGACATATATTAGGTCTCCTATCTGCGGGAGGAGATAGAGAGACGAGGTATATGAGAGTTCAATTTTAGTTTAAATTTTGTTTATTATTGTTGACTATGATTCTAAATTTTTATCTTTTATTTGTAGAAACCATATAAATTAAGTAATCTAACTTAGGGTTTCACTTTTGTGTTTGAATACAGGATCCATTAGAGCCAAAGAGTACTTCAAAGAGGCTACATTTTGACGATCCACTAGTAGAATAGGATGTCCTAGAAATATTTGTAGTTGAACTTCTTATTTTGAGATGTCATATGGAACATTTTGAGATGGCGTATGCCACATTGTATCTAGAAATGTTGACATGTAAATATGTAAAGAATTATTGTTCATTTTGATATATATGAAACTTGATATTTGATCCAATTTGTTAATTGTGTGTTCATTTATTCATTGGTAGTATGTAAATATTCTTGTGTGTATGTACTCATGTGTATAATTTATGCCTTAAGTATATTTATGTATATTCAAGTACATTCTTCATAACCTAAATTCATGTGTATGGGCTACATGCATGACTTAAGTGAATTCATGTGGTATTCTTTATAATCTATGTGCTACATGTATGCTTCATGACTTAAGAAAATTTGTGTACACTTTATGTGCTACGTGTGTTCACATGTGTAATTCATCATTTAAGTGAATTCAAAATTTATATGCTACATTGTATTCATGTGTATCTGATGCTCTCAACCAATAAAATCTGATGCAGAGCCCTCTACTATCCCCTCATGGAACCCAACTCAACTTGAGGATTCTACAAGCATCTTGGAATCTACTCAAGGAGTTAGTCTCAACTAAAGGGTCAAATAGAGTGCTTTGACTTTAGAGAACCAACACATCTGACATTTTGAACAAGTTCACTTCCTGTAACCTCTCATCCCAACTTCTCTTGGCACCAACTCCATTCTAGGCCTCTCAATGCACCTAGAGCCTCCATTTTGTCAAAAATTTAAATAGGTCTTCCACCTTGATTGTAACACCATAGAACATCTTAATACGGTCCATCTACTATAACACCATATAACATCATGAGAAAATGATGCAGGAGCATCCTGGGTGTAAGAGCAATCTTGCATCACCCAAAAATATTTCTTTTTTTTTATATTCAATAAGGGCTATTTTAGTGCAGAGCTGCTATTTATGGAAAGTTACTATTTTTGGTAATTTTTTCATGTGCTCAGAATGATTTGATTTCTTTCTTGGAGGTTCATTTGGTCATGTAAGTCTGCCAGTAAAGTTTCATTGCCAGATCAAGTGTATATTGGAAGATATTGAAGATTTTCGGTATTGGCAGCAGGGTACAAAAACTTTGAACTCAGTTTTGAAGGCTTTAGAGGCCCTGGATGAGGTCAAAAATTTGGGTGACAGGCGCTTGCATAGGTCAAGCCTGTAGAGCACTTCGTGGCATTTCTGAAATGGGGTTATAATAGCCGATCGGGTCAACTGGTGATGACTTATGGTCTTCAGAAGTTGGGCCACCTGAAATGGCGAAAAATAATTTTCTTCAAAATTTATGTTTGGGTTTCAAAGGTTATCTTGAGCTGACTATGATGTAATAAAATGTAAAATAAAATAATTCTAAGTTTGGTCGGCCTTATTGGCTAAAATTCTGGAACCTTCCCAGGTGGTGGATAATTGCCTATATAAGGAAGGCTGTATTATTGTCTTAGGCAGTTCAGAATAGTTCTAGGTAATAGATCTGGGTAATTGATTCGAGGCTTTGTCCTACAGAATATTGTAAGGGAATGCCCATGTGGCTTTGCATATTGTAATTCTGAAAGTTTGTAATTCCACATTTGTGGAGATAATAAGAAGCCAATCTTTCTATTCTTGCATATTATTGTTGTTGCTTCTCCTTTTCTGTTATGTGTTTGTGGTATTAAGGGGAGCACCCTTCATCAAGTGGTATTAGAGTAGGAGTTCTTGAGTGTGTAAATAGATCGCCGACTGTGAGGCAGTTTGCACTAGGACCGTGGCTAGGGTTTCAGCACGCATCACGAAAATACCTCCACGAAGAGAACGCAGCGGAAGAGCTGGTGTTGTGACACCTGAGGTTAGAGAGCTGCAGAGACAAGTGCAAGCATTGCAAGAAGAGATTCGCAGAGGAATAAATCTTAATGTCAGAGATGAAAGCGAGGATGAAGCCGAAGAAGAATATCAAGAAGGAGAAGTTGAAATTGTGAACCAGGAGGAAGAAAGACTTTTTCGGGCGATTTCCAAGATTGGAAAAAGACCTAAGATTGGGGTTCCTACATTTTTTGGAAATCTTAACCCAGAAGAATTGATCGACTGGATCAATGAATGTGAGGAATATTTTGAGTATGAAGATGTTGAGGATCCTGATAGGGTCAAATTTGCGAAGGCCAGACTGAAAGGTCATGCGAAGATCTGGTGGCAAGAAATTCAATTGGAGCGAAATAGAAGAGGGAAAGATAAAATCACAAGATGGGATCGGATGGTGGATAAATTAAAGTGATAGTTCATTCCTGTTGATTATGAGCTTGACCTACTGAAGAAAATGCAAAGTTTGAAGCAAGCAGGAAGATCTGTTCAGGAGTATACGGAGGAGTTCTATCGACTCCTCATCAGAACAGGCCATGCAGAAGCTGATAAGGAGAAAGTTGCTCGATACCTTAATGGGTTAAGGATAAGCATTCAGGAGGAGTTGAATCTGGTTTGAATGAACAGTATTGAGGAGGCATACCAATTTGCCCTAAAAGTAGAGGAAAAGCTAAACAAGAAGTTTGAGAGTAGACAAAACGGAAGAGGTCACGGTGGACGATCCGGTGGACGGTCATATGATGGCTGAAATGAAGATCTGAAAAAGAAGGATGAGGCCAGTAGTAGTCAGAATCAGCGAGGAAATAATTCCAATCGCTTCCAGGATCAGAATAATAGAGATCAGAGAGGAAGAGGAAGAGGACAAGGATTTGGAAGAGGAGGCTTCCGTGGAACATGTTTTCACTATGGAGAAGAAGGTCATAGGGCATTTGAATGTCCTCAGTGCCAAGGTAGAACAGACAGGAGAAATGAAGGCCAGGCCAGAGTTGCACATGTAGATGAAGATGCTAGATCATCAAATTCTGAAGATGCTAAAAGAGGAGAAACGTTGATTAACAGAAGAGTCCTGTTGAGCGGTGAGAATGAACCTGAGCAAAGAAGGAGCTTGTTTCGCACCAGGTGCAAGTGCGAAGGTAAATGTTGTGATGTGATTATTGATAATGGAAGCACCAATAATTTGGTGTCAGAAGAGATGGTGACAAAGTTGAAGCTCAAGAGATAGAAACACCCACATCCATATCAGATTGCCTGGGTACAGGATGACCACAAGGTCATGGTCAATGAACAATGCCTGGTGAAGTTCAAGATTGGCGGATACCAAGATGAGGTATTGTGTGATATCATATCTATGGATGCATGTCATATGTTGTTGGGTAGACCATGGTAGTTTGACAGATGTGTTGTACATGATGGTCGTGCGAATACCTATTCCCTGACAAAGGATGGAGTGCGACATAAGCTAAAACCATTGAAGGAGACTGAAGAAAAGGTATGTGGTAATGCAAGGATAACTTTTGTTGATGGAAGAAATTTCTTAGATGGTATGAGGCATGAGCATGTATGTTTTGCTTTAATTCCAAAAGCTGGTAAAGAGGAAGTAGAAGATGTTCCTGTAGAAGTTGTAGATTTGTTGAATGAGTTTCAGGATATTGTATCCGATAACGTGCCTAATGGATTACCACCAGTCAGGAAGATTAGTCATCAGATGGACTTGATCCCAGGAGCGAGTTTGCCAAATAAGGTAGCACACAGAATGACACCTGCAGAAAGTGAGGAGTTGAACAGACAAGTACATGAACTGTTACAGAAAGGATTGATCCGTGAGAGTCTGAGTCCCTGTGCTGTACCAGCGGTATTAGCACCAAAGAAGAATGGAGAATGGAGGATGTGTATAGATTCTAGGGCAATAAACAAGATCACAATCAAGTATAGGTTTCCATTGCCACGAATGGATGATATTATGGACTGTTTGAGTGGAGGTGTGTATTTCTCAAAGATAGATCTGAAGAGTGGATATCATCAGATTCAGATCAGAGAAGGAGATGAATGGAAGACTACCTTCAAGACAAAGGAAGGACTATATGAGTGGTTAGTCATGCCTTTTGGGCTAACCAATGCGCCGAGCACTTTCATGCGGCTCATGAACGAGGTTCTGAAAGAATTTCTGGGTAAGTTTGTCATTGTTTACCTAGATGATATTTTGATCTTTAGTAAGACATTGGGTGAGCATATAATGCATATTCGTATGGTATTTGAGAAGTTGAGAGAAGAGAAATTACTGATTAATTTGAAGAAGTGCAGTTTTGTGAAGAAGGAGTTAGTGTATTTGGGGTTTTTAGTTTTAGGAGAAGGTCTAAAAATGGACCCAGAGAAGGTACAGGCTATCCTTGAATGGCCTACTCCAAAGAGTGCTACTGAAGTAAGATCTTTTCATGGTCTAGCTAGCTTTTACAGAAAGTTTATCAAGAATTTTAGTAGTATTTGTGGACCCTTGACTGAAACAATGAGAGGGGATAGAAAAGAGTTTAAGTGGACAAATGGGGCAGAAAAGAGTTTTCAATTGTTGAAACAAAAAGTTACAGAAGAACCTGTTTTAGCACTTCTAGATTTTAATAAGGTGTTTCAAGTAGATTATGATGCTAGTGGTACTGCAATAGGAGCTGTTATGAGCCAAGAAGGTAAACCTATTGCTTATTTTAGTGAGAAGTTAAATGATGCCAAGAGGAAATATTCTGTTTATGATCAGGAATTTTATGCTATAGTTCAGGCATTAAAGAAGTGGAGACATTATCTACTTCCTAAGGAGTTTTTTTTGTATACTGATCATCAAGCTTTGCAATATTTGAATAGTCAAGGAAAGTTGAATCAGAGGCATTTGAAATGGGTTGAGTTTTTGCAGAGTTATACATTTGTTTTGAAACACAGGAGTGGAAAGTCTAATAGGGTTGTAGATGCTCTTAGCAGAAGGCAACTATTGCTGACAGAAATGCAGATTGAAGTGGTTGGGTTCAAGGAACTCAAAAATTTGTATCCAGAGGATCCTGATTTTGGTGAAGCTTGGAAAGCTTATACAGAACCTGTTACTCTAGACAGGATGAAATGGTTGGATTTCATCATCCAGAATGATATGCTATTCAGAGGGAGTCAGTTGTGCATTCCATGAAGTTCTATGAGGGAGAATCTCATCAAAGAGAAGCATAGCGGAGGATTGGCTGGACATTTTGGTCGTGATAAAACCCTTTCTCTGGTTAGTGAGAATTATTATTGGCCACAGTTGCAGTAAGATGTGAAGAAGTTTGTACAAAGTTGCAGAGTATGTCAAATGGCGAACGGAGTGAAGTAGAATACAGGGTTGTACCAGCCATTGCCTATACCAGAGAAGCCTTGGGAGGATATCAGTATGGACTTTGTTCTTGGTTTACCGAGGACACAGTGGGGACATGATTCAATTTTTGTAGTAGTTGACAGATTTTCGAAGATGGCACATTTCATTCCCTGCAAGAAGACTAATGATGCTGTTCATGTAGTAGAATTATTTTTCAGAGAAGTAGTGAGACTTCATGGTTTTTCAAAGACCATAGTTTCAGATCGGGACACTAAGTTTGTTGGATATTTCTGGCGAACATTGTGGAAGAAGTTGAAGACAGATTTAAAGTTCAGTTCATCACATCACCCACAGACTGATGGACAGACAGAGGTGGTGAATAGGAGTTTGGGAAATCTGTTGAGATGTTTGGTTGGGGATAAGCCAACAGGATGGGATTTGATTTTACCACAGGCAAAATTTGCATACAATAATTCTGTCAACAGGAGCACTGGTAAATCACCATTCCAGATTATATATGGAAGAAGTCTAAGAAATGCATCTGAGTTAAGAAAGATAGATAAAGGAGAAATAAGTAGTGTTGAGGCTGAGGATTTTGCAGAACATTTGAAGAACATCCATGGGGAGGTGAGGAAGCATATTACCAAGATGAACACACAGTATAAGGCTAACGTAGATGAGAAAAGGAGGTATAAGGAATTCCAGGTTGGTGATGAAGTCATGGTTCATTTGTAGAAGGAGTGGTTTCTAGTTGGTACATATAACAAGTTGAAAATAAAAAAGTTTGGACCATGTAAGATATTGAAGAAGCATGATTCAGGAAATGTATATGAGGTAGAATTGCCTAGTGAGCTGAATATTTCACCAGTGTTTAACATTTTAGATCTGACAGAGTATCATGAAGGAGGTGCTGAAGATGAGATCACAGCAACACAGTGGAGTATTCCAGCAACTAGTTCAGACACTAAGGAGATTGAAGACATACTGGACAGTCATGTTGGTAAAAGCACAAGGAATAGGACATATGAAGAGTATTTGGTCAAATGGAAAGGATGACCTGTAGAAGATTCATCGTGGCTAACAAAGGAGGAGGTTAACCGTCTTGGTTTTCCTCTGCACACCTAAGTCGTGACAGGGTCACTTCTCAAATTACCCTGGGTGTCTGATGCAGGAGCATCCTGGGTGTAAGAGCAATCTTGCATCACCCAAAAATATTTCTTTTTTTTTATATTCAATAAGGGC
Source organism: Chamaecyparis obtusa (assembly GCA_027943335.1). Taxonomy (NCBI): domain Eukaryota; kingdom Viridiplantae; phylum Streptophyta; class Pinopsida; order Cupressales; family Cupressaceae; genus Chamaecyparis; species Chamaecyparis obtusa. The sequence goes on along the minus strand of BSBK01002725.1, from coordinate 161,592 downwards.
TATTTTAGTGCAGAGCTGCTATTTATGGAAAGTTACTATTTTTGGTAATTTTTGCATGTGCTCAGAATGATCTGATTTCTTTCTTGGAGGTTCATTTGGTCATGTAAGTCTGCCAGTAAAGTTTCATTGCCAGATCAAGTGTATATTGGAAGATATTGAAGATTTTTGGTATTGGCAGCAGGGTACAAAAACTTTGAACTCAGTTTTGAAGGCTTTAGAGGCCCTGGATGAGGTCAAAAATTTGGGTGACGGGCGCTTGTGTGGGTCAAGCCTGTAGAGCGCTTCGTGGCATTTCTGAAATGGGGTTATAGTAGCCGATCAGGTCAACTGGTGATGACTTATGGTCTTCAGAAGTTAGGCCACCTGAAATGGCAAAAAATAATTTTCTTCAAAATTTCTGTTCGGGTTTCAAAGGTTATCTTGAGCCGACTATGATGTAATAAAATGTAAAATAAAATAATTCTAAGTTTGGTCGGCCTTATTGGCTAAAATTCTAGAACCTTCCCAAGCGGTGGATAATTGCCTATATAAGGAAGGCTGTATTATTGTCTTAGGTAGTTTAGAATAGTTCTGGGTAATAGATCTGGGTAATTGATTCGAGGCTTTGTCCTACAGAATATTGTAAGGGAATGCCCATGTGGCTTTACATATTGTAATTCTAAAAGTTTGTAATTCCACATTTGTGGAGATAATAAGAAGCCAATCTTTCTGTTCTTGCATATTATTGTTGTTGCTTCTCCTTTTCTGTTATGTGTTTGTGGTATTAAGGGGAGCACCCTTCATCAAAAAAACTTTTCTCAAGGGTATTCAACTTCCATAATGACTAATGTGAAGATGGGCTCTCCTTTAATCAGTAAAATCCATCAATTAGTGTTCTCTCAACCATCACTTCACATATCCCTACATAAAACAATTACAATACAAGGATATATTACATCAGTGACTTCTCCCACCAATTACATTGGTCACACTAGGTGGGAGATTCAATCCCTTGAGGACACTACAATCCCTACACACTGACGATCATCATTTGATTGACTCTATTGGCCATTTGATATCTATTATAGACCTTATAGGTCCTTAGATCAATCCAACTAACCTTGGATTAACCTAATCACTCCTAGTGATCCCTAGGTACATTAAGCCCTTCCCAATTCCATTTAATGGCTTGAAATGCATGATCCTTTACAAAGGATTATCAATCAATACAAAATATTAGAATGCTCACCTCTTGAGGATCCATTTAAAGGCTTACTTTGCCTCTTGACACACGAGAATGCTCGCCAACATATGCAATGGTGCTTAGTGGACCTTTAAAAAAAATTGGTCTCGCATGTACAGGGACGTTCTACTAAATTTGTGTTCTGAATGAGGTTGTCCAAATGGAGCTAATGGTGTAGTCCATTCAGTGTCAGGATGAATGGTTTGGAAGAAACCCAATGGTGCAACTTTCAACTGACTCTCACTGCATGTTTTTGCATCAAGCAAGATTGGCGCGCCTAATTCAAAAAAAATTGAATATCCTACAATGGAGAGAGGTTATTGTAGGCCTCATAAAAATGTTCATGTAAAATATCATGGTTCACAAATATCTCTCATAGGGTTAGAGATACGAGCCTCAAAAGATCGCTGCCCAATCATGCTTAGCGCACCTTGGGGACACTTTGGTCTTGCATGGTTCGAAACATTCTAGTGACTCAATTGTTGAAATGGGGTTGTCACTAGTGTTTACCCACCCAATCAAAGCTAATGGTGTAGTCCATTTGGTTCCTAGATGAGCGGTTTGGAAGAAACTCAGTGGTGCAAATTTCAACTGACCCTCACTACAAGTTTTGGCATCAAGCGAGACAAGTGTGCCAAATTAAAAAAAATCAAATCTCCAAGAATGGAGAGAGGTTATTGTAGGCCTCATAAACATGGTCCTATAGCATCTCATAGTTCATTGATACCTCTCATGGGGTTTGAGATATGAGCCTCGAAAGATTGTTTCCCAATCGTGCTTAGTGCACCTTGGGGAAACTTTGGTTTGACATGGTCCTAAACGTTCTAGTGACTGAGTGGTCAAAATAGGGTTGTCTCTAGTATTTACCTGCCCAATTGGAGCTAATGGCATAGTCCATTTGGTGTCGGGATGAATAGTTTGGAAGAAACCCATTGGTACAACATCCAACTCACCGTCACTACAAGTTTTGGCATCAAGTGACACTGGTGTGCCAAATTCAAAAAAATTTAAATCTCCTGGAATTGAGAGAGGCTATTTTAGGCCTCAAAAATGTAGTCATGTAACATCTAATGGTTCACTGATACCACTCATGAGGTCTGAGATACGAGCCTTGAAATATCATTGCCCAATCATGCTTAGTGCACCTTGGGGACACTTTGGTTTGGCATGGTCCCAAACGTTCTAGTGACTCTGTGGTCAAAATGGGGTTGTCACTAGCATTTACCCCCCCAACTAGAGTTAACAAGAAAGTCTATTTGGTGCCAGGATGAATGGTTTGGAAGAAACTTAGTGGTGCAACTTTCAACTGACCATCACTGCAAATTTTCACATCAAGCAAGACTGGCGTGCCAAATTCAAAAAAATTAGAGTCTCCCAAAATGGAGAGAGACTATTGTGGGCATTTGAAACATGGTCTTATTTAAAGTCATGGTTTTCCAATCCATCTCATAGGGTCCAAGATACGAGCCTTGAAAGTTCATTTCCCAATCATGCTTAGTGCACCTTGGGAACACTTTGGTTCGGCATGGTCCTGAACATTCTAGGGACTCAGTGGTTGGAACAGGGTTGTCACTAGTGTTTACCCACCTAACCAAAGCTAATGGCATAGTCCATTTGGTGTTGGGATGATCGATTTGGAGGAAAATTAGTGGTGCAACTTTCAACTGACTCTCACTGCAAGTTTTGGCATCAAGCGAGACTAGTGTGTCAAATTCAAAAAAATTCAAATCTCATAGAATGGAGAGAGATTATAGTAGGCCTTAAAAACATGGTCATATAGCATCTCATAGTTTGTTGATACCTCTCACGGGGTTTGAGATACGAGCCTTGAAAGATCACTACCCAATCGTGCTTAGTACACTTTGGGGACACTTTGGTTTGGCATGGTCCCAAATGTTCTAGTGACTGAGTGGTCAAAATGGGATTTTCAATAACATTTACTTACCCAACTAGAGCTAATGGTAGAGTCCATTTGGTTTCAAGATGAACAGTTTGGAAAAAATCAGTGGTGCAACTTTCAACTGACCCTCATTGCAAGTTTTGGCATCAAGTGAGACTGGCATGCCAAATTAAAAAAAATTCAAATCTCATAGATTAGAGAGAGGTTATTGGTGGCCTTTGAAACACAATCATGTAGAATCTCACAATTTTTTGATACCTCTTATGGGGTGTGAGATACGTGCCTTCAAAGATCACTGCCTAATCATGCTTAGTGCACCTTGGGGACACTTTAGTCTGGCATGGTCCCAAACGTTCTAGTGACTTAGTAGTCAAAATAGGGTTGTAACTAGCATTTAACCACCTAACCAAAGCTAATGGGATAGTCCATTAGGTACCAAGATACAATCCTTCAACATTATCCCTTCACCCCAAGGAATCACCATTTTAGTTTGGACACATTTGACCAATTTTGACTCAATGACTCCAACTATTACATCATTTGATGATACAAATGTACCTGGAATTAAGACAATACAAATATAAGGATACAAAATTAAGATGATACAAATTATATAAGGATACAACATTCATATTAAGGAAACATAATTTTTACACTTTACATGGCATTAAGACGATACAAATGTGGGCTCTTAATATGTGCAAATCAACCTCATGGGCTCTTTTATATTTCAAATTTTGCATCTATTTTTTTATATACAAAATTTGGCATCTAAATATGCACATTACATTTGATTGTTGTTTTTATATATACAAAATTTTGCATCTAAATATGCACTAACTAGTCGTTACTTGTTTAAATTTGAATATTTAAACTTTGAAAGTTAACTTATAACTTATTAAATTTATAAAATGAAAACTTGTAAAGCTTTCAAACACCTAGGAGACTTATTCCAAGCACTACTAAACCCCTAAACTATCCCTTGACTCCCTTGGACACTAATGGCCCACTTACAAGAAATTTGGGTCTTTACACCATTAACCAACTCTTGACATTGCAATGTCATTTCATGACAGTAAAAGACATTAAAGGCTTTAATATGTTGTAGTTGATGCTCATAGGCTCCTTCTCTATCCTCTCCCTCTGGCTCTCATTTAATGCCTTCAAGGTCTTCATGTTTGCATTAAATGTCTTCATGGCTTGACTAGTTGTCCTCGGTGCCCCTACACCAGTAAGGATACAAAATTAAGATGATACAAATATAAGGATACAACATTCATAATAAGGAAACATATTTTTTTCACTTTACATGGCATTATGATGATAAAAATGTGGGCTTTTAATATTTACAAATCAACTGCATGGGGTCTTTTCTATTTCAAATTTTGCATCAAATTTTTAATATACAAAATCTAGCATCTAAATATGCACATTACATTCAATTTTTGTTTTCATATATACAAAATTTGGCATCTAAATATGCACATTACATTCAATTTTTATTTCTATATACAAAATTTGGCATCTAACTATGTGTTATCACTATATAAATTTTTCCAACTTTATGCTAATATTTTTTAAAAACTCATCCAAGTTATTGACCTAATGGCAGGGTTTTATGGTGAAAACCCTAAGTTTGATCAAAGCCCTAACTGGTCCTAAGTCTTGTTATAATTTCATGTTACTTTTTGGCTCACTAATGCCCCAAATTATGCATTTTCTAATTTGAAACCCTTTTAACCCATCGCTTTACATGTTATATTGTTAGGTTGTCGGGTGGGGTACCTCTTTAATTTTTTCTTTCAAAGCCTAATTTTTTAATGAAATTTTCCTAAGTATCGACCTTTTGAAACTTGTGGCTTTTGTTGAACTGCAAGACTGCTCGTTGTCAGAATCTTTGACATGTGCTTTAGCAAAGAAGCACCACCTGTCTGAGCAGGCCCATCTAGTAAAGAACTGTGTTGGCAACTAAACAAAAAATTTGATCAATGACTGTCGCTATACCCTTGGACCAAGATTATAGACTTTTAAGCTTGTGCTTTAGAGACAGGCATCCGATCAAATTTCTCACTGACAGCGGCATGTTCTAGCTTGTCAATTTTTGTGGCATTTCTCTTGGGTTGACATCTGTCTCTAATGACGTAGTAGTTGTGGGGTTGGACTTTTCAAAGGATTAAACAATAGATTGATCTTACGGTTGTCGTTATACCATTAACAAAAGATGTAAGGAATTTAAGCTTGTGGTATAGCAATGACCATCTGATCCTCTTTAAGGAATGAAGTGTGAAGTGGGAAATAAAACACCAAGTCACACTAACATTTTCACTTTCTATTGGTTGTAGGTAGTATTGATGCGACAGTTGTTAGGGTTTTCGGTGCCAAGAAAGAGAAGGAGACGGGGTCCACTTGCCAGTTGTTGCAGCGTGGCACTTTTTGATTTGACAAAGGCTGATTGAAGTGTCAACTATGGGGCCTGCCTTCTCGGATGATTCAAGTTCAACAAGATCTCATAGTTGTCGTTATACCGCTATGATAAGATGAACTTTTTTTAGGATCAGCGATATAGCGACTGCCGTTGATCTTGTTTAAAGATGTGAACTGCCAGGTGGATCTTTTGTTGCTGACTCTTGATGATGCAGTAACTTCTGATTGGCTAAAGGCAATGATGACATGTGAGGTTGTTAGTTTATCTGACATTGAGGATGAAGGTGGGATCTCCCACCTATAGACCTGGCTGACTTGGCATCTTATGATTTGATAGATGTTTATATAGCCAAGCTACAAGGCCAAGATTTTATTAAAATATGGTGATCCTCTGATTAAATGGCATCGATGGTTGTCATTATATCTTGATTTGGTGTTTTTGAAAATTTTGGGTTAGCACTTTAGCGACAAGGTCACACCTGTCTGCTCCATGCAAAGTTGAGATAAGTTGTTTATCTCCCCACATGGCTATATTGAAATTTTCTCATTGGATGAGAACTCATTTGGGAAAAAGTGAAAAGAGGTTGTGTGGCTTTGTTTGTTGATCATCTGATATGCTGAAAGAAGATAAAACCAATGGCTTGAATTAAAATTTTCTATTTTATGACATTGTTCATGCCCTGTGAGTGATGAGGCCACCAATTTTCAATAATGGCAAAATTAATATGCTACGTGCAAACAAATTGCAAACCGTTCACAATATTGTATCTCAAAATTGAATCATTGTTTCTCTTCACCACTCTCATAAGATTTTTTGGCGAACTGGATTTTCCTCAAGAAAAATTTTCAAGCAAAAAACTTGCAGGTGCCTGGTAGGTCTCTTTTTTTAGTTTAAAAGTGCTTGAAGTCTATGAAGGTGTTGCAAGGAAAATTGTGTTGCCAGTTGAAAGTATTTAGGGTTTTTCCTCAGGTTTTTATAAATTGTTCTGAGAAGCCCTAGTTAAAATGCTGCCAAAGAGGAATTTTTCTGGTAAGAAAGAGGTGTCTTCGAGGATTTAATGCAATTATTACCTCATTTAGATAATGAGGCAACTAGATTAAAGGAGATAGTTTTGAGAAACCCTAGGGATTCTGTTGCAGACAGACTCCATGATAGAGGGAATTGGATGAGAGATGCCAGGGTGGGAAAAGATCATAATGGCCTAATTTTATTTAGATCAACATACTCACAGAGAAATTCTTGTGCCCCCCTTAGTAATATTTGGCAGTTTGATATAGGGAAATTGGTGGTTCCTGGAGTATTCATGCATGCGGAGTTGATGATCCAAATTGCCAAATATTATGATCCTATGCTAAAGTGTGTCAAGGATGTAAGTGGGAAGGACCTAAATAGCATCACAGATCATGACATTAGGGAAGTTTTTTCACTGAATGACCCTTTTGTGGGGTTAGAGAAAATAGATTTCATAGAATTTACAGAAATATATGAAGCACAGAGGGATTATTTGAGAGCAGGGCCTCTAAGGGAATTTCTAGAGGAGATTGGATCCATGTGTGTCATCAGTCCAAGCACACCAGAGTCTTTTAGGCTAGATTTTTTCAATAAGAGAGCACAGGAGGTCTATAATTCATTAACTCTTATTCTTGGGCATGATGAAGCAACTCATATGCCAATACCATACATGTTTATGATGGTACAATCACTGCACCCCCAATTGGCTCTGATTTTTTGTTTTGCATCTCATTTGGCTGATCTTATTCATGAAGGATTGATGGGAATCAAGAACATGTAGGTTAGTAGGCCTTTTGGGTGGTATTCTATGCTTAAGCATATGTTTTTATACAAAGGTGAGAATTTCCTCAGCTTGATAGTCAACACTATGAAGGAGAGGTATGGAAAAACCCTTCCAGTCCAGCTATGGATCACAACTTTTTCATGGGATAGAATTGATGCCAGTTATATTGCTTTTGATAGGGATTTTTCTTCAAGGCTCAGAACCTTGTTATTTTTTGACAATCCTAGAATCCCAAGGGAGCTGTTACGGCTAATTAGACCAAAGGAATACTATTAGGACATTACTATTGTCCACAATTTTGGGGATATAATTTTGTATCCAGTTTCTACAATATTTAGGGTTTATGGTAGGGTATGCTGACATATTAAGACAAATTGGTGACTTGGAGGAGACCACTCTCACTAGTAAGGGAAGGGGAACTTTCTTCCCAAACATAACCATAGCACATCAGTATGTGATTACTAAGGGAGGTTGGGTCCATTTGAATAAAGTGCTACAACCTTACATAATGACAATGGCCACCATCAGGTGTGTAGATACAAAGGTTTTCCTCTCAGGAATGTTTAGAGAAAAGGTAAGGTGTGCTCTTATTGAGCATCAATTTAATTTTCCTGAAGATGTGATAAGGAATGAGTTTGACCTTCAAACTCAAGAGATTAAAAAAGAGAAATGGATCATCTACAAGAAGTCTATAGATTTCATTAGAAATTTTGACAAAGCATATGACCCATTAAAGGGTTTTGAGCCATGGGAAAGAAAAGTAGATGCCCTTTTGGAACATTTTGAAGGCATCATGCATGTGGTAAATGAAAAGAGGGATGATATAAGCAAGACACACCCTGAAATAGCTAGGCAGATTTTGAGCCAGCCAAAATATATGAAATTGACTCCAAATGGAGTTTATACAATGAAAAAGAAGAGTGGTTACATTGTTCTCTTACCACCACAACAAAGAGCTCAAGATCTTCCTTCTACCTCAAAAGGAAAAATATCTATGGATGAATTGGTGATGTAGGGACTCTCTCCTAAGAGGTAGAGATAAGAAGAGGTAAGGCCAGGAGAGGAAGCTTATTCTCCCTCTCAATTCCCCATCCAGTTAGATGAACATGGGGTAGCGGAGCAATTGTTACAAATGAGGAATGGGGGAAACATTTTTGTTTCCAATGATGAGTTGCAAGAGGGGATTCCTGAGGCACCTAAGGAGGTGGCCATGTATCTTAGAGTTGAGGAGTTTGAGGGTAAGAAAATGGACCCTATCTTGAAGCAGGCTAGTGATTCTTTCATAGCTTATGACAAATTTGTCAAAACTAGGGCATTCTCCCAATGTTTATGGAGAATGAAAATAAACCAATATAAAGAGATCTGTGAGAAGAAAAAGGAAGATTTCCCTAATAGGGATATCATAGAAATAGAAAATGATACCAAGGTAGAGATGGTCAAGCAATTTGAAAAAATTACTCTTGAGGAGGGAAGGGCCATGGTCCATACTACAGGAGTCCTAATTTTTCTAGAATGGGACATTGTTGATGCAATTATCTTTGATCAAGTTAGGAAAAGCAAGGTAAAGACTCTTGCTACTACAGAGTAGGCCAAACAAGCTGCTAAGGGCATTTGTTTCTTAGATGATCATGTAGCCTTGGTCATGTAGTCCCTAAAGAGGGAGGAAGATAAAGGAAGAAAAGAGGCTGTCTCTACAGGATATGCAGGTAGTCTATTGGTATAGAGAGTAGGAGAGACTTCTGGTGTGGAAGCATCAAACTTAATTTTGGAGGCTGCCAAATTCAATGTTAAAGTGGTAGAGAAGGATGCATAAGAAAAGGAAGAGCTTAGGCTCAAATTTGAAATTGTCCTTAAGTCCTATAATGATCTCAAGATGGAGTCGATCCAGAAGGATAAATTGAGTTCTCAACTATTAGGGCCCCAAGACCATAGGTCTCCCCAATTGGCAATCTCTGATAAGCCTACAATGGCTTCATCCTCAAGCCCAATTTTTGGACTTCCCCCTTCACCACTCCTAGAGACAAGTATGGATGCAAGGATTACTTTGGAAAAACAAAGATTAACAGAGGAGAATAATAAATTAATAGAAATAAGAGTACAACTGGAGAAGGAAAAAGATGAAAATGTGAAGGCCACAACTTTGGCAAACCAGAAGTATGAAGAGAAAATGATAGATGTAATCATGCAGTTTGCATATGATTTGAAGCCCTCCATTTTCCATAGTCATGTCAGTAAGTTATATTCTTTATTTGAAACTTTGAATAAGGAGAAGACTAAAATGTCACCAATTTTGAAGAAATGGATTGAGAGATCTCCTATTATAAAGCTATTTCAAATGCTATCAAAGGGCCAAGAGGATCATGATCCATTGATTAAACTAGTACATCAGATTGTGAATAAAATGGCACATTATGGCATCATTTTGGATAATTTTATTAGAAGATCACGTATGTTGAAAGCTGAATTAATGCTTTCAAACTATGAGTTGGTGCCCACCATTTTCATAGATAAGGGAAAATTTAAAGAAGCATATCTATGGAGGGAAGAGATGGATGCACTTTTGTTAGAAAGGGTGACTGGTGTCCTAAATGACACTTTTTCTCTTAGCAGCGTTATCAAGTTGTTAATAAATGCCAAATCAATGTTTGATAATATTCAGCATAAGGTCACTCAGATTGAAAATGAGTGGGAACGGTTATCAAGTAAGAAGACTGAGTTTGCCAATTTTGAGTTCCCAAGAGAAGAGGTGTACAATAAATGGAGGTATCAGTACATACCTCATGTTGAAAAAGTTAATACTCCACCAGCCTCCTAGAGCAAGTAAAGGCAGTTACTTTTTGAGTCATAAAGGTTATTGAGATGTAGGAGGACATTCATTGCAGGATGGATAGAAAGATGTTGCAATTCAGATTTGTTGAAGGGAGCCAAGGTAGTATTGAAGACATAAAGTAAGTTCTCTCAGCTACAAATACCTCACTTGCTTGATCTATGTATTTATTGTAAACTTTTTGAGGTTGTTGTAAAGGTTTTTAGGTTAGAAATTTTGCAAACCCTAGAATGATCGGTAGCTTGTTGCATCTACTTGTATATAAAGGATTTTCCATGATCATTCTAGGCATTGAGAGTTTAGGAGTTGAAAAGATAAAATTTTTGAAACCCTAGCCCTCAGTCAGGGATTGTAATATATTGTATCATTTTTCATCAAGCAATAGAAAGAAGTACAGGTTGTTGCTACTGTTTTGCAAGCTTATCATTCAGAATATGATGTATACAACATTCAAAGGTTATACTTAATATAAAATTCAAATCTTTGTCTCTCCTTTGAGTTTATTCCGTAAATATTTAAGTCTTCCAAAGATTTATATGTATGTATTTAGCTTTGAGTTCTGATCTAGGATTGGATTAAATACTGCTCAGAGTGGGATACATGTTTATTGAATTCATTTGAGGATTTTCTAAAAAGTAGGAAAGAGTTAAAATGTTTTGTATTTATGTTTAAAGACTAGTTATTCTCCAAATATCTTTGTATTCACTATGTCCTCTAATCTTTCACCCAATGGATAGGGTACTACCCTGTATTTCCTTATTTTGCTTTGTGTAGATTGATTAACATCTTGTGATCTTGAAACATAAATCAATACCATTCTTTTACATTTTATTTACTTTACATGTTGTTTTACCCAATGATGGAGAGTTAATGAGTAATAGGTTGTTACTTAGTACTTTCTCACTGTAATCTATTGTATGATCTATTATTGAATAAAGAAAAAAGTAGAATCTATTGGATCAGGTGTACCCACCTTAGTTTTGTTGAGCTAGATGTGAGGAGGGTAGTCTTGTCCCTATAGTTGGTCCAGTTGCTTATATATTTCCCATATTTGGAACTAACCACTCCTTAACATTAGTCATAAGCATACTGGTATCTCTTGGAGTGTAAAATATTTTGAAGAACCAACAAAATGGTGACTCTACTGGGGAATTGTTAAGAAAATTATAAGTAATGCAAGTGCAAGTTGAGCTAGACTCATGGCCTACTTATTTTTCAAACCAGTTAGTTACCTTACACATAGAGTTGATTCCTTTCCAATTTCTTCCTACCCTTCCCTATTTGTTTAAATCATAGAAAATCCCACATAGCTTGGGTGGTGACTCTAAAACATCTCTGTACTAGTTCTAAATAAAATATTACTATATCACTATGAGTTACAAAAATACAATGTCTTGGAGGAAGGAACACCCAGAGGAAAGTTTGCATGGTGAGCTTCCTACCACATCTAGATGAGGCCAGGTTAGGAGTGAAAAGAGTATTAGTGACATGTCTCTTACCTAGAAACAAAAGGGGAACTCAAGATAGGAAGGTCTTGCTCCTCCTGGTTAGGAAGGAAATGCCTTAGAATATGAGGAGGCGGTTGATCTGCGTTTAAACTAGTATGAGGATTATTATTCCCCTACAGAGAGAGAGGGTGAAAGATTACCTCACAATAGGAAAATAGTCCCAAATAGATGGTATGGGGGGGAGAGAAGATCTAAAAGTAAAAGCAGGGGTGGAAAATATTTTGTTCCCCCTTTCACCCTTGGTTCATCATTGCCCCAGGACCTCCATGAATCTCAGGATCAACAAGAAGAGTCTCAAGCACAACAAGCTAAATCTGAAACAACTTTGCCTAATTCTGAGGAAATATTTGAGGAAGTGTATGAGTTGGAAAGGAGAATTCATGAACAAGTAGCTATTAGGTAGAAGAGAGAAAAGGAAAAAGAAGGAAAATTCAGACATGCCATGATAAGGGATGATCAATTAAGAAGGCATTTGTTAAATTTAGAGGCTATTAATTATGTTCCCATTCCTAAACAAATAAGTGAACAGCCTGTTGTCCACCAGATTTTTGAAAAAAAGGATCCAAAGGATAAGGGAAAGAAAAAGGTGATGGGTATTTCAATCAAGGAACCTGTAGGCCCTAAAATCCCTATGGATCAAACTCTAAGATTGGAAGTAGACCTTGAAAAGGCTAAAAGGGAAAAAGAATTGTTAGCTAAAGAACTTGAAAAGGCATAATTAGAAGCTTCAACATTAGAAATGAGAAAGAAGATTGATTTTTTGAGATGGTCTATAGGACCCACAAACTTTGCTAATTGCTTTATGACTCAAGGAACTAATGTTGTAAACATAGCTAGTCACACAACTGGTGTTCCCCAACTAGGAGGTCTCAAAATATCTACCATAGCAAACACTAATGTATCTACATCTCAGGGTGTTGGTATATCCAATACAGGGCCTATTCATGAAAGATGTAAACAGTTGGTTTTCACTGGCATCCCTGGGTATCCTAACCCTATTCCTAAAGAAATTAGGAAGAAGCTCCCTAAATTTACTACAAGTAATGTTGTTACTTGTGAAGAACACATAAAAAAGTTTATTGATGTAATTAATGACTATAACATTGTGCCTGATGATGTTATAATGAAATTATTTGTACAATCTCTAACAAAAGATTCAAGGGATTGGTTTAGGGCTTTGCCACATGGTAGCATAGGTTCATGGGATCAGCTTAGGCATTATTTCAAAGAATAGTATGGTGAAAAAACACATGAAAGTTTTATGTTGAATGAATTTAATAACATAAAAAATAATTTCAATGAGGATGTTGTTGAGTTTAATGTCAGATTCCAAAAAGCCATGCATAAGTTATTGCAGGTCATTAGATTGGATGATAGAGTGTGTCTTGTCACATATTTAAATTCTTTTGACTCTAAGATGGGCTACCTTTTGAGAGAAAAAAATCCAAGGAGTCTTGTTGAAGCTTACAAATTAGCTATGAACATAGAGAGTAACCAAAGAATTTCAGGAAAGTTGGGAAGAAGGGAAGACAACAAATCACCATTACTCAATAGAAGGGATCCAGGAAAGCCTGTGAGTGTTAAACCTAAGGATGATGATAGATTAAAGTAGATATTGAAAGAAATAAAGGACTTGAAGCCTGGTGAAAATATAAATAATAAAATTATAGGAGGAGATAAGCCTCCTTTTGATAATTTTAACAAGTTACCAAGAATGCATAATTATCCTTATAATACTCAATGGAAAGATGGGAAGCCTATTCTTCCTAACAGAAAGGATAAACCAAATGATAGGACCCTTGATCCATTGCAGAGGAACTCAATGAATGTGGTGGAAGAAGTCCCATGGTGTATTGCTTGTTAGTCACCACATGATCCTAATTATTGTGTCATATCCTAGAGTGTCTCTTCACAAGATGAACAAGAGTTTAATGAGGAACAACCTTATGATGACCAGGGATGTGGAATGGTTTCCTCCCATGTTTGGGACAATGTTGACTCTACTAAAGAGGATGAAAATCAAGATGTTTTTAATTCTCAGGCCAAAATTGAATCTTACCATCAACAAGTTTTTTCAGATGAGGATAGTGATTTTGACAATATCCAATGCAATGTTTTAAGGGATAAGGAAATAGTTGTTTTGAGGAGACCTTCTGATGAATAAATTGATTTGATAATAGCAGACATGGTTACTCTAGCTAAAACAAATTACAACTTGAGAAATAGAGTGATTGGTAGTTCATATCAGAAGCCTGCTGGAATTTTCATCAAGAAAATGGACAAAGATGTAAAAATGTCATAGGACAAGCCTAAAGATGCTAGTGCTATTGATAAGGTCAAAATAAAGAAGAATGATAAACCTAACATTTTTTATAAGATAAAATCCAAAACCATAGCTGAGGTTGTTCCAACTTTGCAGAAAGAGAATGAATTCCATAATAAAAAAACTATAGACATATCCATCCAGGAGATTGATAAAGAAGTTGAAAATTTAAAGCCATATATCTCTGATTCAAAATATGTCCCAATTGATATGAGTAAATTTTTTTCTCAGATTATTGTTAAAGTTCCATTACTGGAGATGATGAGAATAGAAGAACACAAAGAAAAGGCCTTAAATTGGGTAAATGGTGTAGTATCTATGGATTCTCAAAAAATAGAAGGAACTGAGAAACAAATAGCAACTATGAATGATGAAGATGGAAATTCTAGTGAGGAGATTATTTCTAAAATTCCACAAATTTATTTGGATACAAATGTTGTTAGTGCTATAGCAGGAACAATTGATCCTTTTTTCTTGACTCTGCAGATAAATGGAAAGTTGCTAAAAAATTGTATGATTGATCCTAGAGCATTAAATATTGTTATGCCTATTGAGGTTGTGAAGTCATTGGGATTAAAGGTGGACACACCCCATGGTAGGTTTCAAGCAATGGATTCAAGGGAGGTACCAGTTATAGGTACTATCAAGGCCCTACCTTACAAACTAGCTGCATACCCCAATACACAATTGACCATGAGTGTTTTGGTAGTGGATATTCCTCCCCAGTATGGAATGCTACTATGAAGAAAGTGGAGTGATTCTATAGGAGGTAGTATACAGTGTGACTTGTCATTTTCTACCTTTAATTTGGAAGGATAGAATATCAAGGTCACCGGGGAATCTAGAACTCCACATATGATTGAAGAGGAAGAAGAAGATACCATGAATTGTTTCCTTGATACTGACATTAATGCTTTCAAAGTTCAAGGTAAGGAAGTAGAGGGGGATGTTGAGCTAGCCCACAAGTTAGAAAACTAGGAGGGATGGATTGACCTTGATAGTTTATGGACCATGTACTTTGATGGAACAAATTCAAAGGAAGGGTCTGGAGCTAGAATATTGCTCATATCTCCGAATGATAAAACTTTCAAATTCTCCTTTACTTTGTTATTTTCGTGTACAAATAATGTTGCAAAATATGAGGCTCTATTAATAGGTCTAAGGTTGGCATCAAGGCATGGTATAAAATGCTTGAAAGTAATTGGTGACTCTTAGTTAGTTGTTTCCCAAGTTAGATCAAAGTATGCTTCAAAAAATCAGAAATTAAAGAAGTATAGGAATGCAATGTGGGATGAGATTGAAAGCTTTAGTGCTTTTAATATTTGTTGGGTCAAAAGAAGTCAAAATAGAATGGCAGACTTGTTGGCTAATGTGGCCCTCAGACCTGAAGATGTTACATTTGCAGATATATCTAATATAGAGGTATAAGCTAGGCCTTCCATCCCTAATAATGTAGATAATTGGCAGGTTTTTTCTGATGACCAAGACATATTAAGGTTCCTCCAATGTGAATCCCATCTTGGTGATAAATAAATGGATTTCAATACTTATGTTAATACAGTGAATGGTAAAGATATCATTTTTGGGAAAGAGGTTTTGCAGTTAAAATCAAATAGATTTCCCAAGGGATTGGTTGCTCTGGAAAGGGCATTTGACAATAAAGACAAAGTTTTTTCTACTAATACTGATAAAACCAATGATCTTGAAGAAATAAACTTGGGAACAAGAATAGTTCCCAAAAGGGTTTATTTAGGCAAGTGTCTATCCCCAAGAATTAGAAAAAATTTGATTGACCTTCTCAGAAAATTCAGACATGTTTTTGCTTGGTCTTATGAAGATCTAAAGGCTTATAGAGAGGATCTCTTTCAACATGAGATTCCACTCAAGGAAGGAGAAAAACCTTTTAGACAAAAGTTGAGACCCATTAACCCTACCCTGGCACCTAAAATGTAGGGTGAAATCAAAAGGATGATGGATGCTGGGATAATCAATCCTATTAGACATTCCACTTGGGTTTCAAATTTGGTGCCTGTTAGAAAGAAAAATGGTGACATTAGGTTATGTGTAGATTTTAGGAATCTTAACATAAACTCTCTAAAGGATAACTATGGATTACCAAATATGGAGAACATGTTACAGAAGGTCACTGGGTTAGAATTAATGTCTATGATGGATGGTTTTTCTGGTTACAACCATGTAATGGTCAAAGACACAGAGCAATTCAAAACAACATTTACAAGCCCACGGGGGACATATGTTTATGTGAGGATGCCTTTTGGGTTGACTAATGCTAGTGCCACTTTTCAAAGGGCTATGGATGTACCTTTTGTAGATTTTATTGATAGATTTATGGTGGTGTATCAAGATGACTTGACTAATTTCTCAACTAAAGAAGAACAACATTGTCAACATCTAGAGAAGATTTTCGTTAGAGCATTAGAATATGGGGTTTCTTTGAACCCAAAGAAATGCACTTTTGGTGTGGTAGAAGGAAAAATTCTAGGGCATATTATTTCAAAGGATGGGGTGAGGATAGATCCTGAAGGGTGTTAGCTATTGATAAACTATCATTACCAAAGAATATCAAGGGGATTCAGTCTTTTCTAGGATAGGTCAATTTCCTAAGAAGGTTTATCACAAACTTTGCAGAGATTAGCATTCCCATATCAAGAATGTTGAAGAAAGCAGAAAAGGTTGAGTGGAATGTGGAAGTAGTACAAGCTTTTAGTGACATTAAAAAGGCTATCAAGCATGCCCCAGTCTTAAAAACACCAGATTACAATAAACCTATGCAGATCTTTTCCTTTGCATCTGCCCACACTATTGCAGCAATACTATTACAGAAAAATGTTGATGGTTTTGAGTAGCCTATTTCTTTTTTCAATAAGACTTTGCAGGAAGCAAAATTAAATTATGATATTATTGAAAAAAAAGCTTATGCCTTGGTAGAGGCTATCAAAACATTTAGATGTTATCTAGTTGGAGCCATAGTAGTTGCCTATGTCCCAAGTGCTGCAGTCAAGGATATCTTGGTCCAACAAAAGGTTTCACGAAGGAGATGTAGGTGGATCAATAGGATTCAAGAGTTTAATATTGACATCCACATTAAAAAACTGGTAAGAGGGTGGGCCTAGCAAAATTGATGGCTCAAAGCAACTTAAATACAAATCAAATAAATGTTTTGGAAGAAAATCAGAGACCTTTTGTGTGTAACATGGACTATTGTGAGTGGTACAAGGACATTGTCAAGTACTTGCAAAAGATGGTTTTACCCCCTGAGTTAGATGATAATAAGAAAATAACCATTAAACTTCACTCTATAAGATATGCAATCATAAATGGTGAATTATGGTGGAGAAGTAATGAAGGTGTCTTTCTTAGGTGTGTTGATCAAGATAAGGCCAAACTTTTGATGGATTAAATACATAATGGGGTTTGTGGAGGACATTATATGGAAAAGACTACAGCCCATAAGATCATTAGGTCAGGTTTTTGGTGGCCATCACTTTTCAAAGATACCCATCAGTTTGTAAAAAGATGTGATCCTTGTCAGAGATTTGTAGGGAAATTGAAATTCAATGGAAATCTGTCTCTCAAACCTGTTTCTGTTCAGGCTCCTTTCCAGAAGTGGGGTATGGATTTCATTGGTAAAATCCCTAATAAGTCTAGTGGTGGACATGCTTATATCCTAGTAGTAATTGATTATTTCACCAAGTGGGTTGAAGCAATCCCCTCAAGAAGAGCAACTAGCAAAGTGGTAACAGACTTTATGATGCAAAATATCCTGACAAGATTTGGTTGCCCAGAAAATGTGGTGGTTGATAATGCAATGTGTTTTAGGTTAGAAGAGTTTATTTACTTCTATCAAAACAATGGTATAAATATTTCATATTCATCTCCCTATCATCCACAAGGCAATGGCCAGGCAGAATCTAGCAACAAGAGTTTGATTAAAATTCTAAAAAGAATCCTGGATAAAAATAAGAAGGCCTAGGATTCCAAGTTGTTACAAGCCTTATGGGCTAACAGGGTTATAGTCAAGAAAGCAATAGGATGTGCCCCTTTTGACTTGGTATATGGGATTAATGCAAGATTACCCCAAAAAAATTTGTTACAAATGTACCAGTTCATTCAGGCATATGTTGATGATGTGGAAGAAGATATGACTGTCAAAATAAATGACTTAATTCAATTAAATGAGGTAAGAAATGATGCACATGATAAAAATGAAAAGATGTGGGCCCAATGTAAAGTCTTGTATGACAAAAGAACTACTTAGAGGAGTTTTGTGAATGGTGACATGGTCCTAATGTGGAATGCAAGACTGGAAGACAAAGGAAAACATGGGAAATTTGATCCCATTTGGTTAGGCCCATATATTATTGAGGAAAAATGGGGAGCAAATTCTTATCTATTAAAGGATTTACCAGGAGAACTTGTGGAATTGCCAGTTCATGGTCAATTCTTAAAATTTTATTTTTCTTAAAAATCTCCTGAGTCCTTGTGTAGGTTTACTTTTTTTAAAATTTTGTGTATAGCTCCCTGTTTTAGTTGAAGTTCTATTCTGGTCTTCTTTTCCAAGAGATTCTGGGTTTCTCGTTATATTTGCAGGAGATACACATCCCCAAGCATGAGCCGCTATTATCACTATATAAAGTTTTCCAGCTTTATGCTAATATTTTTAAAAAAATCATCCAAGTTATTGACCTAATACAGGGTTTTATGGTGAAAACCCTAAGTTTGATCAAAGCCCTAATCGGTCCTGAGTCTTGTTATAATTTCGTGTTACTTTTTGGCTCACTAATCCCCCAAATTATGTGTGTGCTAATTTGCAACCCTTTTAACCCATTGCTTTACATGTTATATCATTAGGTTGCCGGGTGGGGTACCTCTTTAATTTTTTCTTTCAAAGCCTAAGTTTCCAATGAAATTTTCCTAAGTATCGACCTTTTTAAACTTGCAGTTGTCATTGAACCGCAAGACTGCCCTTTGTCAGAATTTCTAACATGCACTTTAGTGATGAAGTGCCACCACCTATCTGAGTGGGCCCATTTGGTAAAGAAGTGTGCTGGCAACTAAATAATGAATTTGATCAATGGCTCTTGCTATACTGTTGGACCAAGATGATAGCCTTTTAAGCTTGCGCTTTAGTTATAGGCATCCGATCAAATTTCTCATTGACAGCGGTAGGTTCTGGCTTGTTAGTTTTTGTGGCATTTCTCTTGGGTTGACATCTATCTCTAATGACATAGCAGTTGTGGGATCAGACTTTTCAAAGGATTAAACAATAGATTGATCTTACAGTTATCATTATACCATTGACAAAAGATGTAAGGAGTTTAAGCTTGTGGTATAGTGACGACCGTCTGATCCTCTTTAAGGAATGAAGCATGAAGTGGGCCCTAAAATGCCAAGTCACACCAAGATGTTCACTTTATTTTGGTTGTAGGTAGTATTGATGTGGTAGTTGTCAGGGTTTCGGGTGCCAAGAAAGAGAAGGAGACAGGTTCCACTTGCCATTTGTTGCAGTGTGGCACTTTTTGATTTGATAAAGGCTGAGTGAATTGTCAACTATGGGGCCTGCCTTCTCAGATGATTCAAGTTCAACAAGATCTCATAACTATCATTATACTACTGGGATAAGATGCATGTTTTTTAGGATCAGTGGTATAGCGATGACCATTGATCTTGTTTAAAGATGAGAACCGCCAGGTGGATTTTTTTGTTGTTGACTCTTGATGATGTGGTCACTTCTAATTGGCTGAAGGCAATGATGACATGTGAGGTTGTCAATTTATCTAACACCAAGGATGAAGGTGGGGTCTCCCGCTTACAGACCTAGCTAACTTGGCATCTTATGATTCAATAGAGGTTTATATAGGCAAGCTACGGGGCCAAGATTTTATTCAAATATGGTGATCATCCGATTAAATGGCATCGACGGTTGTTGTTATATCTTGATTTGGTCTTTCTAACAATTTTGGGTTAGTGCTTTAGTGATAGGGTCACACTTGTCTGATCCATGCAAAGTACAGATAAGTTGTTTATTTCCCCACATGGCTATATTGAAATTTTCTCATTGGCTAAGAACTCATTTGGGAAAAGTGGAAAGGGGTTACATGGCTTTGTTTGCTGATCGTCTAATATGCTGAAAGAAGATAAAATCAATAGCTTGAATTCAAATTTTCTATTTTGTGACATTGTTCATGCCCTATGAGTGTTGAGGCCATCAATTTTTAGTAATGGTGAAATTAATATGCTACGTGCAAACAAATTGAAAACTGTTGTCAACATTATATCTCAAAATTGAATCATTGTTTCTCTTCACCACTCTCATAAGCTTTTTTAGCAAACTGGATTTTCCTCAATAAATGATTTTAAGAAAAAAACTTGCAGGCACCTGGTAGGTCTCATTTTTTAGTTTAAAATTGCTTGAAGTCTGTGAAGCTGTTGCAAGGAAAATTGTGTTTCCAGTTGAAAGTATTTAGGGTTTTTCCTCGGGCTTTTATAAATTGCTCTGAGAAGCCCTAGTTAAAATGCCACCAAAGAGGAATTTGTCTCATAAGATAGAGTACAAAGATAGAGGTGTTGTCGAGGATTTAATGCAATTATTAAATCATTCAGATAATGGGGTGGCTAGATTAAAGGAGCTAGTTCAAAGAAACCCTAGGGATTCTATTGCAGATGGACTCCATGATAGAGGGAATTAGATGAGAGATGCTAGGGTAGGAAAAGATCATATTGGCCTGATTTTATTCAGATCAGCATACTCACAAAGAAATTCCTATGCCCCCCTTAGTAATATTTGGCAGTTTGATATAGGGAAATTGGTGGTTCCTGGAGTATTCATGGATGCGAAGTTGTTGATCCAAATTGCCAAATGTTATGATCCTGTGACAAAGTGTGTCAAGGATGTAAGTGGGAAGGACCTAATCAACATCATAGATGATAAGATTAAGGAATTTTTTTCACTAAATGACCCTTTTGTGGGGTTAGAGAAAATAGATTTCACAAAATTTACAGAAATATATGAAGCATGAAAGGATTTTTTGAGAGAAGGGCCTCTAAGGGAATTTCTAGAGGAGATTGGATCCATGTGTGTCATCAGACCAAGCACACCAGAGCCTTTTAGGCTAGATTTGTTCAGTAAGAGAGCACAGGATGTCTATAAGTCATTAACTCTGATTCTTGGGCATGATGAAGCAACTCATATGCCAATACCATACATGTTTATGATGGTACAATCACTACACCCCTAATTGCCTTTGATTTTTCATTTTGCATCTCATTTGGCTGATCTTATTCATGAAGGATTGATGGGAATCAAGAACATGAAGGTTAGTAGGCCTTTTGGGTGGTATTCTATGCTTATGCATATGTTTTTATACAAAGGTGAGAATTTCTTCAACTCGATAGTCAACATTGTGAAGGAGAGGTATGGAGAAACCCTTCCAATCTAGCTATGGACCACAACTTTGTCATGGGATAGAATTGATGCCAGTTATATTGCTTTTGATAGGGATTTTGCTTCAAGGCTCAGAACCTTGTTATTTTTTGACAATCCTAGAATCACAAGGGAGCTAATAAGGTTCATTAGACCAAAGGAAGATTGTTAGGACATTACTATTGTCCACAATTTTGGGGATATAATTTTGTATCTAGTTTCTATAGTTTTTAGGGTTTATGGTTGTAGAAAGGCACCATAAATTTTACCTTATCAAGTCTCCTTGAAGGTAGGGTATGCAAAAATATTAAGATAAATTGGTGAGTTGTAGGAGACCACTCTCACTAGTAAGGGAAGGGGAACTTTCTTCCCAGACATAACCATAGTACATTAGTATGTGATTACTAAGGGAGGTTGGGTCCATTTGGATAAAGTGCTACAGCCCTACAGAATGACAAAGGCCACCATCAAGTGTGTAGATACAGAGGGTTTCCTCTCAGGAATGTTTAGAGAAAAGGTAAGGTGTGCTCTTATTGAGCATCAATTTAATTTTCCTGAAGATGTGATAAGGAATGAGTTTGACCTTCAAACTCAAGAGATTAAAAAAGAGAAATGGATCATCTACAAGAAGTCTATAGATTTCATTAGAAATTTTGACAAAGCATATGAACCATTAAAAGGTTTTGAGCCATGGGAAAGAAAAGTAGATGCTCTTTTGGAACATTTTGAAGGCATCATGCATGCGGTAAATGAAAAGAGGGCTGCTGTAAGCAAGATAGACCCTAAAAGAGCTAGGTAGATTTTGACCCAGCCAAAATATATGAAATTGACTCCAAAGGGAGTTTATACAATGGAGAAGAAGAGTGGTTACACTGTTCTCTTACCACCACAACAAAGAGGTTAAGATCTTCCTTCTACCTCAAAAGGAAAAAGACCCATGGATGAATCGGCGATGCAAGGACCCTCTCCTAAGAGGCAGAGACAAGAAGAGGTAAGGCTAGGAGAGGAAGCTTATTCTTCCTCTCAATCCCCCATCCAGTTAGATGAACATGGGGTAGCAGAGAAATTGGTACAAATGAGGAATGAGGGTAACATTTTTGTTTCCAATGATAAGTTGCAAGAGGGGATGCCTGAGGCACCTAAGGAGGTGGCCATGGATCTTATAGTTGAGGAGTTTGAGGGTAAGCAAATGGACCCTATCCTGAAGCAGGCCATTGATTCTTTCATAGCTGATGACAGATTTGTCAAAGCTAGGGCAAGATGGACTGTAAGATTTTGCAAATCAGATTTTTTGAAGGGAGGCAAGGACAATATTGAAGACATAAAGCAACGTCACTCAGCTACAAATATCTCACCTGCTTGATCTATGTATTTATTGTAAACTTTTTGAGGTTGTTGTAAAGGTTTTTAGGTTAGAAATTTTGTAAACCCTAGAATGATCGGTAGCTTGTTGCATCTCCTTGTATATAAAGGATTTTCCATGATCCTTCTAGGCATTCATAGTTTAGGAGTTGAAAAGATAAAATTTTTGAAACCCTAGCCCTCAGTCGGGGATTGTAATATATTGTATCATTTTTCATCAAGCAATAGAAAGAAGTATAGGTTGCTATTGTAATACCCCAAAAATGGGCTATAGGTTCATTAACCTCCTATATCGACACATCAAACAAAATTGACATTGAAACCCTAACCTAAGGCATATTTGTACATCATCGAATCCTAATTGATTATCTCAAATTCTGCATTGGGGAATATTCCTACTAATATTCCTATTTATCAATAATTATCTTTAATATAATGATTATTTGGCGATAAATCTTATTTATCCTAAGGTTTGATTAATTGAATATTCTCAATATTTAATTAATTAGATTTAATACAACCACTTAATTTTTTAATTGAATTTAATTATATTTATTCCTAATTATTATTATTTAAATTTGACAATAAATCAAAATTCCTATCATTAATTGATTAAATTATTATTTAATTAATTAAAGCAAGTCATCATATTTAATGATATTATTTTGGAATAAAAGTTTGATTTAATAATTGATTAACCCATAAACCAATTGTTTTATTTTCAAAATCAGTTAAGTTGAGGATAAAATACTTTATTTATTTATTTAATTCATGATTAATTGTGCACATCCAAAAAAAAGTTAAACTATAAATCAGAAAATCAATTCAAGTAGTTTTAAAAATAAACTCAACTCTCTTTTGAGTTAAAAAGATGACCTCAACTTCTGATTTAAATCAAAAAGCTATTTTTGCATGATTTATTATGAGTTAACTATCTTTAATTCCTTGCTCACTCAAAAATCAACTGAGTGATTTATGGCTTTTTCTCATGCACCTCCAAAGCCGTGGATTTCTATAAAATCAAGGCTTCAGCTCTTCACAAATCATCTCATAATTTTGCAAACTTATGTTGGTGAATTGGTATCTAAAGAGTTGAAGCTTCCTTTGTGAATCAACAACTTTTGTGAGATCATTCATATTTAGCATATCATTGTTACATTAATTGTATTGCATATTAGTTTTTCATATAGATTAGATTTCATATCATTTTTCATCTTATTGCATCTAAAAACCAAAAAAATAGATTAATTTGCATCTAATTCATATCTAGATTTTACATTCAAATCCTTAGTTTAGGTGACATCAAGGTCACTGATCGCGGTCCAATCTGAGAATATATACTCACATCTACTAGAAGGCAGTAAATTGCCTGGTTAGATTAGTTTTTAATTACTTGCATGATTTTGATTTCAACTAACCTCTAATGTTTTACTAAAGTGTTGTGTCTACAGCTAGGTACCAAATTCGCACACATATTTCTGGCGCCCACCGTGGGGCCCTGAAATGGGTTTCCATTCAATTTTTATCAATTTCTATCATCTTCTTGTCATTTTCTATTCCAAGCTATGATTTTCAATTTCTATCCATACAATTTTCGTATGAGTTTTGTCAAAAACTCATACTAGGAGATGCCCACTGTCGTATGACAGTTTATTTGATTGAGGATCATACCGCTAGAATCACATTATCATTTGGAGGCTCTATTATTGTATGATACTATACCCAGTGTCGTACGAGTTTTTGGACTGTCATCTAGGAGGTGACCCACTGTTGTACAAGTTTTAGTCCTAGGTTTCAATTGTCGTTTCACTTTTTTAGGCAGTTTTCCAAATTTATTTTCTTGATTTGGACTAACAGCTAACATTAACGATTGAAATTTGTTGTTTCTGATTGATTTCTACTGGTTTTGATTGGGAAAAGTGTAAGAATTGGTAAAAATAGGTAAGCACATTTTGAGGAAATTAGGTAATCTTTACAGCTGATAACATTTTGATTTGGATTAAAAAGAACTCTTGCATGTCAAGCTTGTGTAACCTTTATTGCTTTCATATCACAGATTTCATTTTGGGCTATTAAAAATGAACATAGATTTTCTTTTTAGCATCTTTGTTACACATAGTAAATAGGCCCTATGAACACTATTCATGGTTCTTGAGAGAGTGGGTTTCTAGCTAAACTCTTCTCAATGAAGGAACCCTTGTAGGTAGGGAGGTTACTGAGAAAGTCTCACATTCTACTAGATTTGTGCATCTTCAGCTTCTGATTGATACATTCTCTCTCTAAAGAGGTTAATAGATCATGAGTGGTTGACATCATAGATCTTTGTGAGATAATCTTGGTCTTAGCGTGTCAGATTAATCTATCTTCTTTGTTTGGGTTAAAAGTGAAAAGGCTAGAGGACTATGCTCTACTCCCTTTTTGGGTAGTACCAGAAACTCAGATCCTTGAATCTAGAACCAGTCTCCATGTGGTATATTTTGTGAGTCACCTTTAGAGAGGGTTAACTATAGTGGACATTCCCTTAATTGGGTCAACCACGTTGACAGAATCTCAAGTAGTAATAGCCATTTTTCACCGTGGTAGTGACAACCGCTATATAAATGTCCTTGTGGAAGAAATCTCCACAGGTGTGGTCTCTTATTGGGCTATCAGATCTCCCTAGGATCTCCTGATTGATTAAATTCTTGGACTATGTCAAAACCCCAGTGTGCCTGGACTGGAGTTCACCCTCCTGAGATCATAAAAGTTGTAGAGTCAGACCATTACTAAAAACCCTAGTGAGGCCAAATTTTCATTTTTTTAGGAATATGTGCATTATTGCAAAACTTTTTGGAACATACACTATTAGCACTCCCAGGGATTAGCATAGTTTAGTCACTTGATTGTTCATGCATAGGCTTGCTTTGTCCCCTATTCATTATTTTTAGACGTGCTTGGAATCACTTGCTTGATGCTTTGCGTGGTTGTTTATCTATCTAGTTACTAAGAATGAATCAATCTGATACAATCTTCAAATCTGGACAAATAATTTTGTGAACAATCTGAAATTGAAAACCTCAAAAATTGCAAAATCTAATGTCAAACACCTTTCTGGAGTCAACAGTCATTTTTTAAAGTTAGAAAGTCATACGACTTTTGGCTATTGTCAGTTTGGAACCCCCAGATTGTCATATGGTCTCAGGTACATTATTGTACGAGTTTTTTTGCCAGTCAATTCCCAAAAGTCAAAATCCCTACTATTAACTGTCATGCTAGTTTTGCAATAGTCGTATGAGTTTTTCAATTGTCATTTCATGCTATACCCATTGTGGTACGAGCCTGTAGAAAGTCATTTGAGAAATTTTGAAAATTTGTTAGAAGATTGTCATAACTATCAGAGATCCAGCTTTTCTAGCCTATTTCCAGAGTCTGTCAAGAAAATCACTGTGTCAAGAACAAAGCAACAACTACTGAGAATCCAATCATTTTTCTAAAGTGTCCTTTTGAATCTGGTTTAGCCTTCTATTTAATCAATTTGAGTCTTTATCATCTTTTGTCAAAACCTTGTCATAGCTATCAATCTTCAATCAATCATCAAATGGCTAAGTGTTGTGAAATCATGTCTGCTATCTTTTGGGAATCTACCCATACATCTAGGGAACAATCTCCTTCATCTAAGTCCAATCTAAGCTTCAATCAATCAAACCTTGACAAGGTTGCGTCATTTGATCTTCTTGAATTAGATCTTTCTTCAGTGGTCTTCATCATATTCTTTTGTTTCACCCAAGGTTAATGGTGGAAACTAGAGCTTCCTCTCACAAGAAATCTGGAGAAGCATCCCATACCTTACCTATAACTATTGTTAAGGGTCCAACTCTTGAGCAACTCTACAATTTTGGTCTTTACAAAGATGACGGTCTTGACAATTTTTGATTGAAAATTGGTTACATTCCTCCTTCATCAACTCACGGAGGTAATCAACAAACTCCTCCTTGATCTATCTCAGGGAAAAACTTTGGCTCTCAAAGAGCTCAATGTCAACATGGTGTAGATCAGGAACCCACACCTAAAGAAATTGCTCAATATCAAAATGATGATAACTTCAAATGAATGATGAAGCATTTTTTGAAAGAAGACAGAGAGGCATACTTTTTACAATTCACTCATCAAGGAGCTAAACTTCCTCCCAAATTTAATGTTGAAGATATCATTATGCATGAGGAAGAAACTCCACTCATAACTATGATGAAATAGATGCATGGCATGCAAGTCAAACTTAATAACCTTGAGAAAGAAAAGGAACCCAAGGAGTTCTCCATGGAAGCTCTATGCCCTTTTCCATTTGATAAAGACTTGTACATGCCACCATTCCTGAGGAGAGTGGAGATGCCTAAATATGATAAGTATGATGGACACTCTAATCCTCAAGATCATGTTAGAGAATTCTATACACAATCTATGGAGTTCATGCATGAACCAACCTATCTGATGCATCTCTTTCCTCAATCTCTAGGGGGAGTAGCCATTCATTGGTTCTCTAGATTTCCTTCTACTATCAAAAATTTTGAGGAGTTGATCAAATTGTTTTATCAGAAATACTCCTACAACATTCAACATCTAGTCACCATGACTGATATCTACAATCTCAAACAATATCCAGGACAACCATTCCTGACATTTATCAAGAGATGGAGGAAGAAATTCTAATATTATGCTAGGCCTATTCCAGAAACTGAGAAGCTAGAAATCTTCATCAATAATCTTGTTCTAGAGATGAACTACCCTTTAAAAATGCAAGATCATAGATCTTTTGATAAGATGGTAGATAATGTGATCAAAATTGAAAAAGTACTTGTGAAAAAAGGAGATATCACACTTCAAAAGGACAAGTATGAATCGGGGTCCAATTATAAAGACAAGAACAAAAACTGGAACAAGAATAAAGGCATCATAATAGATGGTGTTGTTGATACTATCTGTGCCCCATCAAATGCACTAGATTTCAATCTAACTATTGGTACCCAAGCAATCAAAGCCTTAGAGAAAAAGGTGTCCGAACCATCTCAAAAGAAGCCAGAATACAAATCTTGGTCCACTGATAATAAATGAAAGTTCAATCCTCTTGGGGAATCTTTGGAATCAGCTATGAGAACTCTATTGGCTAATAACATCATCTCTTTTCCTAAGATTAGACAATCTGATTCTGATCCTAAACCAAAATGGTGGAGGGAGAATGAATTATGTGATTTCCATTAGGGTAAAGGTCACAAAACCAATAACTGCTTATGCTTGAAACATACTATTCAAGATCTGATTGATAAAGGAGACATCATGATTAACAATCATAAGAGAAATAATGATCATACAGCATTCACAGAACTATTTTTGAAACATGGTCAAGAAGTTTCATCTTCTCAACCTAATATGGGGCCAAAGGTCAATTATGCTTACCCTGGAAATAATGTTGTTATCAATATGGTTGAACCCTGTCTCTCTAAGCATTGCAATGTCATCACAATTGTGTGAAGAGATAGAGATCATCCTTCAGCTAATGTAGTTACATGATCATAGGCTCAGGCCCATGTGAATGGACAAATCCCAGATTCATCAAATGTCCCTAAGATGCCCTTCAATCTTTCTTCTACTTCCAAATAAAAGGTTGTTTCTAAATCTTCCAATCCTAAAGATACAAGGCCAACATCTTATAGAATTGTTCAACAACTCCAACACACTAATGCAAAAATCTCCATGTTTGAGTTGCTTCAGATATCTCCATCTCATAGACTATTCTAGACAAAGCTTTTCTCAGATCCAATGTTCCTGATGACCTTGATTTAGATAGGTTCCAGACTATGGTTGGACATCTTACGTCTCCACAATATATATCCTTTTTAGAGGAAGATGATAACTCCTTGAGTCACCCACATAACTAACCCTTGCATATAGAAGTCTTGATCTAGAACCGTAGAGTCAAACACGTGTTGATAGATGGGGGCACTGGCCTAAATATTTTTCTTATAGCTTGATCACATAATTGAGATTCTCAGAATTGGCTATTGATCCTAGAAAGAAAATAACTATAAAAGCCTATGATGAACAAGAAAGATCTTCTAAAGGCACCATTGTCTTACCTATCAGAGTAGGTCCAGTTATCAGAGATACTATATGTCAAGTTCTTGACCTACCTTTGGCTTACAAAATTCTTCTAGGGAGACCATGGATACATGAGATGAAGGATATTCCTTCTACATTCCACCAATGCTTGAAATTTCCTTATGAAGGAGTAGAGGTCACTATTCTAGTAGATATATCCACCACTTGCAATACATTGAAGGAAAGTGTAGATAAACTTGTGCCTAATAACAGAGAATCTTCCATTGAGCCAACAAAAGAAGCATCCACATCTAAAATGGAAGACCTTGCAAAAGAGGTCAATATCAAAGAAAATGGTATGGGAGAATATACTATAGAGCCAGTCTTATCTTTGACATCTCTCCCTATCTCACCTAAGTCTTATGGACAATCCTTAAAATAGTTCAAACCAGACTCTAAAGAACCTCTTCAGGCATATAAATTTTTTTTTGTAGTAGAACAAGTCTCCAAGAAAGAATTTGAAGAATATGAAGTTGTGCTTACATGGTTATACAAAGATGAACCTAAATCTCAAGTTGTTCCAACTAGTGACTCTACAATATCCAAAATCCCTTCTAAGGCATATGGTCTAGGAGATAAACTAATAGCTAAGATGGGATATTCTGGTAAAGGACCTCTAGGAGTTAGAGGAAAAGGTCTTGTGACACCTATTTCACATACTAGTAGGGAAAACAAAGATACTATTGGCTTAGGCTTTAAAAAGAAACCCTTCCACCTCAAAGGGAATATTTCTCATGTCATAGAGCAGATCACACTAGGTGAACCCCTCCTTAAGAAGGAAGAAACTGAACCATCAGATAGTGGTTCAGATAGCTTAGAACTCATTCCTTATGAGCATTTTCCTAAAGAAATCAAAGACCTCCTTGAAACTAAAGATGATCCAATCAAAAGAATTAATGTAGTAGAAACACAAGAACCTACTATAAACCAAGAGGTAGTAGAAACACAAGAACCTACTATAGAGAAAGAGATAGTTGCAACATAAGAACTAGCTAGTCTTGAAGATAATCAAATAGGCAAAGAGGAAGGTTGTAGTTATTCTGAGAGAGACTCCCATGAGTATGAATTCAAATCCGAATCTGAGGGTAACCCTTCTTGGGGTATTCATCCTGACTTTACTCATGTTCTTAGATTTCCTAGAGGCATAGATGAAGAATCTAATGACTATGAATGGGGATCCATTCCAGAATAAGATAAGCTTATTATAGAGAAACATGTTGATGTTATTCACCAATATGCACCTGAAGCCAACGTAAGTCTAGAGCGAAATGATGAACCTATCGAGTTTGATCCACCTATGGCTGAATTGGACTCCCACAATGACATTAAGCCTATTCACAAATTGAATGTCTTAATTTGTAATATCACCTTTGAACTCAAGTGTCAGGTTAGGGCCAATGATGACAGATCCATATCCGTAAACACTATCTCCTAATCTTTCCCCATTTTGACTATCCAACATCCTGAACTTCTTCATCAAACCTCCACAAATCTGAGCCATGATATTTATACCTTCCCAAATGACTATGCCCTTACTTGCTACCTCAATGTAGTTGAGCCTATGAGGACTTCCATCAGTGAACTGAGTGTTAGCATGACAGAGTCGGACATCAAGTATCTTAGTCAGAAAAATAAGAATAAGAATAAAAAGAAAAGGAGTTCTGAGGGTGAAAACCACCTTGTGGCAGTCTCAAAACCTACAAAAGTAAAAATAAAAGACATATCCGAAGGTGAAAACCTCTCTGAGGTGCCTAAGGATGAGATATTTGATGTCCTTCTGAGTCATTTATAGGACAGATCTCCAGTTCTAATAGAGCCCACTCAATTCATCAACTTGGGAACAATAGAAGAACCGCAGTTGATTCATGTAGCACAATCTTTATCAGAAGAAGAGAAGCAAAAATTTACAACAATCCTAACAAAGAAGAAGATCAACTTTTCATGGAAATATTCAGATATGCAGGGTTGGATCCTAATCTTATAATGCATCATTTATCTATAGCTCCAAATGTCAAACCTATCAATCAAAAATTGAGAAAGATGCATCCTCATGTTGCACTTTTGGTAAAAGTTGAATTAGAGAAGCTCCTGAAAGCTGGATTTATCTGAGTTATTGACTATGAAGAGTGGATCTCTAATATTGTACCTATTTCTAAACTAGATAAATCAATCAGAGTGTGCACATACTTTAGAGATGTAAACAAAGCATGCCCTAAGGATGATTTTCCATTACCTAACATTGATATGATAGTGGACATGACTACAGGCTTTGAGATGTATTCTTTAATGGATGGTTTTTCTGGATATAATCAAATAAAAATTGCTCCAGAGGATCAAGAGAAAATTGCTTTCACATGTGCATGGGGCACCTTCTATTGGAATGTCATGCCATTTGGGCTTCAAAATGCTAGTGCTACATATCAGAGAGCTATGACTTCTATTTTTCATGACATGATGCATAGGACTATGGAGGATTATGTTAATGATACTTTAGAAAAATCTATTATTAGAGCTGAACATATAAATGACTTGAGCAAGATACTAGATAGAATGGAAAAATTTAGTCTTAGACTACATCCTAAGAAGTGTTCTTTTGGTGTCACTTCTGGAAAGCTCTTAGGATACATAGTCTCAAAGAAGGGTATTGAAGTTGATCTAGCTAAAGTGAAGGCTATAATGGAGATGCAACCCCCAAATAATATTAGTCAAATGAGGACATTGCAAGGAAGAGTTCAATCTATCAGAAGATTTATATCACAGTTGGCAGACATATCACAACCTTTTACAAAAACATTACATAAAGGTGTGACCTTTGCATGGAATGAAGAATGTGAGAACAACTTTAACCATATCAAGAAGTATCTATCAAATCCTCCTATCTTGATGCCTACCATTCCAGGGAAGCCTTTGATCTTATATGTCTCCGCAACAGATACATCATTGGGGGCATTGCTTGCACAACATGATGAGAACAAAAGGGAAAGAGCTATATACTATATCAGTAGAACATTGGTTGCATATGAAAATAATTATTCAATGGTTGAGAAATCTTGTCTAGCTATGATCTTTGCATCATAGAAATTGAGACATTACATGTTAGCTCATACCACACATTTGGTAGCTAAAATTGACCCACTCAAGTACCTACTAAGCAAAGCTGCCTTCACAGGTAGATTAGCTAAATGGGTCGTGCTCTTAAGTGAATTTGACATTGAATATGTGGAAAGAAAGGCTATCAAAGGATAGGTTATTGCTGATCAATTAGAAAATGCACCTATGATTGATGATACACTAATGTAAATGGAATTTCCAAATTCCTCTATCATGACTCTTTCTTCTAGAGAATGTAAGTTATTCTTTGATGGCTCCTATACATAGAATGGATCAGGAGTAGGCATATTGTTCATAATTCCTCAAGGATACTCAATCCCAAAAGCATTCAGATTAAAGTTCCCTTGCACAAACAATATTTCAGAATATGCAGCCCTTCTTAATGGCATGAAAATAGCAATTGAATGGAGAGTAACAAAATTACACATTCATGGAGATTCACAACTTTTCATCCATCAAGTCAATGATGTGTACCAAACTAAAGATGAAAAGCTCATTCCTTACAAAAGAATGGTAGATGATTTAAAGAAGTATTTTATATGTATCACATTTGAGCAAATACCTAGAACAGAGAATAAGGCTGCCGATGCAATGGAAATGCTATCTACTTTATAACAGCAGCCAGAACATGAGCTACGCTATGAGTTCCTAGTGGAAGCACTATCTTATCCTGCAAATGATTCCCCTAAAACCCACATGATCTGCACTATTGTTGGTCATGATTCATCTAGATACAAAAACCTATTTTCCTATCTCCAAGACCAAATCATTCCCGATACCTTCAACCACCATGAAAAGAGATACCTTATCTATAATGCCTCCCGATATGTCATCATTGGTCATGATCTCTTAAAATGAGGTCTAGATGGTACACTACTTAGATGTTTAGAATGGGAAGAGTCTCAACATGTGTTAGAGGAAGTCCATGATGGTATTTGTGGGTCACACTTGAATGGTTTAACACTAGCCTGAAAACTTATTAGGGTTGGGTACTATTGGCCTGAAATGGAGAAAGAGTCTATGAAGTTTGCTAAGAACTGTCAGAGTGCCAAGTGCATGGAAACTTAATTCATGCTCCAAGGAGAGATCTAATTCCCTTTACTACATAGTGGCCTTTTCACTAATGGGCATTTGATCTTATAGGAGC
Organism: Chamaecyparis obtusa; assembly: GCA_027943335.1. NCBI lineage: Eukaryota > Viridiplantae > Streptophyta > Pinopsida > Cupressales > Cupressaceae > Chamaecyparis > Chamaecyparis obtusa. The sequence goes on along the minus strand of BSBK01002725.1, from coordinate 128,396 downwards.
TATACATCCTCCTTCTTCTAATGGACATACCCATATAATCACAGCTACATATTATTTTATAAAATGGGTCGAAGCCATCCCTTTGACACAAGAAACTAGAAAGCAAATATCTATGTTCATATTGAACTATATCATATTCAGGTATGGGATACCTCATTCCCTAATCATAGATAATGGAAAACAATTCAAGAAAAGAGATCTAGATGATTTATGTGCCAAATTAAAGATTACACAACATTTCTCATCTATCTACTATCCTCAAGGGAATTGCCAAGCAGAGGCTTCTAACAAGAATCTATTGAAAATATTGCATCGTATAGTTAATAAAATAGGAAGAGACTGGCATCTCATGATCAATCTAGCTCTCTGGGCCTACAGAACAAGTATCAGAATGCCCACTGGGGCTACACCTTTCTCTTTAGTTTATGGGTCTGAAGTGGTACAACCTATTGAGGTTGAAATCCCATCACTAAGAATTAGAATGCATGGTCTAGTAACTGATGATGACTACAGAGTGTCTAGGTTGCAAGAGCTTGAACTACTAGATGAGTGCAAACAAGCAGTGTATGATCATCTTAGAGTATATCAAAAGAGAATGTCTAGAGGTTACAACAAGAAAGTCAGACACATATAATTTCAGGTTGGTGATGTAGTCTTGAGAGAGAATCCTAAAAATCAATCACATAGAGAATGCAAGGGGAAGTTTGAATCCAACTAGCTAGGTCCCTTTTTTATCACTACTACTTTTGGCTCTAGTGCCTATCAACTCTCAATGACTAAAAGAGAACAACTTCGAGAACCAATCAATGTTCTCCATCTGAAGAAATTCTATGCCTAAGGCATTCAGTCTATGGTAACATGTCCTGAAAAAATCTTTAAAATTGGAAAAAGTCTTGAAAAAATGAACATCTTGGTGAAAACCTAGCAATAGGCACCTTGATGATTCACAAAAAAATTTAAAAATATCAAAAGTACAAAAAAATTGAAAAAATGAAAAATACAAAAAAATGAGAAAAAAAAAAAGTGCCTTTGGTGAAAACCTGGAAACAGGCGCCTTGGTAGCAAAAATAAAATCTCTGCCAAGATGGTGAAATCCCAGTAAATAGGTGCCACTTGTTTCAAATGCTCCATCTATCAGTGCAATCTTGGTCTTTCTTAGCTTTTAGTCTTGCTTTAGTTTGTACATATCTCCTAGTTTGTTTCCACATTCCTGCTTTCAATAAGTCAGTCTGTACACCAATCAACTCAAGCGTCTGTATCCTATCAATGTTCAAACTTGGGGGCAATCAATGTCATATCCTATGGTCTCCAGTGTATCTTTAGATGTATTTTATCCAATCAAAGTCCTTTGAAGCTTCATCTGAGTCAATCAGTCAATCTTGTCTCTAAAAAAGATTTTGCATCTACAATAATGTAATCAAACACAAATTGAAAACAATCTATGCTTTTTTACATGCTTTTATCTCCTTGTATGCTTAGTGATTCGCATTGAGATTTTTTCATATTGTGTTCCCACAAGCTCTTCAATGATGTCCTTTACATGATTTAGAGAGTGGTGACTAGGGGCATAATCTTTTCTTTGTTTTCTTCTTGTATGTGAAAATCTAACAACTTTGGAAATTCTGGATTGAAATGGTGTCCAATTGTAAGAGCCTCTATCTCAAATTAGATGGCCATGCGTACCTCAACCATTGATACCTAGAAAATTTAAGGAAGTTTGATCTAACTATTGTCTTTTTGAGTGAGTTCTTTCTCCTACTATGAAACATGATCTTACCTAAGGATGTGAACGATAAAGGGTCACTACGGGTAATTCACATTGGATTTAGAATAACCTCTTGATTGTTTGATGTGTTTGAAATGCAAGGCATATTCTGGTCATCACAGCATTTATGTTTTGATGCTTATACAAATTGCTATATCAAAATAGACATGATATTCAGGTCATCCTAGCGTTTATGCCTTGGTGCTTATATCTAATTTGACATTCTAAAAATAAAACTCAATATTCATATGTCCATGGTTGTCTAGCCAGTGGGCATTGTATTGATTCCTACATATACAAATCGAGATTCATATGTCTATGGTTTCCTAGCTAGTGGACATTGTATTGATTTATCGGATTACCTAAAAATTCAATGATGAAAATGACCGACACATGATCAGTGAATAGGTCCTAGGTCTTAGGTTGCATTTCATTTTGCATGTCTCTTTGCATTTTCCATGTTTTCATGATCTCACAATGGCTGGATAAACTTCAATGCTTAAACAATTTTTTTCAATCACATCTTTGAATCTAACAAGAGCTGAATCATATATGAAGGTTCCTCCAACAAAATAGCAAGTAGAATCCTTTTTCAGGATCAAAATCAAAATTTGAGATCATTCATATTATTAACTACTTGCATAATCGACCTTTTAATCATCACAAAAAATCTAGTATTCAACTTAACTGATTATCTTACATCAAACTATTGAAATTTCAACTTGGTCAACTATGGTCAACTTGGTCAACTCATGGTTTAACCTAGTCAAACTTGGTCTTGAGGACCTCTAAATGATGTAGAACACATTCTCAAATGTGTATAACCACTTCTCAAATCAATTAACATGCTTCTAAAATATCAACGTTGAATTTCCTTGTTAGATTTCAATTTTAATCCCGAAGGGGTCATGGTATTGCACATCATTCAAAGTCTATAATTTGAAATCATATCTTTCCTCAGTAATCAAGACAACAACCACGTCTAGTTGGTGATTCATCAAAAGACCTCATCGCTCAGGGAAAATCAATCATCCCTTGGGGCATATCAGATTCATCGAGATCCATATCAATCTGGTATTCTCTTAATCTTGTAAATTGTATTAGCCTTTTGTAACCATCGGTTCATTAGTGTTATTTCCTTGGTTCTTCATAACTGAAGGGTTTAGATGTGATACCAATGTGATTCTTATCAACAATCAGGTCTGGAATCGGTCACTCACTTCTTCACAATCATAAGGTTCAAAATCAGGTGTTTTGACACTTTTTCCCAATCATCGGTTCATTGTTGTTATACTTAACATTATCTTTCATCATTCAGGACTATTATCTTCATATCAACTTCAATTAGTTTCTGTCCCATATCAATTTCAATTTCAAACATCAATTTCAACATCATACACAGACTGTCTTTGAACCACTGTGCTTCGCACAACAATTCAAAGAGGGGCAAAATGTAATACCCCAAAAATGGGCTATAGGTTCATTAACATCCTATATCAACACATCAAATGAAATTGACATCGAAGTCCTAACCTAAGGCATATCTGCACATCATCGAATCCTAATTGATTATCTCAAATTTTGCATTGGGGAATATTCCTAGTAATATTCCTATTTATCAATAATTATCTTTAATATAATGATTATTTGGCGATAAATCTTATTTATCCTAAGGTTTGATTAATTGAATATTCTCAATATTTAATCAATTAGATTTAATACTGCCACTTAATTATTTAATTGAATTTAATTATATTTATTCCTAATTATTATTATTTAAATTTGACAATAGATCAAAATTCATATCATTAATTGATTAAATTCTTATTTAATTAATTAAAGCAAGTTGTCATATTTAATGATATTATTTTGGAATAAAAGTTTGATTTAATAATTGACTAACCCATAAATCAATTGTTTTATTTTCAAAATCAGTTAAGTTGAGGATAAATCATTTTATTTATTTATTTAATTCATGATTAATTGTGCACATCTAAAAAAAGTTAAACTATAAATCAGAAAATCAATTTAAGTAGTTTTAAAAATAAACTCAACTCTCTTTTGAGTTAGAAAGCTGATCTCAACTTCTAATTTAAATCAAAAAGCTATTTTTGCATGATTTATTATGAGTTAACTATCTTTAATTCCTTGTTCACTCAAAAATCAACTGAGTGATTTATGGCTTTTTTTCATGCACCTCCAAAGCTCTAGATTTCTATAAAATCAAGGCTTCATCTCTTCACAAATCATCTCATAATTTTGCAAACTTATCCTGGCGAATTGGTATTTGAAGAATTGAAGCTTCGTTTGCGAATCAACAACTTTTATGAGATCATTCATATTTAGCATATCATTGTTAGATTAATTGTATTGCATATCATTTTTTCACATAGATTAGATTTCATATCATTTTTCATCTTATTGCATCTAAAAACCAAAAAAATAGATTAATTTGCATCTAATTTATATCTAGATTTTACATTCAAATCCTTCATTTAGGTGTCGTCAAGGTCACTGATCTCGATGCAATCTGAGAATATATACTCATGTCTACTAGAAGGCAGTAAATCACCTGGTTAGATTAGTTTTCAATTACTTGCATGATTTTGATTTCAACTAACCTCTAATGTTTTACTGAAGTGTTGTGTCTATAGCTAGGTACCAAATTCACACACACGGCTGCTACTGTTTTGCAAGCTTATCATTCAGAATATGATGTATACAACATTCAAAGGTTATACTTAATACAAACTTCAAATCTTTGTCTCTCCTTTGAGTTTATTCTGTAAATCTTTAAGTCTTCCTAAGATTTATATGTATGTATTTAGCTTTGAGTTCTGATCTAGGATTGGATGAAATACTGCTCAGAGTGGGATACATGTTTATTGAATTCATTTGAAGATTTTCTAAAAAGTAGGAAAGAGTTGGAATGTTTTGTATTTATGTTTAAAGACCAGTTATTCTCCAAATATCTTTGTATTCACTTTGTCCTCTGATCTTTCACCTAGTGGATAGGGCACTGGCCTGTATTTCCTTATTTTTCTTTGTGTAGATTGATTAACATCTTGTGATCCTGAAACATAAATCAATACCAGTCTTTTACATTTTATTTACTTTATATGTTGTTTTACCCAATGATGGAGAGTCAATGAGTAATAGGTTGTTACTTAGTACTTTCTCACTGTCATCTATTGTATGATCCAGTATTGAATAAAGAATAGAGTAGAATCTATTGGATCAGGTGTACCCGCCTTGGTTTTCCAAAGCCAAAAGTGAAGAGGGCAGTCTTGTCCCTACAGTTGGTCCAGTTGCTTATAGATTTCCCATATTTGGAATTAACCACTCCTTAACATCATTCATAAGCATACTGGTATCTCTTGGAGTGTAAAATGTTTTTAAGAACCAACACTATGCACATTACATTCAATTATTTTTTTTATATACAAAATTTGGCATCGAAATATGCAAATTACACAACTATATATAAAAAATAAGTGTCATTTCCGCTCCTAAAGTGTATAAGTTTTACACATGATACTCGATGAGATCTAAATTCCAATGCCTACATTCGGAAGGAAGAAGAAAAGTTAATAGAGAATATAAGAAGTTTATATAGGTTGAGGAAAAGATTATGAATTTATAAGTAACTAAACAAATTGAAGAACATGACTAGCCAATGCATAGTGAAGTTTACCATCATAAAAGATGGGCTAATCAAATGCACACCTTGATCTTCTATATCTATCATATATGTATCCAACTACATTTACAATCCACATACAAAACCAAGTTTATTGGCTCAAATAAATAAAGAAAAAAACTACAATTAATTTATTGAACGTAATCGTAATAAACATGGAAAAATTTGCAACTTGAGTTGAACTTACCTACTGAAGTGTGCCTGAAGGGTCATATCTCTCCTTGAGGGTATTCAATATTTCTTCATGATCAATAATACTAATAGTCCAAAGTTCCTCTATCTTTGGTTTTCCTTGATGTTTCAACAACTTAACATTGGCTACTATAACAAGGTGTGAATACATGAGAATAGTTTTTTGCTTCTCATAGTCTTCAACCATAGGAATGCCATTATTTCTAATCATATATGTGCACAACCATGTTTTTGTAACAACATGTGATCTTGTTGGATATGTGAACATATTATCATCTTTCATCGGTTGTGCAAGTTTCTACTTTCCTCGTACACAACGTCCTAACCAGTAATATGATCTATCATCATTCCCTCATGGTGAAACCAATGCAAAAACATGTCCTGGCTATAGAAGATCAGAAAGATGGTCATAGTCAAGTGAACAATCCATGTCATCATTTATTAAAGAGACTGTGAGAGATAAAGGAGTAAGATAATGTGGAACCCATGTATCAACCAACTCACTTGATTCACACTGAAGATAACTCAGACAATAACAATCCAAATCTAATGTCCAAGTGGTCCATGTACTAGCATTTGAGCTTTGAAATGAATGAATTTTTTAAGAATCTTTCATAGTTTGACAATCCAAACTATCTCCTATTGTCATGCCCACAAATTTCTTGGGAAAGAACCCAACTGCAATAACTATTTTTTTTTTAATTCCAACTTACTAAAATGTTAAATAATTAGTTTAAATTAAATCTTACTAAGTTTCCTTCATCATGCAATATTTAACAACAACAATACACATGGTTACCTTTTTTTTCATTTTGAAGCTTCAACACATGTAAAGATAGATTTCCTCTAAATACATTACTCATACAACAAGTTACAAATGAATTCAAATGAAATACCTCAATAGAATTTCCACAATGTCATTTTTTCTTTTAAGGACAACAAGTATACATTATTGTAATATTTCCTATGATACAAAACTAGGAAGCATGCCTTTCCTTCCACACAAAACACATTTGTCCAAGGGGCTGCAAAACATGATATTCCCTCAACTTAAACTTGCCTCAAAGATACCAACACACCCAAAACTTGCATATATCAAAAACCAGCATAACCATGGGTACTCTCCACCCTACCATATGGTATCATGAGGCCCTCAATATGCCCTAGCCAACCCTCGAGCTTGGGGAACCATGCTAAGGTAGGAAAAATACATAAGACATAGGGAACATACATTCAAAACACATATTTCACCACATAAGAATACACAACATCTTACCAAAACACATATTTCACAACATAGGACTACACAACCACATCTTACTCCCCATTATGGCTTATCACATTTTATCACTCATAGATCCATAAGGAGGGTGAGGGACACCCTTTTTACATCCCTTCAAACTCAAGAAGAAAACAAGAAAGAATCAACACCAAAACTACAAACAGATTTCTCACAACACTACAACCACCTTCACAATAACATTGAACACTTCATGGAGAAAGGAAAACTTGTAGTCCATGAGCATACACAACAACATACATAAAAATGGAAATGGTTGAAGCACCAACCTCTCCTCCAAGCCTACACAAAATTTAGCTCCTCCTCTCTCTCTCTCTAGCCATCCCTCCTCCTTAGTCTCCAAACTTTTTGTCTCTAGAGGTAGAGAGTGGGTGGACAGCCCAAATGTTCGCCATACTCTCCTCTAAATTGGACTCCAACATAATCCCCCAAAATTCCTAGGAGAAGAGGCCTATTCTATTGGCTGACCTTCCCAAGACTTTTTGAGAAGAGAAAAAGTTACTTTCCTCTTTCCCCAAATTCGTCACACTCTTCCCAAGCATTTTTGAAGGATGAAAATTGAGTTTAAAAAAACTCAAGGTGGCCTAGAAATACCCCCAACCCCATGGTATACCCTTGGGGCAAGTCAAAACCAGCCTAAACTACTCCCTAGGGTCAATTTTAACTCTCCAAAAGCCCACTCCAAGATGACTCACGAAAATGAGTGATGAGACTACCATCAAGGCTCCCTAACTAAGAAAACACACCTAGGGATACTTATAGGTCACTCAAGGTTACACTAACTCAACCCACCCCACATTCACATTCCATGTCACATCACTAGTGTCAAGTGACACCAAATAAGGAGTACATCACAACACAAAACTTGGCATGCCAACAAGGAAATAACAAATAACATCTCACATTATTTACAGAACATAATTTACAAATAAAACACTTGTACATTCGAGGTCATTCCCTTTTTAGCGTTGGCCTTGGTTCCATAGGGGTTCTCACAACAATTCTTTAGCAAGGGTTCCCCATAGTGTCCATGGTTATCCACCTGCACACTTGTAAAAGTATCAGTAGTCCAAGATAGGTTATGCATATAATCCAATTAAAACATCATATAAATCAATCTCTATATTTAGAGAAAATAGATCAACATATTACGACATCTCATAATAACCTTCACATGTTTAAATCTACATTTTCCATTAATGAAATAGAGAAATCAACATGTATCTAGCAAATTGAACACCTCTCCTATCTTGTTACATGACTCAGATCCACATAACCTATACTCATATATATTCTCTAACCATAATGCAAAGCATTATTCATTAATTCAATTTACTAAAATCAAGTCACATATATCAATATATGATTTAGGATTTCAGTTCCCTATATCATTTCATTTAAAACCTAACCATAAGTAGGTAAAACATAACCCAATATAATTTGATATCAACACACTTAAGACTTCCATACCAACATGCAAGAGCGTATCCTATTAAAATATCATTATCTCAATTCATCACAAGGAACTCAACTAATATGTTTGATCCTAGAATACACTAATCCAACATAAATCAAGATGGCCTTGGACTATGTTAAACATTGACCCTAACATCATATATTCTACTATACCACTATGCAATTCCCACATAATGAAATCTGATATACATTCTCTCTCTATTGAGTCATCCTATCATGTAAGCACATATATGCATCTTCATGTTCTAACACCATGATAATTTGCCAAAAGTAATATTACTTCAAAACAATATATCTTAAATTAACATATTCCATGAATTTGTTTGAAAATGAAATCTATTTTAATTAAGCTGATGAACTATAGTCAAGATATCTAAGAATTCCATATGCAATCTAAGGAGAATTTTGCAAGAAGTAAAATTATTGCTTACCAGAGTTATTTTTACCATGATGAGAAATAGAGGGGTACCACACCTATTGTGTCCAACTCAACCAACCAAAATAATCCATGCACCACTGAATCAAGAGTCCCCCCTGTGACAATGTTGAAGTACACCAATCAACAATAGAGCAAGCATCAAGGATTTTTGCACTTGAAATCCTCAATTGCTCCTTAACTACATCTCTCTTTATGCATGCACTTGCTCCATCATGCTCCCATTTTCCATGACCGGCCTCAAAAAAATTCCAAATATGAGGTACACCTCTCTCTACATGCATTCTACATAACCAATAAAATATACAAGCATTTTTTAATTGACCTATGTAGTTATTTGACCAAATGAGATATCTATCCATAGCAATATTATTTTCCTACACCCACTCAAAATAATTCTCAAAGAAATGTTGGACATACTTGGATGAGTGATATCTATCATGACTCATATAAAAATGGTACTCTCTAATTATCTTCTGGTCATCTTCTATACTATCAGGGGAATGTAATGTTAGCAATGGGAACACTAAGGGGGGGGGGGGGTGAATCGATGTTCTATAATTAATTTATGATTCTTGAAATTTAACTAAATTATTTAAATACTAAAATGAATAGTAAAGAAAATGAAGTATTCAACGATAACACATAACAAAAGATATGTTTACGGGGAATCCTTGGCCAGAGGAAAACTCTGGTGGGAATTAGTACCCATGAATAATTATTATTGTATTATGAACCTATTAATGTTCCTTTGCTCTGTTAGGAGTAGTCATTATAATGTTGAGTATAATGACTCAGTTAAGAGTCTATAAGTAACAAACCTTGTTAGGGGTGGATGGCTCACTACCAGATCTCACTTATCAATGAAGAGGGCTACAACCTCCTAGATATTAGATACACACTATATCTACAAGGTGTAATGCTGCTTTGACACTGCTGCTTGATTAGTTCCTTTTGTGCGATGATGCTTTAACCTCTTGTAAAGATCTATATCATTCTTAATTTTTTACTACATACTTCACATACTTCTTCTCATCTCTATATGCCATTCCTACAAAGATACAAAAGAAAATGTCATATATATACATTCTCAATAGATGCAACCAAAACTAACTACTAGGTTAGCCTATAACTTAACACATACAATGCTTCCAAGTTAATTGGCTGAAGCATGTTTTCATACAATGATATTAACATGTTTATAACAAAAGTACAATAGGCACATAGCCTTTACAAAACAAAATGTTACAAACTAAACAAAATACTATTTGTCATCTCCATGCTCTGTTTTGATTTGCGACTTACTAACTGTTTCACTTAGACTTGTTGTAACTTCTTCATGTTGTCATATATGACCATGCATTCTTAGAATTAGCACAATAACATAATCAAAAGCTTATATCTAGGGGTGCATACCAAAACTCAATCATACACATGTGTGTCAGTGCTTTGATCATCAGGTTCTTCTCTGTCTGCTCTGTCTTCTATACTTAGCCAAGTTTTGATCTTCTAAGTTAGTGCGCTGACTCCAAAACTTCATATGACTTTTTTTTCCATAATGAAAACATTAGACTTAGTCATATATACTAGTAAATTCAACTTTCCAACATGTCTATATGTTATGTGCACAAAAATAGCAACCTGAATAGAATTGTAATATTGAGCTTGCAACTTGTTTTGGGGCTGCAATGTATAGTTCTCTGCAAAGTCAAAAACTGATATAATAGTGCCAATCAGGAAAGTGTCCTAACACATCATGAATTTTTGATCCAACCACTGAGATCTGTGACTATGTCTTGCATACTTGTAAAAAACATTATTCCTGAAATCTAAAATAAAATCAGCTACATTGAATTCTTTTGTAACCAACTCATATTTAGAGCCTTCACCTCCACTTTTTAATGTATATTTAATGGTTTCATATACCTTTTTTGGACAATTGTCTTTCCAAAATCATTTTCTCATCCCTCATGAAAATATTCAACAAACTTCACTAGCCCACCACACTATGAGCACTTGTCATTTAAGAAATATTTTCTATTAAAGAAACATCCATCATCTCTAGGACATAAAAAATGATCTAGCAAGTCTCTTGATGATTTTGGAAGAGAACTTGCACCACACTCCTCCAACATTTCAGTACTATGAAAATTATAATGAAGGGATCATAATAATTCATGGCGCATTGAAAACTCCACATGATATTTACAATAAAAATTATTTCAAATCTTAAGAGGCACGCAAAAAAAAGGCTTGAGGCTTCAAAAGCTCTTTGTGATATTTGCAATGTTGGATGTGTCTCACCAAAGTTTTTGATTAACATTGTTTGACTCACCTCCAAATAATGTTTGGGATGTGGGGTACGGTCTTGAATGCCAATTCTCAACTTCAAGACATCCTTCACATTTGGTGACACTCTTGAGTTAGATTGCCAAAATAGTTGAATTTCAAGTAACCATTTAGTTGTTCTTGAAGGTCTCAATTTTGAAACTTGTCTTTCTTCCTCCCAAGGGACTTCATTTCTCATATAATTTGGAGATGTTTTACATTGATTTGGTTCTTGTGTACCATTTTCATTGTCAATTCCTTCATATTCAATCGGTGGATTGTCATTTTTAATGTCCACACTTCCATTGTCCACATCTACATTTTCATCTCCAATCCCTACATTCTCATTTTCAATATTATTGTCATAAATCATTTCAAATTCATGTTCTTCACTTGAAACCACATTCAAAGGTGGGTCTATGTCAACATCTTCATTAATATTTAACATACCTTATCTCTTGTTCTGATGGGCAACCCTATCCATTTCTCTATACGCTTCAATCTCTTCATTTGTGAGTTTCCTCTTCCGTTTATGATTTTGACGACTACTACTCCCCATAGTGAGACCAAAAAGGTGATGCAAAAACCTTTGCTAATAGAGAAAATCCAACCAACAAGTGGAAAAAGTGGATTTTTGTCTTCTCTAAAGAAAAACCTGATTCCCTACAACTCCACTATGATGATTCTCTGGATAAAAATGTGCTTCTCTGGAGGGACCAAGAGAATATAGTTTTTACTTTTCACCATTAAAAAGAATCAGATATACAAAAATAATGGATATCTAAAAATATTGGATATTCGATATTATCGGATATCCAAAATCTCCTGCCAAAAATTTGCTAAAATCTCTCTCTCTCTCTCTCTCTCTCTCTCTCTCTCTCTCTCTCTCTCTCTCTCCCTTACGTATAATATTGAATATATATTATAAATATTTAATAAGTTAATATTATACTATTATACAATAGAGTAATAAATAATAATAATATAATACAGAGTAATATAAAATTCTATATTATAATACTAATTCTATGCTATTATTATTTAATATTAATATTTAAAAAAATAATTTGTAATATATAACTTAAAATTGAAAAAAATACTCAACTGAATTAATATTAACATAAAAAAAATACAATTTAATATGTAACTTGAAATTAAAAAAATATAATTTAATATGTAACTTGAAATTGAAAAAACTTGTCCAAATGAAATATTTAATTAGGCAAGAAGTTTTGGATATCTGATATTATCGGATATCTAAAATTTTTGGATATCCAATTTTATCAGATATCTGATTAGGCTTGGTATTTTCCTTGGGCAATGCCAAACGTGAATGGTCAACCCATTTGGCATGTTTAGCAGATTGTTTTTGATATCAATACTTCGACCATGTAGCTGACGACTATTTTTAACCCAAAATTGATGAAACAAAAAGTGCTTCTTAAAGATATTATCAATTTTCCATCAATATAATTGTTGTCAAATTTTGTGTTCAGTAAGTAATTATTACTTATTTTTCAATTGAGTTATCTTTAAAGTCGCAATTGACATACTGACTGAAAAACAACTATAACTTTCAAACCATCTAACCTTGTTAAAATTTGAAACATGTGTTACATTCTATTCTTCGTCTACTATAAGAAAAAAAAAAGTTTTCAATTTAATAAAGTTTAGAATTAGTTAAGGTGGTCAAACACGAGATTTTTTTTATTCTGAAAAACTTGTAGCAAAAGATTCATAATTAATTATTTATTTTGCAAAAAATTACAAAAAAATATGCGTCACATCCAGGCAAGAGTCTACTACTTATATCTAGAATCTTGGGAAAATATATCATCATTTGATTGTGATTAAGGTGGTCAGACATACACATACTTTTTATCTTTCCCCTAAAATTTTTGTAATACTGCATTGAAATCTAAAATTTTGAACAATTAGATTAATTTTTTTCAGACAAGGGCTAGTAGTTTAGAAACTAAATTCAATTTCCTACAGATTCTATTGTTACAACTTTTTCACATAAGGTTCATAAGATGTTCAACTTTTTACGTCAAGTTGACTAACTTTGATTTTCTGATTTTTCATTGCCACTTAAGGCCATAGTTTGGAATACCATGATCCTGCACATACCCAGCTAACAAATTAATAACTAAAAATGTTGTATAATTTACTATCCAAGGTGAGATAATGCATAATTACCTCAACAACATTTGACCAAAGAATCTTAAGGGAAGCTCTATCAAAACCCTTATCAATATTCTGCTTAACTTTGTCTCTTTTGATTGACACAAAGAAGATTTCCACCACTTTATTGGAACACCTCTTTTTTTTGTAAAATATCTCACCTTCCATAAGAGTGTTCAAGACCATTGCAATTAATTATTCATTAATCTTCAATTTAACATTATATACTTTTAGAGTACCATCTTTCCATCCTTCAACAAATAATCCATGTCTTGAGATCTTCCCTATTAAGTGTTTCCATATATCTATTTAGGTCTCCCACTAAAATATCACTCTAGGATGAATCATTTTTTTGTCATTTTTTTTATCATAATAGGTTCTAGTCTATTAAACAATATCCTTGCATTCTTCTAGTATAAAGGGCATCCGTAATTTGGAAATCAGGGAAACCAAAACTAAAAATTAGAATTATCACTACCAAAATTCTCCACCAATTCATATTAAATGTAGCCCTCATAAGGAAATTAGTTTGCACACATAGATACATCATTTCCAAGATAGAGAGTGGATTAGAATTCACAAAAATCATTATGCATTAGAATTTGAATATTTATGAGGATATTGTCACTAATTTTTCAATTATTCAAGTCTTTAGAACTAACATCCATATTCACTAGCTGGTGAGGCACATAGTTGCCTTATAGAATATATCGATAATTTTATACTCCAAAAACATATTATCTATAGATTTACAATCATCTATAATTATTTTAATTATCCAAATTGGGGGGAACTTTCCAACTAAGAAATTAAGAATATTAAGGGAATCACTTTCTAACCATATCTTGATCATCCCCTTATCTTTAGCCATTTTGATTCCAATATAGGCCACATAAGCCATGGAATAGTGGTTTGTCTGAGCACCCAATGAGAGGGCCACCAAAAAGAAAAACCTAACATTGTGAGGATGATCCACTCCCCTACATTGATGTAGGAGCATCCTTGGTTCATGGCAATCTTTCTTCAACTAAAATTATTTCTGTTTAGTTTTTTCTTTTTTAGTCATTTTTTGTGTTTTCTATGGAGTTCCTTTCAGTTTATTCATTTCCTATTGCAAACATCATGGCATATTTAATACATCATATTTTACCTTTATTTGGGTTCACACCTTGATATGCTACCTCATAGTGCAAATATTTTGGATTCTTTCTCAGACCGATGTGCTCTTGATGTTTAATGGCTAAGTTAGAGGTTTTCAAGATCACGTGAGGTATTTATATGATTTGTGACACTTCATGGAACTTAGTTCAATTTTCCTGAGCTTGTGTCTAACCTAGCTTTGGGTGTCCATTAGATTTCTTAGCATGTTGGTTGAGTTCCTTATGATTTAGGTCTTCACCTATATCTAGTATTACAATTTCCTTACCTAGGAAAATGTGATCTTTCTTGGTTGACATGTTCCTTGTGAAGGATCTATATATTAATATAATTTATCTTTAGGAAAGTAGTTCTTAGAAAAATAACCTTCCAAAGTTTGAAATTGAAGAATAGCATAGAATTTAATCTATAACCAGGAATGTATCCTTGGAAAGTGATGATGGATCATCCTAGGGTAGTTGGAAATCTTGCATGTTAGAGTATTTCTATGTTAATTGGTTGCAAATTTCATCGAGGGGCTTGGTCATTGAAGATATTAGTTGCTGAAGGGAACTCAGTAAAATTTTGGTGCTCGGTAGAACTCGTGCTTGAGAATGCTTGGGGTGCTCGGTTGACGTACTTTCTCAGTGATGCCTAACTGGCTTGGGTGTTTTATTGATGCTTGATATTTTGGCTTACTAACTAGAGTTCTTGGAGATTTGGTCAGCCAACTTGGTGTATTTAATTTGGGTAGCTTATTTTGCATTCTCTTATGTGGATCTAGAGGCTGACATGAAGAATTAATTATTTGTAAGGCTATTTGAGAGATGACTTGTGTTGCATTTAATGTTTGTTTATTTAGTTGCCAACTTGGGCTTATGAGTTAATTATTTCTTCCAGCCAACTTGTGGTTGAAGAAATGTATTTAAGGAAGGTTTGGGTAGTTATTTAGGGGTAGAAAAGAGGGTGGTCATTGGATCCTTCACGATCTTGCAGATCAGATTGTTTGTCTGATATTTGTAATAGGAGAGCTAGTGGTTTTCATGCTTGGATACATGGAGATTACTTGGTGGCTTGTGAGCTCAAGTTTAGATTTTCCTTAGTGTTTCTACTAGTTGTTGATGTACCATAGAGCTGGACTTGCTAGAGGATTGTAGAATTAATGTTGTAATTGCTTTTATTTGGCCCTAACTTGGAAGGCCTTACAACTAAGCATGTTGAATGAAAAATCTATTTGAGTATTCTCTTGTTGTGTTTTCATTTTAATGTTGTTGCTAGTGTAGATTTGGACTATCCATTCTTGGATTATCTATGTTGCACTATGTTAGGTGGTATCAGATGTTGAAGTTCTTGATTGTGTGGACAAATCACCAAGTTGAGGCTGTTTGAACCAAGACATTGGGTTGGTGATTTATTGCCTTGGGTTTGTAAAGATCTTGAGGATGCCTTTGAGAAGAGTGGACCGTGTGGAGATTGCAAATCTCTGTGATGTTGTGGAGTTGAAGATTACATAGAAGGTTAAAGTAGATTTTAGATTTGAGATGGAATTGATGAAGAATGCCATGATTGTTGAGATCATGAGGGATATTGCTAGTATGCCGAGAAATATTGGTATTGAAGATGGATATGAGGAAGTTGTTGAAGAATTTGAAGCTACTGGATCTAGTGGAGATGACATAAGCAATTAGAGGAATAGATCTAGTGAAGATAGAACTACTCATTTGTAGAGATCTAGATCTTGGTTAAGTACTAGCTGCCGAATGGAAGTTTATAACTTCAGTTGGATATTGCTAATGCATTGGAGAGATTATTGATACATTTAATGTGTTTAATCACTATGTTGAGTGATGTTGGAATTTTTGTTGTTGTCATTCATGTTTTGTCATTGATGTCAACATATGTTTCTATGAAAAGAATAGGCTGGTTTTTACAGTGTAAAGATACTATTTGGATGTTTCAAAATGTGCGAAGTCAGTTGTGTGTACATGAAGGTGTTGTGATATTATATCTAAGATTGCATGATGTAATATTGTATATTGGCTGAGTTATAGAAGATTTAGTGAAGTAATATTGGTTGAGTTACACAATGGATGGCAAGCATGAATTATGGATGTCAGCTCTTAATTATTAAATTGTAATTTTTTTATACTTGTTTTAGATGTCGTGTGTATCTTAGAAAGGAGTTATGTAATTATTTGTGTAATAGGAAAGCTGAATTGGCCGACCTGATCATTTATTTTGTAATAGGGTATATATGTAAGATATTTTCTTTTGAAAAGATATGGAGAGAATATATGTGATGTAAGAGAAGATTGTGGAAGCTATGAGCTTGTGTCTACTAGATGTAGAGAAGAGGATAACTTGTGTACTTCATTGGAACTACTCAAGCAAAGATAGTTTCTATCCAACAGTTTAAAGATTGTGTATTTCTTCATAGACACTTGTGTTGCGAATAGTGAGTTTTGAAGGCGGATATTGTTATCTCTATTGAGTATTAATGATTGTCATTAGTATCAAAGGTTATCAAAGACATTGATTGGTTACATATATGAACCTAGTCGATAATAATAAGAAAAATAGGCCAATCAATTAAGTATATATACCAAGCATCAGACAATTTACCGAGCATTAGCAAACACTGATACTGAGAGAGATAGTAAACACTGAGTAGAATAAACACTGAGAAGTTTATATAGTGTTTATTGAGGATCATAGGAAATGACATAGTAATCAAGAATGGCACATTCTTCTATGCAAATAGTTACAATAGATCAAAAAACATTTTACCAAGATCGAGAACAATTTATTGTTGAGATACAATGAAGATCTTATGTAATAGTTTGATCTAGGTTATTTTTGTACACCGTAGATCTTAGGGTTTTGTCTAAGGTTTGTAAACCTAATTTTATATAAGTGACATTAATTTTTATGCTATATATTTTGTATGTTACATCATTTTTTATGTGAATTGATCTATGAAAAAAAAGAAGCACTTGAAGCACTAGCCAACCTTTAAGATTATTAGTTGATAGAGCAGATCAATATTAAGAGGAAATCAAATTAAGAAAAATCAGAGCAGGCTAACCAAGCAGTTCAGAGCAGAGATTCATCATAGTAAAGGTGATACTTTATCAATACTTTATTGATTTGTATCAGACAATTAAGTTGTCATTTAGCAGATAGATACCTATTTCTTTCTAATCATTGTAATAGAGTTTTGTAAAATCTCTTAACACAATAGACTTGATAGTCTTTTTGTAAATCTCTTAACCAAGTGCATACTTAAGTAGTGTTGCTAAAATACTATAGCTAGGTAGATCTAGATGATCTAATATGCTACTCTTAATAGGGTAAGATCACTAGAAGTGATAAAAACTTGTAGCCCTAACAGGCAAACCTTTTCTATCTGTAGTAGTGAAGAATTTGTGGGTGTCATCCCCACCGTAGTTTTTACCTTCTAACAAGGGTTTTTGTGCTACCAAAATACTTGTGTTATGGGACTATTATATTGATGATTTCATGTTGTTTACTTTCACAAGTTAAATGGATGAATGATACATGCATTAGATACAAGTTATTTTTCAAGGTTACTACCGTTTGTTGTTGTATATTTGAAAGGTTGATGTGTTAAAGTTTTTGTGGGCACTAATTCACCCCTCCCCTCTCAGTACCCTATCTCTCCTAACTCCAACAATTGGTATCAGAGCTCAGTTCTCTTATAAGATAGTTTAACCACTGGAGGGTAAAGATCTAAGTCATGGAGAGGTATAAGTTAGATAATTCTATTGAGAATCAAAAGATTCAGATGTAGATGTTTGTTGAACAATATAAGCAAGCCAAGGAAGGACTGAAGAAATTACTAGTTGAAAGAAAGAACCTAGCTATTCTGCAAAATGAGATTGGTTACGATGAAGAAGTAATTGATGATATATTTGATCATATTGGATCTAGTTCTATAAGTATTTCTGATGTATCTAAAAGCATGATCTCTGATTTGTCTGAAAAGAATCAGCATTTAACCGAACAAGTAAAAGCACTACAAATCGGTCAAGAATCTCAGATGATGAGAATTGTTGAAATAATGAACAATGCTAGATAGGCTAAACAAGAAAGGAATCTAGCTATTGAAAAATGAAGATACAAAACTGAACAATTACAAGCTAAAGAGAGTGAGATACAAAGACTCATTGATCATCACTTTCAAGTATCTAATTAGATGATGATTGTGAATCAAGAAGTCAACCAAGTGAATGGAGAATTTTCTAGAAAACTTGAAGATGTTGCAATACTCAGAGAAGAGAATGAAAAACTGAGAAATGAAATAAAGACACAAAAATAGAATAATGAGATGATGAGGCTAATTGAGAACAATTCCAAGAAGATTGATGATTTTCTCATTAATCAAAGAATATTTGGGAGTAGAGATGGACTAGGCTATACCGGTGAAGGAGAATCATCACAACAAGCTAAAAAAGTCCACAATAATCAAAATCAGAGACCTAAAGTGTTGACATGTTATCACTGTGGCAAACTGGGACATACATCTAATGTGTGTAGAAGCAAAGCACAAGGTAAACCTCCTATCACTCCTAAGGTCAATGGTTATTTCTATTATTATGGTAAGTATGGTCACCAAGATTATGAGTGTAGAGATAAACTGAATGATAATGCTATCAATACTACTATGGAGAAAGTATGCTATACTTGTAATAAACATGGACATACTACACGATAGTGTAAGGCTAATATGAAACAAGTATGGACTCCTAAACATAAGACACAACATAAGTTGTATCAACTGAAGAGACAAGGTAATTCTTATGTTTGGGATTACAACAGATGGGCTAACTGTGTTGCATGTGGTAGATATGGGCACATTGCATCAAATTGTAACAAGAAAAGATGGGTTGGACAATCAAGAAGCTAGACAAGCACTGGAATGGCATGTATGCATTTTCATAAGGTCGGTCATTTAAGCAAGGACTGCAGAGACCGAGCACCAGAAGAAGGTCATGTATTTGAGAGTGGAAACACTATTGTAGATATCATGAGAATAAGGAATAACATGTGGAAGAAGGCATCTAATGAGAATGCAGAGTCAAGTAATGCTGTCGGTGAAACCTCATCCACTAGATTGGGTGACATCGGTACCTCCACTTAAGGTGATATAGGTATGTATGGGACTAACATTTCAAAATGATCACATTTTACATACAGTTCCCTATATATGTTATGCACATACCAAATTTGCATGAATAAAGATGCATTATGGTTTATATGTTTTGAGCTAATAAAGTTATACAATTGGTAAAAGTTAGACCGAGCATTTGTTACCCGTCAGTAATCACCATTCAAGTTTAACCAAATGATAGTATCAACCAAGAAAAGAAGTCTTGTGTTAACCGAGTTGATGAAAGATTGTAGTTGTCACCGAGCTGACATTTGTCATGAACTAGAAAGTAGGTAAAGCATTTATTGCATAAAGTTTTGAGTGGGAATATCAAAAATTCTATAAATACATGAAAGAAAGAGTTTATTTTTCACATTGCAATTTCAGAGAGCTAAGATTTCACAGAGCAAGTTTGAGAAAGAATCTTTCACGCAAATTCAAGTAGTTGCAGATCAAACTAAGCACACTCTTCGATACATTTTGAGTAAGTTGAAACCCTACTGAGCACATTTCTCATAACTTCCAAAAACTTAGTTTATTGAAATGGCATCTACTATGAATTCTTCTAAATTTGTGGTTGAAGAAGTTAATTTAATAGTGTCAACAAGTTACAAGGAACCACCTTATAAGTTACAACCTGAAGTTGCCTTGAAAATGGATTTAGGGGGCACTTTTTCAAGCATCCCACCTAGGGTTTTGTTGACAGAAGACATACAATCATACATACACTGTAAAATTGGGGAAATAGGTGATTTCAATATGTATGTTTCATATCAGGCACTTTATAATGAGAAATTGGAACTGAAACTAGTACACAAATTGGTTGAGACACTAGGTCTTACTCATGCCCTAAATTTCCTAAAGGATTTTAAGAATGAATGGATTAGGGTTGTGTTGAGCCTCCATCATGAGGGCACATTCTGGCTAGACATACCAATAAAGGTCACAAAAAGAATGATTAGCAGGGTTACTGGTTACCTTACTATCAATAAAGCCAAAGCATTTCAAAGCTCATCTTGAGCTGATGTTGAAAAGAATACTGGTGCACCATGGGATAGTAGAGCACTAAAAATTTCATCTATTGTGGATCCTGAAATTAATTTCGCAGCACACATAATTGGGTACAAGATATTTTAACCAAGTAGGTTAAACAACGTACCCTATAGCATAGTCGATATGGCTCATAAATTGATAAAGAAGGGTTAGCAAATTGACCTATCCAAGCTACTACTGAGATAGGTTGAGGAAAACATGAAGACAATTAGGACACAAAAGTCCAATACTTGTATGTTTGGATCACTCCTAGTATGTTTATTTTTCTATCTCCAAAAATTCTTTCCCTCTGTTGGTCACACTGATTGGATAGATGACACACTGATTACTTCACAAATATTTGATATTATGAAAGGTTAGGGAGATAATGCTAAGAATGTAATAAATAGTTATTTTGAAGATTTTAAAGTGAAGATGAATTTAAGAAGTAGAATTCCTAATGAATTGGTCGAAAAATATGTGATGGATATTTTTTTCTTAGTAAACACCAACCACACTATGATAAAAGTTGTAGAACCAATGACAAAATGGCTAGCACCTATGGGCTATGAAATGGATCATGATTTTGGTTTGAAATCTATTAAGGCACTACTAGCATTACTTGTGGACACTAAGGCTGCAAGGTTTGGAACCTTTGAGGAAGCTAATTCAAGAATAAAAACTAATCTGGTCATTGGTAAAATGACAAGGAAATCAAAGAAAATGAAGAAAGTATTAACTAAGCATTTTCGAGATGTATTAGAATCATTTGAGAAGTCACCGGTTGAACCTATGACCGAAGGTTAGTTGATGTTGGCTGAAAAACCATATGACAGTGAGGAGATTGAATCTAAAGAAGAACAAGAAGCTACATCGGTTCCTCCTACAAAAACTCCAAGGAAGAGTCAGTTGCTAGTGCAAACAAGTGTAGGTACAAGGTCATCAACTACAGCTTCACCAAAGAAGAAGGTAGCTAAGAAGGTAACAAAATGAAAGGCTGCTACACCGATAAAGACTTATGTAAAGAAAGGACCCAAGGCTATAGTACAAGCACCAAATAAAAGGAGAAAATTGATAAGAAACAAAGAAGACCTTGAGGATGAGAAAGATGACAACAATCAATTCAAGGTTGTCAATAATAAGAATAGGTCAATTGATGAGATTTCTGAAGATATAATTGAGAATGGAAATCTTGCAAATTTAGAACTCATTAAGTTTGACAGTATGTCAAATGAAGACCAAAACAAAATTGAGGAAGCCATCATCTAGATGATGATACACTTCAAATGAGTTCCATTAGAGTTTGAATTATTTCTACCCAAGACATTAGAGGACTGAATAAATTAAAAGTGGTCATATGCCTTGGACATTGAGAAGAGGATGAGGGAACAATCCCTTGTAGCGATTGCACCGGATTTATCTCTTAATGAGATTAAAGAGATTATGGATACTTATGTGTAGAGATTCAAAGTCAAGCACTGGGCTATGCAAATAATAGATGAGAATCTGGCAGATCTTGATGAGTCTAGTCAACTTATTTGGAGTTCACTTTTAGTTATCAAAGAACATAATTAGAAAGTTGCATTTCAAAATTTGTCTAAAAAGAGACTGAATTCAAAGGTAAAGGAGTATTCATTGAGGATAATGTAGCAAAAAAGAATAAAGAATCAAAAGTATCACTTACCGAGGTAATTGATACAACAATTGGTCAAGAAATTAAGAATAGTTCATAGGATGCACCAAATCCAAAAGTGATTCAAATTAAGGATACAAATGACAAGGATGTACTCATTGAGGACATCACAAATGGT
Organism: Chamaecyparis obtusa; assembly: GCA_027943335.1. NCBI lineage: Eukaryota > Viridiplantae > Streptophyta > Pinopsida > Cupressales > Cupressaceae > Chamaecyparis > Chamaecyparis obtusa. The sequence continues at coordinate 105,865 of BSBK01002725.1, read as the reverse complement.
GATCCTGATGACAAGGATGATGATGATGATGTAAATAATGCACAAGACAACACACAGGATGAAGCACAAGTTATCAAGTGTTCATTTTCATCACTACAGGGTGAACTTCCTATACTTGTTGAATTCATAGAGATTCTATCTCAAGAACAACCTGATGGCTCAAACCTCGAGCAACCTAAAGATACAACAGGCAAACAAAGCATTGAGAAACCTCCAGAGACAAATGAGCCTAAAGGAAACAAGGCTAGTGAAACAAAAACAAAGGCACAAGATGAGCCTACGGCAACTAAGGACACCCCAAGTGACACCACATCTGATCTTCCACCTCATTTAACCAACACATAGGTTACCGAGGAGCAGAAGAAGGAAGATAGTGTTTCAACTGGGTAGAACACTCCAAGGGCAGAAGATAAAGCTATTGTCACTATTGTCAATAATTCACCACTTGCACTGGAGAAGAAGAAGAAGAAGAAAGGAAAAGGGCTGGTCACTCTAGATGAAGTCATTGTGATACCTAACTATGACCCGAGGACCCTTAGCCCTGAAAAATTGAGAAAATATGGGGAATTATGTACAAGGAAAGCAACACAAGAGAAATTGAGACAAGAGAGTAAGAGCAAGGAGATACTGGAAAATGTAAGAGACATCTTACAATATGTCATCCCTGAGATACATGTAGATGAGGACACACCTATTATGGACCAACTTGCTACTCTTGTTGAAGGAATCAATGCCCAGATGTCAATGCTGACAAAAGAATTGAAGAGTAGGCATAGTCAAAGATACAAGATAAATCAGCTGAAAGAATAAGCCAAGAAGTGGCAATCAACAAGGTTAAGATTTCTAAGGTAATAACCAAAATTTGGTCTAATACAACATTAATCTATCAAATCTTGTATAAGCTATGCACTGTTGGAATGTTCACTACAGAGATCAGTGAAAAGATTAAACAATTTGAGAATGAAATCTCAGTCAGTGTAAATGAAGCTACAACTGAGCCACAAGATTTTTCAAATCATATACTATGAGTTCAGGAACTCAGGCGGTTGATAGCAGATCTCAAGAAGTAAGAAGAGCACATCACTGATTAGGTTACTGAGTTGTAGATAGAACTCCTTCCATACCTAATTTTTTTTGAGAAACATATTGTTAGGGCACAATCACTTGTTGCAACACCAGAAATTTTTGTGTTGGACAACATATTTGATATGCATGCACAAGTCGGTCTTGAGCACATTGCTCTCACCAACTTGAAAGAGGAATGGGAAAAACCCTTGGAATCACTGAAGAAAACCCATCAGCACATTTTTGACAAGCTGTAAGTATACAATTTTTGTATTTGGCATTATTATCAAAAAGGGGGAAATCGATGTATATGCCAAATATGTAATTTTGTTTTGCTAAGTATACTACACATTACCTGAGCATGCACTGAGGGGAGTATTTAGAAATTTTTGATATGTATATGTATATGGTGGAGATATAAATTTTGAGACATAAGGTCTATATACATTCAAGTTTTGATAGTAATGCCAAAGGGGGAGATTGTTATCTCTATTGAGCATTGATGATTGTCATTAGTATCAAAGGTTATCAAAGACATCGGTTGGTTACATATATGAACCCAGTTAGTAACAAAAAGAAAAATAGGCCAGTCAGTTAAGTATATACACCGAGCATCAGACAATTTATCGAGCATTAGTAGACATCGATACCGAGAGAGACAATAAACACCGAGCATCAGAATAAACACCGAGTAGTTTATATAGTGTTTACCGAGGATCACAGGAAATGACATAGTAATCAGGAATGACACATTCTTCTATGCAAATGGTTACAACAAATCATAAAATGTTTTACTAAGATCGAGAACAATTTATTGTTGAGATATGATGAAGATCTTATGTAATAGTTTGATCTAGGTTATTTTTGTACATCATAGATCTTAGGGTTTTGTCTAAGGTTTGTAAACCTAATTTTGTATAAGAGGCATAAAGTTGTATGCTATACATTTTGTATGTTACATCATTTTTTATGTGAACTGATGTATGAAAAAAAATAAGCACTTGAAGCACTAGCCAACCTTTAAGATTATCAGTTGACAGAGCAGATCAATATTCAGAGGAAATCAAATTAAGCAGAATCAGAGCAGGCTAACTGAGTAGTTCAGAGCAGAGATTCATCATAGTAAAGGTAATACTTTATCAATACTTTATTGATCTGTATCAGATAATTAAGTTGTCATTTAATAGATAGATACCTATTACTTTCTAATCATTGTAATAGATTTTTGTAAAATCTCTTAACAGAGTACACTTGAAAGTCTTTTTGTAAATCTCTTAACTGAGTGCACACTTAACTAGTGTTGCTAAAATCCTATAACTAGGTAGATCTATTTGATCTAATATGTTACTCCTAATAGGGTAAGATCACCAAAAGTGATCTAAACTTGTAGCCCTAACAGACAAACCTTTTCTATCTATAGTAGTGAAGAATTTGTGGGTGTCATCCCCACCATAGTTTTTACCTCCTAACAAGGGTTTTTGTGTTACCAAAATACTTGTGTAATGGGACTGTTATATTATTGAGTTCATGTTGTTTACTTGCACAAGTTAAATGGATATATGATACATGCATTAGATACAAGTTATTTTGCAAGGTTACTACTATTTGTTGTTGTAGATCTGAAAGGTTGATGTGTTAAATTTTTTGTGGGGACAGATTCTCCCCTCCCCTCTTAGTACCCTATCTCTCCTAATTCCAACAGATATTTCCTTCTTTACGTAGTGAGCTTGTGCAGTGAGCCCACCTCTCTTCTTGAATCCTAATAGGGCCTATCCTTGAACAAGGAATATGTACTGTAATGTTTTAATCAGCTCCTAACAGGGCTAGATCTTCTAACAAGGATACTAAACTCTCACTACATCATTAGTGGGTATTAATTCCCACCAAAGTTTTACCTTTAACATGGTTTCCTCAACAAAAAATATTATGTTATTGTGATGGCATTAATTGTGTTCATTTGATTTGATATTGCTACTATTCAAACTTTAAATTTTAATAATTTATCATACAAATGATTCACCCCCCCTCTTAGTTGTATTGGTGGATAGTTATTCATTATAGTTGGTATCAAAGCTATTGGTCCTTAGAGAGAAAGCTTAAAAACTTGAGGTGATCTTGGATATGGTGTTCTATAGGAAGGATAGTATGAAATTTGATCGTGAAAACTTTGACAGTTGGAAGAACAAGATGCAAACTCATTTGCTATGTTTGGGCATTGACTATTGGATGATCACAAAGAGTTAGGTGTCTATGAAGGCTAAGGATGAATTGGAAAAATCTACTGATGATGAAAAGAATATATTTTTATATAACATGGTCACAAGAGAAGCACTGATCAATGCACTCTCTTAAGTAGAATTTATTGAATTTAAAGATCTGGATTTGACACACAAGATTTGGACAAGATTAGAAGCATTGTATGAAGGAGACAAGTTTATAAAGAAAGCAAAGTTGCAGAATTGGAAAACAAGGATGGAGAAGCTACAAATGAAAGATGATGAGAACATTAGGGCTTATGTGCAAAGATTTATAGAGGTTGTGATTGTAATCATAAATTTTGGAGGCACTTATGAAGAGGAAGAAGTCATTGTGAAGATCCTTAGATCATTGACACCAATCTCTAAAACCAAAGTTCGGGCTATAGAATAAATTATACCTTTGACACCAAAATTTAGCATAGAAATGTTTATTGCAAAGATAACTACCTTTGAAGCTACAGAATTGAGAGATTTTGTACCTAAAGTTGAAACAACATTTAAAGCATCTACACACAGGAAGATAATGTCTCCACTTCCGAGCACCAACAATGAGAACATAAAAGAAGAGCTTGGTGAATATTCTGATGAATGGGAATAGGTACAAGAAGAGGAAAGAAAGCTAGATGGTCTTGTTGCACTGATCACTAGAAGAGAAAATAGAGGTAAGGGTAAATTTGAAGGAAAGTTACCTTTGAAATGTTTTTCATGCAATAAGATTCGTCACTTTGCATCTAGATATCCTACAAGAGTTCCTAAGTACAAACCTAAGTTTTTCAAGCCTAAGTACTCAAAGGATAAGGAATGTTATTATGCTAGTGAAGGTATTTCTGATGATGATGATTTTGATTATGAGGAGATTGGATTTATTACTATTAAATATGAGAAACCAGTGCATGAGGAAAAATATTTAGTATCACATGTTGACAAGAAATCTGAATGGGCTATAGATAGTGGTTGCTCACATCATATGACTGGAGATAAAAACAATTTTGTCAAAATAATGAAGTATGATGGTGGTGTTGTAAGATTCAGAGACAATATTCTTAAACCTATTATAGGAGTAGGATCTATTACTTTAGATGGAAGGACTAATACTGACAATTTACTACTTGTTGATGGACTTAAGCATAACTTGTTGAGTGTTTTATAGCTAATGGATAAGGGATATCAATTGAAGTTCATTGATGGGAAACACCTTATCAGAGGTAAGATAGGAAACTTGATTGCAACCGGTACTAGATCTAAAGGTAATGTATTTGAGTTAAATACATCTGAAGCTTCTTGGTTTTTTGCAAAGCTAGCTGACAGTTGGTTATGGAACAAAAGATTTTGTCATATTAATTTTGATAATATTGTGAAGGCAAGCTTGACTAATGCAATAAGAGACCTGTCAAAAATTGTAAAACCATCTAGCACTGTATGAAGAGAATGTGTTATGGTAAAATAAACTAGAAGTAGTTATAAAAGTAGAGCATATAAATCAAAAGGAAAGTTGGATCTGGTACATACAAACCTACGTGGACCTACAAGGACAAGATCATACTATGGGGAAAAGTATTTTATACTTTTTATTGATTAATTTTCTAGGATAATGTGGATCACTTACTTGAAAGAGAAATCAGAAGCGATTGACAAATTCAAGATATTCAAAGAAAAAGTAGAGGATGAATCAAGCTTAAAGATAAAATGTTTGAGATTAGACAGAGGTGGAGAGTTTACTTCAGATCTATTCAATTCATATTGTGAAGAGCATGGAATACAAAGATCTAGCATCTTCTCCTAGGACTCCACAACAGAATGGGATAGCAGAGCAAAGGAACATGACAATACTTGATGTTGCTAGAATAATGTTTCTTGAAGGAAATGTATCTCATGTCCATTGGAGAGAAGCTCTTGGGATAGCGGCATCCACATTGAAAACAATTTAAATCAAAGAAGGTACAAGTAAGACTACCTAAGAATTATGGTTTGATCATACTCCTACTATAAAATATTTCAAAATATTTTATAGTAAATGCTATATCAAAAGAGATGATGAAATAGAAAAAAATGATGCTAGAAGTGATGAAGGAATTTTCCTTGGTTATTCCACTAAAAGAAAGGCATACAAATGTTTTAACCTAATATTAAGGAAGATGATTGAAAGAAACAATGTGAAGATAGATGAAGAGTTTCAAATACAAGAGAGAATGTATGACTGTAATTAGAATATAGAGATCGAAGAGGATGCTACTATAGAAGAAGAAGAACTTGTTGAGACTGAATGTTAAAATGAGACTTGTGATGAAAACACAAATGAGGCTTCTGAGATTCCCAAGACTCAGAGGTATGTTAAGAAAAACCATCCTGAAAATCAAATTATTGGTAATACAAGTCAAGGAGTAATGACTAGATCAAAGACAAGGGAATAAATTTTCTTTATTTCTCAAGTTGAACCAAAGACTACTGATGAAGCTTGTAGAGATGAATCTTGGATCAAAGCTATGAAGGAATAGTTAGATCAGATAATGAAAAATAACACTTGGAAATTGGTTCCTAGACCTAAAGACAAAAATGCAATAGGAACTAAGTGGTTTTTTAGAAATAAAATGGATGAAGAAGGAGTTGTTGTAAGAAACAAAGTAAGATTCACATATAAAGGTTATTCACAATAATAAGGCATATATTTTGAAGAGATATTTCCTCATGTTGTTAGGATAGAAGTTGTGAGATTATTCTTGGCTTATGCTACACATAGAGACTTAAAAGTATATTAGATGGATGTAATATCTACATTTCAGAATGGGGATCTTGAAGAAGAAGTTTATATAGAATAACCTGATGGATTTCCTTTGATTGAAGATGAAGACATTGTATGCAAGTTCAAGAAGACATTGTATGGACTAAAGAAAGCACCAAGTGATTGGTATGAAAGGTTAGACAAGTACTTACTTTGCATTGGATTTAGAAAAGGTAATGCAGATAGTAATGGTTTGTATTTAAGAACTAGTGAAGATGGAGTTTTGATAATAGAAGTGTTTGTTGATGATATTATCTTTGTAGGCAATGATGAGATGTGTAAGAAATTTTCTAAAGAGATGGAAAATGAATTTGAGATGTCCATGATAGGTGAAATGTAATTATTTCTTGGACTACAAATAAATCAGAGCAAGAATGATATTTTTATTTCTTTGACTAAGTATCTTAAAGAAATGTTGAAAAAGTTTGGAATGGAAGACTGTAAACTAGTTGGTACACCCATGGTGACTGGTAATAAGCTGACAAATAAGGATGAGACAAAGTGTGTCTTTTAGACCAAGTACATATCAAAGGTTGGTGGATTACAATATGTGACTCACACTAGACTAGATATTGCTAATGTTGTTTGAATTGTGGCTAGATATCAGGCAGAACCTAAAGAGACACACCTAGTTACTATGAAAAGGATATTTAGATATCTTAAAGAAATAATGGAATATGGATTATGGTATGATAGAAATGATGAATTTAAACTTCGTGCTTATTCTCATGATGACTGGGCAGGGAATATTGATGAGAGGAAGAGTACTAGTGGAGGTGCATTTTTCCTTGGGAAAAAGTTGGTTTCATGGCTAAGTAAGAAGAAATATATTATAGCTCAATCTACTGCTGAATCAGAGTATGTTGTTGCTACTATTAACTACACTCAAATTTTTTGGATGACACAAATGCTGAAAGATATTGGAATAACTTTTGATGAACTAGTGGTTATCCATTATGATAACACCATTACAATAAAAATGTCAAAGAATCTTGTGATGCACTCTAAAACTAAGCATATTGCTATTAAGTGTCATTTCTTGAGAGATAAGGTAGTAGAGAAGGAAATAAGGTTGGAATACATTAGAAAAAAGGAATAGATAGAAGACATCTTTACAAAGCCATTTCCAAAAGATACCTTTGAGTATCTTAGAGGTATTCTTAAGGTTCAGGCCCCTCCTAGTGTGAATTAAATGATGCAGGGATGCATCAGTCCAGAGGTTTTCAGAGCCTTAGCATAATTTGGACTTGATGTATGGATCTACTCCTCAGGGGGAGTGATCATTGAATACAGTTGTGGAAGAAAGTTGATGACTTATGGAACCCTTTTCCATTGTTGTCAAAGGAGGAGAATTACTATGAGAAAATCCCTAAAGGGGAGAGATACTGTATAAGGAAGAATTTACTGAGAGAATACTTTTTGGGTTGATGGATTTTCCCATATGTTTCCATCAATACCAAAAGGGGAGATTGTTGGATATTGCTAATGCATTGGAGAAATTATTGATATATTTAATATGTTTAATCACTATGTTGAGTGATGTTGGAATTAATTCTATTGTCATTCATGTTTTCTCATTGATGTCAACATATATTTCTATGAAGAGAACAAGATAGTTACTACAATGTATGGATACTGTACATATGTTTCAGAATGTGCAAAGTTAGTTGTGTATATAGGAAGGTGTTTTTATCTTATATCTAATATCACACGATGTAATATTCCATATTGGCTAAGTTAGGAAAGATCTAGTAAAGACAGGTTACTGGACTATGATAGTGGAAATTGATAGAGTAAGTCTATAAGTTTTGGGTATATCTTACAAGTGATGATGATTCGGTGAATGCAAGCTTAAGAGATGACAGATAGTGTACTGAAAAATGTTTTCTAATATCCGTAAGGTATGGAAAGAAGGATGACCTTGTCATGTCCCCATTTTGGCTGACATCGTTGGCATGAGGGATTTGCCTATCATCGACTCTCGTAGGCAAATGGTTTGGAGAGAGGGTCATTATGTTGATCATTTGATTGCATATTGTTGACAGAGCCTACATTCGGTAGAGCCTACATCTAGTTTGGGCCTACATGCAGTTGTAGTGGAGCCTACATCCAAAGTGAGCCTACATCCAGTTTGAGCCTACATCTAGTGTAGTAGAGCCTACGTTCAGTCTTGAGCCTACATTTAGCGTAGTTGGGCCTACTTTTAGTTGTGAGACAAATGGGCCTACATTGTTATAATTTTAAGTTGAGATATGTACTTTATTATTATAATGTTATTTTATTATAAAGTACATTAAAATTGGATGTTTCTAGAAGTTCTAACAACTTCTCAAGGAAAAGAATAAATAGAGGGCTTGGGGCTTCATTTCTACATGCTTGGATTTAAATTCTCTTCTACTTCTTCATTGTGAAGCAATTTGTAGTCTTTGGTCTGCAAATTCTATTCGATCTTTGGGAATGAATCACTCCCTTGGATTGGCATAACTGACGTAGTGAAATATCTACTGAAGGGTTGCAAATTTGGAGTTGGTACTCAGCCATCTCATTGGTACTTCATTGAGAATTTGATGTAAGGGTTTGTTTGTGATTGAAACAACATTTTAGGAGATGTTTTTAGTAGGTCTGAAAAAGCAGTCCAAAAAAACAAATCCAAAAAAGTAGTCTGAAAAAGAAAATCCAAAAAAGCAGTCCGAAAAAAGCAGACCCGAAAAAATAGTCTGAGAAAGTAGACCTAAAAAATTGATATTGAGGGTTTGTAATTGGTTGGAATAAGGGTTTGAATTCACCTCTTGCATTGGTGAATTAATTTGGTAAAGGATTGAAGACAAATTGGCACATTTCCAGACTTGCAATACTAGGGTTTGGAATCAGATTTTTGTTCATATCTACTAATCTACTTTAATTTTATGCATTTGGGAAGTGATAATACAACCCTAGGTGATTTTGTTTGCATCATTTTTAGTAGTCACAACTTTGCATATAAATTAATACTGAAGTCGTACATGTCCGTACTGTACGGCCCAGTATAGTAGCAGGGTACAGCACAGATTTTGTACCAGTTTGGGGGTGCAGCATCAGGTCTTCTTCATCAACATTTGATACAATAAAGTTGCAGCACTATCCAGGTTCCTTTGCATAATTTGAAGTTTGATATTTGATGTCAAAATTATAATAGGAGTTGCATTTTCTATCACTGCTGTAACAGTCCAGTATATGTCATAAAAATAGTCATTGTTATTCATTGGATTACCATAGTGAGTGAAGGTGCATTGCAAGGTCTTGTAAGAGATCATTGTGTCTTGTTTTAGTGTCCATATAGTCATAGATATTCAGTCATTTGAATCAGTCTATTGTATCAGTCATTATCAATTTGGAACTTGTAATCAGACCTTGGGGATCTCTTAATCCATTTGGAATTGACTCCATTGCATTGTAATCTGAATATTATTGTATTACAATCTGAAACAGTTCTTTATATTCTCAGAATTCAGTCACTGTCACACTCTGCATATTGTAATCGGATTTGAAGGTTCATAATCAAATAGATATGTTGGTCATTGCATTATCTTGTTTGGCCATAGCTCATTGTATTGTTTTGATGCCAAATCATTGATATTCTGAAAATTGTCATAGAAGTCAGCACTTGTATTGATTGCATTTCATTACACTTTGGCATTGTTATATCATTTGAACATTGTGGATTTGTTGCTCAACCGCTATAACCTTGAAACACTATATCTCAAACAAACAATTCAGTTGCTTGCCAAGTGTTTGACGAATTGTCACAGTTCAATTTTGGGGGTTTTAGTGGCCTTTATAGTAAGAGTCATTACAGTGGTTTTAGAGCGGTTTCCTGCCATCCTGTTGGGGAAGAACAGAATTGTATGAGTGACCAGCACTCAATTGATTGCAGAATGGAAAGGAAGAGGTACACTTTGTGGTCAGTTAACCATCCTACAATGCCTACCTTTCTGAAAGAGGAACCACAAAGCAGCAAAAAAAGTAATCATTTAGACAGTTGGGTTGAGATCAAGAAAGCAATTGATGAGTTGAATGAGTCTGTGATAAAAAGAAATCATTGGATGAATGATATGCTATCTGACCCAGTCAAGGTGGATAAGTTGAATAGATTTTTATTTGGTAAATCTTCTCACAGGAGAGATAACATGAGATCGGCAGACACAGTTACTAGGAACCTTCATGAGGATTTTGAGAAACAAGTTAGCATTCTGATAGATGTTTCAATTTCTACTTAGCCACAGGAGGAAGTGGTGAAGGACACTATGCAAATGGATAGTAACTGTCAACTTGGTACTCAAGTTGAGACAGTTGTATACAGATTGCCTAAGGATGATGTCACGGGTGCTTAGATTGGTTTGGTTACGACAGGCAATGACTATAGCATAGTGGGTTCAGATGATGATTGTGAGGAGGTTGTTGTGCATGATGATAAGATACCTATTAGCAATGAGAAAACATTGAGTATTCATGACTTTGCTGATAGAGAGTATTAGGCATAGTTAGATGCTACATCACACGAGGTTGAGGCACATAGTACTTCACATGTTTTGTCCAGTCAGCTTAGGGTAAGCGAGGATGGGATTGTGACTTCATTATCTCATCATGAAAGGATGTGGGAGATGATGGAGGATCATATTCGGATGATTCAGTCATAGAGTAGACATAAGGGAGTACAGGTGCAGACCTCTTGTATTGACTTATAGGTGATTAGGGAAGGAATGGGAATGATGAAGATGAGTTATTTACATCTTCTTTCGGACTGTGACCATCTTCTTACCCTTGCCGGAGACTATTCAGACACCTTGAGGAGGAAGGAGGAGGAAGCTGTCAGGCTTTCTCGTGAGCTAGAGGATACCCGAGCCTCTTTTTTGAGTACTCCATTGGCATTATAGGACTCAGAGAGACATGTTGATTTGATACAGGGACATATCACAAGCACACTGGATTGTGTGATTGGCTTTGATAGTGGTTATGGTACAGTTGATCCTGATGATGTTACAGTAGTTGAGGATACTGTCACATTTGAGGATAGTACAGTTGATCAGAGTGGTGCAATAGAGAGACATGTGGATGAGCTTTGTCTTGAGGTGAGTTCAGTTTAGGAGTTAGCACATATGGTAGGGACTCGGCTTTCTTTTACAGTTAGGTCACATGTTGATGATGATATGAGTATGTCTAGCATTCACTCTCTGGATTTAGAGATTGTAGTGAGTACAGTAGACAGGTGCGTGGAGTTAGTTGGTATTAGTCATATTACTCAGGTGAGGAGTTTTCTTGAGTTACCAACTGATTCTAGTTTACGGATGTGGACTCGGGATTGTCATATTGGCCTTTGGGATTATGTTGATTGGAGATCCTTATCACTTATTGGTAGCAGTGATTTCTTGAGTGCTATCATGGATTTAATTAGCAGATTATATGGTGTTGTTCTCATTCATAGCAGCTTGCCAGATGCTAGTATTAGTTTTTATACACCGGTGTTGGGAGTTGTGTGCATTTCCTATCGACCACTCAGGGTGCAGTGGGTTTGTGATGATTCAGGCACATCTGAGGTGTTAGTGTTTACATATGAGTCCCAAGATCGTATTAAAATTGATGACATCCAGGAGGATGTAGTGGTTAGTTTTGAGGACTTGGTTTCCTCGGCAGATTCTTTCAGTACGATAGAGTTGGACAGCGATGCTACAGTTTTTGATACTCTGTATGTTGATATGATCTTTGGAGTTGATTCATAGAGTATGGATGGTAGCACTCCAGAGATCAGTGATTTTGAGTCTACTCCTTTGGACAGTACATCAGAGGAGGATTGTAGGAGATAGTCTAGCCAGCACCATCATGTGTCTAGTCAGCTGAGAGTTAGTGAGTGAGACATTTCTACTGCTCGTGAGCATTTCAATGCTGCTTGTCAGTTGTTAGCAATTTATGGATGGGGTTCTCCTACTAGTGATGATCAGGGAGGTAGTTATCTTTCCTTGAATGAGATCCACTCTTTATGGGAGGCTATCTGGATTCTGAGATAGAATTATATGCAGTTGGTAGCCGATAGAGATTATCTTATGGAGTGGGGTAGTACAGCATATAATGCATTATTGGTCAAGGAAGGTGAGGTGAGTGAGCTTACTTAGCAGCTCGAGGTGACTTTGGAGATTCTTGAGAGTACATGATTGGCTTTCAAGGAGTCATAGTTTCATTTGGCTGAGGTGACCATGGAGTTAGAGAAACTTTAGTCTTTACCAGATACTATACAGTCACAGACCATGGTGTTTGGTGATCCGAGGATGTCCATGGTCAAGATTGTCAGAGATAGTGGAGATGGGGATGTGTCCATCCTTGATACTAGCATTGGCATATCGGGTTCATTTCCACTAGAGTCAGGCTCAGTTGAGTTGGGTGCTACAATAGATTATTGTGGTATGCCTGACATGGTGGTGGTCTCTACCACTGATGGCATGGAGACTAGTGATGTTGTACCAGAGATCATGTGTTATGTTGGTGAGCCAACATTTGGCATGGTTCCTGCTAGTAATACTACTCCCTTGGTGATGTCTTCGGAGGTAGTAGTTAGTTCTAGCTTGGTTAGTGATCAATTGCAGTTAGTTTCATCTGGATTGCAGTCTGAGCCACTGACTAAGATTGGTGCATTCTATCGGCATTACACTATGAGGTATGCTCATCAGTTTACCTTTGATGACCATGTTGATGAGATGATGTTACGTAGATATACTTTGGTCCCTAGTGCTTGTCATTGGTTATGGGATGGTTTGACACTACAGGATGAGAGTTGTGATGAGCATGTCATGGCGATAGGTTCTGCGGTTGACATCTTGATAGTACATGACCCAGAGCAGGAGTGTGGGAGTAATACTTCAACAGTTGTTCTTGATTTCACTCCCTTGGCTATGTTATCTTTCAACTTAGCTAATGATCAGTCACAGTTGGTTGCATCACGTTTGCAGGATGAGCTGGTTGGTTCTTTTTACTGGCATTATATTTCAGGGTATGTTCATTGGCTTGCTTTTGATTCAGGTATTGAGGAGTTGATGGCAGTCAGATTTGGTTTGGGTTCTATTTCTTGCTGTCTATCTTGTGCTATCTTTTCACCATCAGCAGTACATGAGAGTTATGGTTATGAGACAGTGGTTGGTGATTTGCAGAGTTGTTTTCACTTCAGGAGTTGTACAGTGTGTGGATTCTCTGTACTTGGTGTAGATTTATTTAGGAGTGTTCACTATTATCATAAAGTTGGATTGTGCGCTCTACATAGGCCAATGGGATGTGTTGGTGATATTTACTATGTTGGCAGTTTGAGTTGTCCTCTCTACTTGGGTTCTGATGTTTTGAGAGTTTGTTTCTCATGGGTTCCTGACTCCGGCAATTGTGATGTTGGAGTTTGGTTGAGTTGTATTTTCCAGTTTGATTATGGATTCCTCTTGATTATATTTCAGAGAATATTGCAGGAGCTTGCAGTGATTGACAGCAGTCTAGATCATGACTACATTTGGGATCCAGGTGGATTGATTGATTATTTGTTTAGCCATTGCTTGGGGACAAGCAATTTTAGGAAGGGCAGACTGTCATGTCCCCATTTTGACAGACATCATTGGCATGAGGGATTTGCCTATCATCGACTCTCATAGGAAAATGGTTTGGAGAGAGGGTCATTATGTTGATCATTTGATTGCATATTGCTGACAGAGCCTACATTCGGTAGAGCCTACATCCATTTTGGGCCTACATGCAGTTGTAGTGGAGCCTACATCCAGAGTGAGCCTACATCCAGTTTGAGCCTACATCCAGTGTAGTAGAGCCTACATTCAGTCTTGAGCCTACATTTAGTGTAGTTGAGCCTACTTTCAGTTGTGAGACAAATGGGCCTACATTGTTATAATTTTAAGTTGAGATATGTACTTTATTATTATAATGTTATTTTATTATAAAGTACATTAAAATTGGATGTTTCTAGAAGTTCTAACAACTTCTCAAGGAAAAGAATAAATAGAGGGCTTGGGGCTTCATTTCTACATACTTGTATTTGGATTCTCTTCTACTTCTTCATTATGAAGCAATTTGTAGTCTTTGGTCTACAAATTCTATTCGATCTTTGGGAACGAATCACTCCCTTGGATTGGCATAACTGAGGTAGTGAAATATCTACTGAAGGGTTGCAAATTTGGAGTTGGTACTCAGCCATCTCATTGGTACTTCATTGAGAATTTGATGTAAGGGTTTGTTTGTGATTGAAACAACATTTCAGAAGACATTTTTAGCAGGTCCAAAAAAGCAGTCCGAAAAAGCAAATCTGAAAAAGCAGTCCAAAAAAAGCAGACCCAAAAAAGCAGTCTGAAAAAGCAGAGCTGAAAAATTGATATTGAGGGTTTGTAATTGGTTGGAATAAAGGTTTGAATTCACCTCTTGCATTGGTGAATTAATTTGGCAAAGGATTGAAGACAAATTGGCACATTTCCAGACTTGCAATACCAGGGTCTGGAATCAGATTTTTGTTCATATCTCCTAATCTACTTGGAGATTAATTTTATGCATTTGGGAAATGATAATACAACCCTAGGCAATTTTGTTTGCATCATTTTTAGCAGTCACAACTTTGCATATAAATTAATACTGTAGCTGTACATGTCCGTACTGTACGGCCCAGTACAGTAGTAGGGTACAGTACAGATTTTGTACCAGTTTGGGGGTGCAGCATCAGGTCTTCTTCATTAGCATTTGATACAATAAAGTTGCAGCACTATCTAGGTTCCTTTGCATAATTTGAAGTTTGATATTTGATGTCAAAATTATAATAGGAGTTGCATTTTCTATCACTGCTGTAACAGTCCAGTATATGTCATAAAAATAGTCATTGTTAATCATTGGATTGCCATAGTGAGTGAAGGTGCATTGCAAGGTCTTGTAATAGATCATTGTGCCTTGTTTTAGTGTCCATACAGTCATAGATATTTATTCATTTGAATCAGTCTATTGTATCAGTCATTATCAATTTGGAACTTGTAATCAGACCTTGGGGATCTCTTAATCCATTTGGAATTGACTCCATTGCATTGTAATCTGAATATTATTGTATTACAATCTGAAACAGTCCTTTATATTCTTAGAATTCAGTCACTGTCACACTCTGCATAGTGTAATCAGATTTGAAGGTTCATAATCCAATAGATATGTTGGTCATTGCATTATCTTGTTTGGCCATAGCTCATTGTATTGATTTGATGCCAAGTCATTGATATTCTGAAAATTGTCATAGAAGTCAGCACTTGTATTGATTGCATTTCATTACACTTTGGCATTGTTATATCATTTGAACATTGTGGATTTGTTGCTCAACCACTATAACCTTGAAACACTACATCTCAAACAAACAATTCAATTGCTTGCCAAGTGTTTGACGAATTGTCACAGTTCAGTTTTGGGGGTTTTAGTGGCCTTTATAGTAAGGGTCATTACAGACCTTATCTATTTATATGTGTTCTAGAGGAGACCTATTTGGAAGCTAACTAGAGAGTTATAGTGTGTATCATGAATGGTGAGCATGAATTATGGATGTCATTCCTTAATTATTGAACTCTAATTGTTGTATACTTATTTTAGATACCATCTATATCTTAGCAAGGATTTATGTAATTATTTTTGTAATAGGAAAGCCTAATTGGCAGACCTGATCATTTATTTTGTAATAGGGTATATATGTAAGATATTATTTTTGAAAATATCTAGAGAGAATGTCTATAATGTACAAGAATATTGTGGAAGCTGCAAGCTTGTCTCTATTGGATGTAGATAAAAGGATAACTTGTGTACTTCATTGGAACTGATCAAGCAAAGACAGTTGCTATCAAAAAATTGAAATATTTTATATTTCCTCATATACACTTGTGTTGTGAACATTGAGTTCTCAAGGTAGATATAACCTTCTTTGGGCAGTGAGCCTAGGAAGTGAGCCCACCTCTTTTATTGACTCCTAACAGGGTTTGTCCTCTAACAAGGACTATGTATTGTAATGTTTTAATCAGATCCTAATAGGGCTAGATCTTCTAACAAGGATACTATACTCTCAATACATCATTAGTGGGTGTTAATTCCCACCACGGTTTTACCTTTAATAGGATTTCCTCAACAAAAATTATTGTGTTATTGTGTTGTCATTCATTGTGCTCATTTGATTTGATATTTTTGCTATTCAAAGTTTAAAGTTTAATAATCTATCATACAACTGATTTACCCCCCCCCCCCCCCCCTCTCAGTTTTATAGGTGGATTGTTATTCCTAACAAATTTTATGGTACTTTGAGACCCGAGGACTTGATTGACTAGATTGGTGAGTTAGAAGACTTCTTTGACTTTGAAGAAATTGAAGATCCTCTTAGGGTGAGATTGGCACAGATTAAGTTATAAGGATGTGTTTCTCTTTGGTGAAAATAATTGAAGAGAGAAAGAGAAGATGAAGTTGAAATGAAGATCAATTGGTCAAGGTTGATGGTGGCTAAATTGAAAGCTAAGTTCATACCTGCCGACTATGAGCTTGAGTTTTTTAAGAAGTTGTAGAATTTGAACTAGAAAGATATGACTATTGAAGAATATACCGAGGAGTTCTATAAGTTGACTATTCAGTCTGGACACAAAGAAATTGGCAAGGAAAAGGTAGCTCAGTATGTGAATGGCTTGAGATTTAATATTCAGGATAAGCTTGGTATGGTAAAGATTGATTTGGTTGGGGATACTTATCAGTATACCCTCAAGGAAGAAGATAAGTTGAAGAGGAGACAACATGGTAATTACCAAGGGAAGGAGAAATAGGATGACTTGGTGAAGGATAAATTGACTGCTGAAGTTGAACTGAAACCTGTTGAACCAAGGAAGAAAACAAGAAGAGCTAGATTTAAGGGTACTTGTTATAATTGTTTTGAAGAAGGACATCGATCATTTGAATGTTCCCACAAGACTGGTGATTGAAGAACTACTATGGTGAATGAGAACATACTAAAGGAACCTGAGGTAGAATCAAAAAAATTATTTCTTCGAAGAACATTGCTTAATACTAAGGTGGAACCTTGTAAGAGGAGTAACTTGTTCAGAACTTGGTGGAAGTTAGGATGTAAAATCTATAATGTCATTGTGGATAGTGGTAGTATTGATAACCTTGTAGCTGAGGAGATTGCTCAAAAACTTGGTTTGAAGAGAGTAAGATGTCATTATACTTATAGGATTGGTTGGTTTCAAGATGTTCATGCTTTGGAAGTGAGGGAGTAATGTCTTGTTGATTTTTAGATTGACCAGTATAAGGATCAAGTGTTGTATGATATTGTGGACATGAGTAGTTGTCACATATTGCTCACTAGACCTTGGGAGTATGATTGTAGGGTTGTGCATGATTATGTCAAGAATGTGCTTATTGTTGAGAAGGATGGCATGAAGTTTTCCCTGATACTTTTGTAGGATACAACACTCGGTAGGAGGAACATGAGCTTTGGGAACTGATATGAGTTGAAGTATCCTGAAAGGATTGATGATCAGTATGGAGAATAGACCTATGGATTGTTGAGGAAAGACTTGAAAAGGCAGAGAAAGCATAAGTGGAAGATTATGCAAAGGTGAAGACTTGGAGCACATGTATGTGAAGAACTATTTTGGGGTGTATGTGTTGAATCCTAGAAGATGTTCTTCCATCCATTGAGAACATCTTTTTGCACCTTAGGTGTCTAATGTAGGAGCATCCTAGGGTAGTTAGAAATCATGCATGTTGGTGTGTTTTTTTGTTACTCGATTGAAAATTTAACTGAGGGGATCGATCATTGAAGAGATCAATCACTGAAGGAGCTCGGTAAACTTCTAGCACTCGAAAGAGCCTGTGGTCAGTGATGCTTGGGGTGATAAATCAATGAGCTTTCTTAGAGATGCCTAGATGGCTTGGTTGTTTTACTGATGCTCAGTAGTTTGGCTTACCAACTAGACTTCTTAGAGATTTGGTGGGCTAACTTAGTGTATTTAATTTGGGTAGCTTATGTCACATTCTCCTATGTCGATCTAGAGGCTGACATGCAGAATTAATTATTTTTAAGGCTATTTTAGAGCCGACTTGTGTTGCATTTAATGATTTTTTGTTTAGGATCCGACTTGGGCTTAGGAGTTAATAATTTCTTCCAGCCGACTTGTGGTTGAAGAAATTTATTTAAGGAAGGTTTTGGTAGTTGTTTAGGGGTAGAAAAGAGGGTGGTGATTGGATCCTATGAGATCTTGTAGATCAGATTGTTTTTCTGATATTTGTAATAGCAGAGCTAGTGGTTTACATGCTTGGAGACAAGGAGATTTCTTGGTGACTTGCGAGCTCAAGTTTAAATCTACCTTAGTCTTTCTGCCAGTTGCTAATGTACCATAGAGCTAGACTAGATAGAGGATTATAGAATTACTAGTATAATTGTTTACATTTGGCCGTAACCTGGAAGGCCTTACAGCTAGGCATGTGAAATAAAAATTCTATTTGAGTATTCTCTTATTGCTTTTCTACTGTAATGTTGTTGCTAGTGTAGATTTGGACTATCTATTCTTGGATTCTCCATGTTGCACTGGAATAGAAAGTAAGCATGCATGTTGATGGAAAATTGTATATGGTTCCATTAATTTATAATAAATTGAACATCTGATTTTGCATTCTCTCAATTCCTTGTTGCATTACTTTTTTACAGTTTCTAATGTTTGACCCTTGTTGGTTGGTTTAGACTTTCATCAATGAGGATCCTCTTACCATGACTACATCACACATCTAGTATCTCTAGGATTTCCCTTTACTTCTCCATAAGTGTTAATTTTAATCCATCCTAGAGGAGGAGCATACATCGATACTCCATTTTTATACTTTACGAAATATCCCACTATAGCTTCCACCTTTGATCTATATCCCACCCATCCATAGAGGGTCTAATAAGGGTGCCAAAAACTTTAGAATTAGCACTAACCATACCAAAATTTTCCTTAATAGTCAGTTCAATATTACTAGTAATAACTTTGAAAAAGCACACAAAATCCTTAAATATTTGATTATATATCTCCTTCTGGAGGGCACAAAAAATATGAGGCATCATGAAGGACAAGCATAAAGAGAGGTTATAATTTCAAATTGGATATTTTCACTAGATCCAACACTTCAAAAAATAATTTGAGAAGATCCAATAAAATGACCACATCCTTAGGAGGAAAGACCAAACTTCCCTAGCATAATTTAATAGAAAAATAGGATGTGAAAACCATTCTTAACATCTTCGACACAAAGGTAACACTAATTAGTGATAGTCATTCCCCTTCTACATAAATTGTCAATGGTTAATGTCTTATTCATCACTTGAAGCCTAAATAAAATATTGATTTTAGGAATAACAAATGGATTATAGAATAACACGTAGAAAGGATGAGGATATATAGGTCTCTAATTTATATCTAAAAAGAACTAGATATAAAATAAATCCCATCTGAAATCAAATTACAAACTCAAACATCTCCAAAAATTGCATTGGGAATGTGCACCAATGAAAGTAGGTTCTAAATATGTTCAAGTCCCAAATCTAATTCCCACAAGTTGACCCAAGTATTATTTGGGATATAACCCACCAACCAATAGCCAAGCCTCTAAATAAAAATATTTTTAAACTGGTCAGCCAAAGAAACTAATGGAAGACGAGCATGTCTGTGTCACCAATCATCCCAAAAATGAATATTTTTCGTATCATGAAGGGACCATCTAATTCCCTACAAAATAAAATATTTAGTCCCTAATATATATCTTTGTAAAGTTGAGCACAAACTCATGTGATTTTTATCTACTAAAAACTCCCTAATGTAAGTATAGCCACTCACATTTTACTACAAACAATCTTGGTCCACTCATTATCAACATTAAAGAATCTCAAAATTGGTTTTTCTAATTAAGCCTTATTAAACTCCATGATCTTACAAATATAAAAACTAGCAAGATTTCTCAAAAATAAGAGTTAGTCCCAGACAAATAGGTTCATCCCATTCTTCATTTTTTACCTATTCCATGTAAGAAATTCCTTTAATTCTACTTCATCTTGGTAAAGAATTTCTTTCAAACATTAAAAGAACTCATTGTATAAACTAGAAAATTCTGAAAAGAGGCTTTAATGAATCAAGAATTTTACCATCTTTTCTTACAAGGATCCCTTTCCAACCCATAAGTTTAGTCTAGAACCTTTCAATTAAATTTTCCCAAAAGGAGTTGTGGATTTCACAAGAACATTAATGAAAACCCAAATAGGTTGATAGAGGAATATCAATCTTACATCCTAAATTTTGACAAATTCTATATTGCCTTCTCTTTTGAGTATTAAGAAAGAAAGGGGAACTCTTCACCAGACTGATAATTAGACTTGAGGCCTCTTAATATAGTGAATAACACACTTCATACTTTTAGCCTCTATGATTAAAATTTCTACCATAAGAATGGTATCTTCAACTAACTATTAGGGTGGTCCCACAATAGTGAGTCCCACTTTTTGGCCAACTTTGATGCAGAGTTCAACATTTTGAGAAAAAACTTCACTTTCGAACACCTATGGCCGCAAAAATATTAGGAATTTGAAGATGATGTGAACTAAAGTCTTTTAGAATTTTCTTTCTAATTTTTAAATATATATGTATATATTTTTTAAAAAATCATTTAATTTCATTTGTCCTTCTCCTTCGAAAAGTGGTTTGCATGAAAAAACTATGTTTTTAAGGAGTTACTGTCACTTGGATCATCATAATTTTTTTTAAAAATATGATAACGATGTAATTATTTCAAGATTATATTTTTAACTTCAATATCTAAAGGATTCAATTGGTTTTATTCATTTTGGATAAATATGTCATAGTTTATTAAGTTTTAAAGTGATAGTAACTGTAATTTAGACATAAGGTCACTTGGATCGCTCTAGCTTGATCTGTGTATATTGAAATTAATTTTTTTATTTTTTTCATAGAAAGGTAACACAAATACGCTCTTCCTACATATTTTATATAATTTTTTTTTTATGATTTACTATTTTTCCCGAAGTCTTGAAGAGACGGGTTGTTGAATGACCAAACAACCTATGTTTAGTTAAAGTAATATTTAAAAGTGATAATGAACTCAATATGTATTAAAATTATATTCATTAGAAAGCTTGTTCCAAAAAGAATTTTTTGACATCATCTTTTTGAAAAAATAATCTTGTTTAGTCCTTGTTTCAGGCCTCCAAAGACCATTTTTTTGAAGTTCAATTATTTTCTGAGGGCAAAATTTCAGTTTTGGGGTCTTCGTGTGAAGATCCCCTTCGCACGAAGACACTTATGGGTCTTCATGCAAAGAACCTTCACACAAAGCCTCTCAAGTGAAAATCCTGACAAAAATACACCCCGTCAAAATTTTTCCTTGGGTACTTCGAGCAAAGTCGGGTAGTAAAATTATTTTGTAAAATTTTTTTAGAATGGTATAAAAGTAAAACATTTTTTTTCTATTTTATATCGAATTGAAATTAATAAATTTTCATTTTCTATTATTGAAGGCATTTTTTTCAGGAGGATTGCTATTTCTATGGTTTCAAAGGCATAATTTTGGAGAGGAAAAATATTATATTAAAATATTTTTTGAAGAAGCAATTTTTTGTTGACAATCTTGTGGAAGACATTTTTTGGAGCTCCAAGAAATGGGGAACAGGAAGGGAAGTCAAAGTAAAAATTATAGAAAAGGGTCACCCAGTACTGAATAAAGAAATTGTGAAGCTACATTGACATATTATCATAAAACTAAAGAAGCTTAAAGACAAGCTGAAGTAGGAGGGTCAAGTCAAGTCGAAGAATTGCACATTGAAGAAGTTTGTGATTAATCCCTATGAAAGCTCAAACAATTGATGTTGGAGAAGGGTCGACATCACGTGCTTCTACTGGGATGGATGAACTTTCAAATTTAGCTCAAACTGTAAAGAGAAATATTAATTATAGAAAATTATATCATTTACTTACAATGGATGTGGAGAATTTGAGATTACTTGCTAATGTTCAACCCTTAATTCTTGCTAAGAAGAGATCAATGAATATAATAGAAAGAGAAATATTGGTTAAATTTGATAATTTTGAAATACTTGAACAAGCTCAATTGCTTTCACTTGTACTTATAAACAAAAAGTTGGAAGGGGCATTAAAATTATTGGGTATAGACACATTATCAAAGAAGAGAAAATTTGTTGACATGCAAACTAATATGATTGAAAATCTTAAGAAAGGTTTGAACTAGCTAGGGAAGTGATCTCGAACTATAGATAAGTCCATTACAAGAAAATTTATGTTGATATCCATTGTAGGTAACACTACGGGATGAAAAAAGATAGATATCTTCAGTTTCATCTCAGTTTGGTTTTAATAGGAAAACAATATAACAATATGTTAATAGGAGAATACTTTTGGATGATATCACCTTTGAAGGCAATTGGGAAATCATGTGTAGAGCTCCTTGTTCTGATAGGATTGATGAAGGATAAAAAATTTGGTCACATCATTTTGGAATGATAATACACGCTCTTCATCAAACACTAGAGATGTTATTAGACATAAAATTTTAGCTAATCAATATGAATATCATACAAAACATTGGTTGGACACAACACAACATGAAATGTATGTGTCATTTTGTAGTTCAAATCCTAATATAAATATTGGGCAAACATTGTTTGAAATATTGAAGCCATATTATATTAGGACAAACAAAGTGTTTGAAACTTGTTGTTGTTGTTATCATATTGAATTTGATATCCACTATTAGGTTTTTTGAAAGTTTGTAGAAGACACTTATGGTTTTGAAAATGCTCCTCCTACTAGACAAAGTGAGTTCATTTCATCCATTTTATGTGACAAAAGAGATGATGTAGCTGGACAAATAAATTGCATAAAAGGAATATGCCAAACATGTGCCAATTTGTCTCTTTTTCCTTTGAAAAATGAAAAATATTGATGTAACAAAAATGGTAAATTGCAAGAGTTACAAATATGTACAAAGAATGAAACAAAATTTGGGAAAGAATCCAAAAGGTTAGAATATGTTGAAGAGGAGATAAATGTTGGAGTATTTATGGAAAATTTTTAAAAATTGATTCAACCCTACATTCATCATGTTTTTTTTGCAAAGTGGCAAGCACAACAATTCCAAACACTTCAAGACAATTTCCCACTTGGAACTATTGTATCAATTGTTGATTTTGTAGAAAAATATTCTTTTGTTCATCAAAAGGAAATTCAATCATAATACTATTTTTTAGAGAAAATTACTATTATGGTACATGTGTGCTATCGACGCACATAATTATATTTGGATGGTATTTAGAGTACATTTGAAGCACGGGTCATCAAGAAGGAATATCATTTTTATATAAGTGATGATAGAGAGCATGACATTCATTATCTAGAACACTGCTTCAAGATGTTTTTTGCAAATTTGAAAGAAAGAGGTATAAAAATTGATAAACATTATGTTTGGTCAGATGGATGTGCTACACAATTCAAATCATCGAGACCATTTTATGCACTATGTAGATATCATTGTAATGAAAACATACCACATGTCTAGAGTTTTTTTGAGAGTGGACATGGAAAAGGTGAACATGATGGTGTTGGAGCTTGCATCAAATGTTCTAGACAAAAGTATCAAATGAATTATAAGGCAGTGCATATAAAAAATGCACATGATGTGGTTGAATGGTGCAAGACACATTTTGCACCAAATGAGAATGACACATCATCAGGATTTACTCAAGCAGTGCCATATAGAAAATTTTGGGAGATAAAAGGTATGCACACATTTTTAAATTATTTGAAAGTGTTTAAAATTTTTATGATATTTTTTATTCAAATCATATTTATATAGAATGTATTATATATGCATTTATTTAGGTGTGGATAGAAAAATTATGCATGGTTCCAATAGGATAGAAAAGACACAATCTTTGCATTCAGTTATGAGTATGAATTGTCACAATTGGATGTTGAACACTAGGGACTACTCATGCTTTTGTTGTCACTGCATTGCTAACAATTATGAGGAATGTATCAATCAAGACTATGGATATGTAGGCCCATGGAATCTAGTGCCACTAGTTGTTACTAATACATTTGATAGAGATGAAGATGTAAACTTCGATGATGTCCCTTTGATTTCTACCAATTACGATCATATCTCAAGATTGGTCAAAATTGGTAAGTATATATATTTCACATTATATGGTACATTGAGCTGCATGTATAGATAGATATATAGATCTATAGATTGAACTAAGTGAATTTTAAGATCTTAGACATGTATATATAAATTTACTATGTAGGAGTTGTCTTTGCAGTGATTGCTTAGCATGGAAATGTAGAAGGAGTTGGTTATTATTTATTATGTTGTACTGCAGAGAGGATGAAGTTACTTGAACCTGAAGAAAGTGATGGAATTTTGTTCCCCATAGGTTTGTATATGGTTTACATCAATATATTGAACTCAATTTGTAAATTTTAAATTTCAACCTTTTAACAAATTTCAAATTGAGTTTGTTTAAATTTATATATTGTTAAAATTTGTGACCTGTAGGTTTAGTTGTTTTAGCGGGAACATATTTCAAGAAAATCAAAGTAAGTCAACATGGTATTCACTTTTTTGATTATGAACTAGACAATAAGGTGTTTCAATATAGCCACCTATTAGTTTCCACATCCATTTGTCTTCATATAGTTAAATCTCAACGTGGATGTTGTAAGTGGAGACTAGATAGTGAGGATCATGAAAAAATATTACATGTTCTCCATGAAAGGTCTGAACCACTTGAGTTGGTCTAAAAAGTATAATATGTATACATATTTCTATGTTAGGACCTACTTGATATCTCTAGATTAAATTTCATTATACTTTGTTTATATATTTAAATATATGATGCACTATAATTTGTTGATATATGATGGACCTATTTGATGGTTCAATGGTTTTAATATATAGAATTTTATATGTAAACTTTGATTATTCAATGATTTTGATGATACTTTTTATGATGCTTGTGATTTCTAGACCCCCTTAAGACCTCCCATTAAGACACTAAAAAATCATGAAATTAGTTAGATTACTTACGACGTGTGTTAGTTCTAGAATTAGTTCCATTTATACTTTGATTATTCAATAATTTTTATAGATTACATATTAGTTAAAGATTTTATGTATGCTTTGATTATTCAATGATTTTTATGATACTTTTTATGATGCTTATGATTTCTAGATCCCCTTAAAAACCTCCCCTTAAGACACTAAAAAATGATGAAATTAGTTAGATTACTTATGACGTGTGTTAGCTCTAGAATTAGTTACCATGTATTAACTAGTTATTTTTTTATGATATTAATTCTAGATCCCCTTAAGACCTCCCCTTAAGACACTAAAAAATGATGAAATTAGCTATATTACTTATGACATGTGTTAGTTATTGAATTAGTTAGAATAGTTATTATCCATTAGTTACATGTATTAACTAGTTATTTTTTATGATATTCATTCTAGATCCCCTTATGACCTCCCCTTAAGACACTAAAAAATGATGAAATTAGTTAGATTACTTATCATAACTAATAAAATCATATCATCTAATCATACCATCTAATCAAATCATCTAATCAAATTATATATAATCAAATAAAATCATCTATTCAAATCAAATCAAATCATATCATCTAATCAAATGAAACCATCTAATCAAATCATATATCATAAAATAAACTTATCTAATCAAATCATATCAAATCATATCATCTAATAAAATAAAACCATCTAATCAAATCGTGTAATCTAATCATATTATCTAATCATATCATCTAATCAAATATATATCTTGAATCATATGTCTCTAATCAAATATATGTCTCGAATCAAATATAAGTACATCTAATCAAATATATATGTTTCTAATCAAATATATGTCTTGAATCATAAACTAAAAATATCAAGCATATACTAATGACGTATATAATAAGTCTCAAATAAAAGATATGTGCAACATGTCCTAAACTAGGGAGTCATCTAGGCACATGCGAATAGAGAAACCCTCTGAGGGACTACCATGAGCATCCTATGGCTATGAGACATCAACTGATCCCTGTGAATATAAATGCATGTATATATGATAATAATCTAAAATATTATAAATGCATGTTTAAAATTACATATTTTTAAAACTTACCTGGCCACTACTAGGTGTCACATCTGCTGAATCACTCCTAAGAAAAGCATCCTCTGGCGTAAAGCAGCGATTGACCCCTACAAATTTAGTGTACAATAGTTGGTTACATATATGTGCATAGTATATATATTATGTAAAGTACTTGAAATATATAAATACATGTGTACACATGCATGCTTAAACATATATATATCTAAAACTTACCTCACCACTAGTAGGTGTCACATCATGTGGATCTCTCATACAAAGATGCTCTGAGCCCACACAAGAGGTAACATGCTCTGCTAACTGTGCCTACAAAATATTATATCTTGAAAAAACATCAATACACATGTCTATGATTAATTGTTCACTAAAAATCCTAAGAAAAAAGAAAAGAAAATTTTATATGTACCTAGATCTTAGGAGTAGGAGGATCATCAGCATGCTACACCATCATATCATCAATTGAAATTGCATCACCCACACCACCTAAGGTCCCAAACCTCTCTAGTAATGAGGAGTGTAGGAGTAATGCTAGCTGGGAGGGGAGTGATGTAGAACCTGAACCATCTGGATGCAATAACATATCCATTTATGACCCGACATCAGTGCCAACCTCCACTTGACCCAACCCACACAACTGCTCATCAAAAGCATCTAGGCCCTCAGTGGTGATGTGTACATCTCCAACCTGTATACCTGGCTTTGCAGCTATAGAGTGATCTATGGGTGCACAACTCTCTACACTATGATGTGCCTAACTATTAGATGGTGCATCCTATGTCAGTGGAACTATAGGACCCCGTGCAAGTCAGCAACATGAGAATAGGCCCGCAAGAGATCCTCCAAAAAGTAAAGGCCAATATCTAAATGACTATGATGACTCGATAGTGCTCGTATCTCTCCAGGTACAGGATGACCTGTAGCTCTATATGTATCCTCAGTCACACCTGTAGTAGTACTAGATGAAGCCTCAGAAGATGATCTAGCTCTACTCATTCTAATCAAAATGTATTTTCCCACTGAATCTGAAATGATGGATGTGGCTGCAGAAGCAATCTATCCTATACTATCCACAACTCCCCTCTGAGAAGCAACGACGACTCTATCTATAGTAGTAGTCATCGTCGGTGCCACTGCCAGAGTCTTGTCCCCAACTAGCTATCTATGAGACTACACAAATCAATCATCCCTACGATACTAATAATGGTCTGCAACCCTACCGAGCCCCTGACCATAATATACTGGGAGATCTAAATAGTTGACCTTGAGTCCCAAACAAAACTCAATGTACAATTGTTGTGCAAAATATAATGGAATCTGGTCATTATTTGGATAACAACCATGTGTTGCAAGAAACTAAGGGTAAATCATACATGTGATCTGAGGAATCACACACAGTGTGACTTGATCTTCCCTTACAGTGGCCCTCCCCTCATAATGTGGGAAAATATCTCATTTGATAGTTTCCTTGGCAACAAGGCTCTGAACCATCACCAAGGAAAGATCGCCTGAGACCTCGTACCTTAACTCTCAAAAAAATGGTCTCAGGTACCTGAGGTGTGAAGGAGTGAGATCTCAATCTGGTAGTCATAGTCTCCAAACTAGTCAATATAGTAGCAAAAGTATCTCTATATACACCATTTTCTAAAGACATATAAATAGACTCTCTAAGTCGAGCCATCTTTGTATCAACAATATGAAAAATGGTCTGCATATCAAGAGTCTAGGGTGTACCCTGAGCGGCCATCTAGATACATAACATGTGAAAGCTAATTGTTAATAATTAAGTACTTGATTACATGTTATAACTGCATGTAAAATGGAAACAAATATCTAAATATATAAAATTATAGTTCCTATTAGGTCACGTAAGTGGTCTTATTAGGTCTTAAGGGTCCTAAGATGTACTAATTAGGTCTTAAGGGGTCGTAGATAACATAAGATGTCCTAAGGGGTCCTAAGGGATCTAGATAAGAATCATATAATGTTAATGATTTGAAGGTGCAATAAGTGGTCCTAGAGTGTCTTAAGGGGTCATAGGTAACATAAGTGGTCCTAGAGTCTCTTAAGGAGTCATGGGTAACATAAGATGTCATAAGCTATAGATAAAGGTCCTAGAGTTTCTTAAGGGGTCGTGGGTAACATAAGTGGTCCTAGAGTGTCTTAAGGGGTCATGGGTAACATAAGTGGTCCTAGAGTGTCTTAAGGAGTCGTAGGTAACATAAGATGTTATAAGCTATAGATAAGGGTCCTAGAGTGTCTTAAGGCATCATGGGTAACATAAGAGGTCCTAGAGTGTCTTAGGGGGTCATGGGTAACATAAGATTTCATAAGCTATATATAAGGGTCCTAGAGTGTCTAAAGGCATCATGGGTAACATAAGAGGTCCTACAGTGTCTTAAGGGGTCATGGGTAACATAAGATGTCATAAACTATAGATAAGGGTCCTAGAGTGTCTTAAGGTGTCGTGGGTAACATAAGAGGTCCTAAGGTATAGATAAGAATCCTAGAGTGTCTTAAGGGGTCGTGGGTAACATAAGAGGTCCTAAGGTATAGATAAGAGTCCTAGAGTGTCTTAAGGGGTCGTAGGTAACATAAGTGGTCCTAGAGTGTCTTAAGGAGTCATGGGTAACATGAGTGGTCCTAGAGTGTCTTAAGGGGTCATGGGTAACATAAGATATCATAAGCTATAGATAAGGGTCCTAGAGTGTCTTAAGGTATTGTGGGTAACATAAGAGGTCCTAAGGTATAGATAAGAATCCTAGAGTGTCTTAAGGGGTCTTAGTATGTCCTAATTGGTCATAGTAGGTCCTAATTGGTCATATTAGGTCCTAATTGGCTCTAATTGAGTATAATTCAGTCCTAATTGGTTTTAATTGAGTCTAATTAGGTCATAATTAGTTCTAATTGGTCATAATTGGTTCTAATTAGTCCTAATT
Organism: Chamaecyparis obtusa; assembly: GCA_027943335.1. Taxonomy (NCBI): domain Eukaryota; kingdom Viridiplantae; phylum Streptophyta; class Pinopsida; order Cupressales; family Cupressaceae; genus Chamaecyparis; species Chamaecyparis obtusa. Next base: position 76,579 of record BSBK01002725.1, on the reverse strand, counting down.
AACCCTAATAGGTCTAATTGGGTCTAGTTAGGTAGATAATTGGGTCATAAATTTTGTTCCTAATAGGTCCTGATTGGTCTTAGTACATTTATGTCTAGTTAAGTCTAATAGGTCCTAAATTTTGTTCCTAATAGGTTTGAATTGGTCTAGTTACCTATCTAATTGGTCCTAATAGGTCTAGCTAGGTTTAGTTAGGTCTAATTGGACCTAATAGGTCCTAATACATCTAATTAGTCAGACTAATGTTGGATAAAGTCCTAATAGGTCTAATTGGTCCTAGTAGGTCCTAGTTAGGTCTACTTGGTCCTAATAGGTCTAGTTAGACCTCTAATTAGGCTTAATAGGTTTGAATTGCTAATAATTAGTCTTAGTGGGTCTAATTAGCTCTAAAATTAGGTATTACAATATCACAATTACATGATGAACATTAAGGCAAGTCTTCACCATCAACTTAAAATATCTAGAGAGAGAAACAACCTAGACATGTACCTTATTTCCTAATATGACCTAATATGACCTATTAGGACCTAATATGTCCTAGAGTGTCTTAAGGGGTCGTGGGTAACATAAAAGGTCCTAAGGGGTCAAAGGTTACATTAGTGGATCCTTGTATGTATTAATTGAATCTAAGATACATAAATGTGTCATAGGACAACCTAAGATATGTTAATGGGTCTTTAGGATCCGAATGGGTCATATATGTCTTAAAATGTCATAAGGGATGTATACTGGTCCAATAATATTAATGGGTTGTAGATGTGATAAGTGGTCTAAGTGGTCCTAGGACATCCTAAGATTCTTTAATGGATCTTGGGGGTCCTAAGGTTTCATATTTGTTTTAAGATTTCATAAGGGATCCAGATAAGAGTCCTAGAATGTTAACGAGTCTTATGTGCAATAAGTGGTCCTAGAGTGTCTTAAGGGGTTGTGGGTAACATAAGATGTCCGAAGGTATAGATAAGGGTCCTAGAGTGTCTTAAGGGGTCATAGGTAACATAAGAGGTCTTGAGGGATCTAGATAAGAGTCCTAGGATGTTAATGGGTCGTAGGTGCAATAAGTGGTCCTAGAGTGTCTGAAGGGGTCATAGGTAACACTGGGTCCTAGATGTGTCTTAAGATAATGTAAGGGATGGATAAGGGTCAAGTAGAGTGTCTTAAGGGGTTGGGGGTAACATAAGAGGTCCTAAGGGGTCCTAGGTTTCATTAGTGGATCCTCGTATGATATTAATTGAATATAAGATACATAAATGTGTCCTAAGACAACCTAAGATATGTTAATGGGTCTTCATGATCTGAATGGCTCATATATGTCTTAAAATGTCATAAGGGATGTATAATGGTCCAACAATGTTAATGGGTCATAGATGTGATAAGTGGTCTAAGGGATCTTAGGGTACATTAATTGATACTATAATGTCTTAAGGGTTCTTGAGGCCAATGAGGGGTTCACATATGTATTAATAGAAGCTAAGATAGATGAATCTGTCCTAGGACATTTTAAGATATAATAATGGGTTGTATGGGTCCTAAGGTTTCATATGTGTCAAGTAAGATGTCATAAGTGATACGTAATGGTCCTAGAATGTATTAAGGGGTTGTAGGACTCATAATAGGTCCTAAGAGATCATAGGTTACATTAATTCATCCTAGAATGTCTTAAGGAACCTTGAGGGATAATGAGTCCTTGTATGTATTAATGGAACCTAACATGTAAATCAATGGGTCATAGGACATCCTAATATGTATTATAAGATCTTGAGATTCCTAAGGGATCCTAAGTGTCTTAATATGTCGTAAGAGAGGAATAAGATGTTACAAGTAGTGGTTGTCATTGCACCAAAAGATCAACCTCTTAATACCCGATACAACCACTAGACTTATAGAAGACACAAGAGGCTATTAAACCATGTCACAAATTCTGAGGGGAGTGCTGACCATTTGCCAACAATCTCCCCCTTAGTGTTACCCAAGGGGATTCAAACCTGTGACCAAGCTCTTATACCACTTGTTACAAGTAGTGGTTGTTGTTGCACCAAAATATCAACCTCTTAATGCCCGATATGACCACTAGACTTATAGAAGACACAAGAGGCTGTTAAACCATGCCACAAATCCCGAGGGGAGCGCTGACCATTTGCCAAGATAAGGGTCCTAGAAACTTACTGTACTATAATTTTTTAATGTTTTCTAACATACTACTAGATCATTATCAGAAACTTAACTACAAATTTCTAGAATTTTTACAAACTAAAGATTATTTAAAACAAATAACTAGCTAATATTTACTAAAAATGTGTGTACATGTGAGAAAGAGAGATTCCTAATATTTACAACTTTAAACTTGAAATTTAAAAACAAATATTTTTAATAATTTCAATAAGATCTTAATGTTTTCTAACATTTCTACTATGGTTTCTAATGTTTTGTAAATATTTTATAACAATTGCTAACAAACTACTACGATTTTCTACTATTTTCTAACATATTTTAACATTTATACTATGATTTTTAATATTTTTATCATTTTCAAATATTTAATTATGATTTTCTAAAATTCTAATATTAATTTCTAACATATTAGATAATATTTAACTACGATTTTATAACATTTCTACAAATAAAAAATTATTTAAAACATATTATTTACAATAAAAAATGAAAAAAATGTGTGTACCTAATACTGCTAACAATCTGAAGATGTTGAAGAAGCTCGGGAGGTGCTGGCATGCTGACGTGTTGAGGTGCTTCACTCTAAGGCTTGGGGTCCACAAAGTCTGACAGTGACAATGAGAATAAAAAAAACAAACACTGAAAATATATAAAAAATTCAGCCCAAAGGGGCTTCATGTGAAGACCCCTACGTAGGGTACTTCGTGCCAAGCGGGGTCTTCACGTGAAGCCCCTTGTCTAGGGTACTTCGTGCGAAGTAGGTCCACCACTTCACGTGAAGTATAAACTTCCTACAAAGACTCTAAAGTTTTTTTTTTCCCATCTCACCGATTTTGTTCATCCCTAAAAGTGGGACACAACTTCATGGGATCACCCATTGATGAGGATAAACTAGATCAATAGACGATGGAGATAAATCTTTCAATTTCTTAATAAAGACCTACTTTTGAATAAATCTGCACAAATTTTCTTTCGTCAAAATGTAAAGAAAGGTGGAGATAGGGTACTCTACCTTAGCCCTTATATAGACACAAAAACAACTAGTGGGAGATCCACTAATAATAACTATAAACACAATAGTAGAAATAAATTAAGTAATTATTCTTATAAAAGGATCACCAAAAGAAAAGGCAACCAAAATTTTTAAAACAAAACTACAATGAAAACCCTTTCATAGGCCTTGAGTAGATAAAGTTCAATAAAAAAAATAGTTTTCTAATTCATGAAAAGGGAGTGAATATTCTCATGCATAATCATAATATCTATTCAAGAATTTTTCCTATAGGGAAAAAACCATTTTGATAGAAAAAAATGAGGAAAGGAAGAATAGGCTTAAGATGAAGAACAAGGATCATAGAAAATAAGTTATAAAGATAATTGCATAAACTAACCAGCTATAAATCTTTCAAATGGAATTAGCTCATAGCTTCTTAGGAATTAAGACAATGAACATGGTATTCAGATCCTTCAAAAGGGATATGGATCTAGAAACCTCTTTAGCTAAAACCACAATATCTTTGGCCAACACCTCCCAATACGTATAAAAAAAAAACATGGGGAACCCATTGGGACTAGGGGGTTTTTTGCCTTTAAATGAAAACACAACATCATAAAATTATTTATCAAAAGGAATTCTAGTAAGAGAATTTTTCATTTCTAGTATTTTCTTAGATGAAATCCCTATAAGAATCTTCTACTACCCCTTAAAATCCAAGATTTGATCATTGGATAAAAGTGAGGAAAAGAAATCAATTGCATCCTGCATTGTCTTCATTCTTTTGATAAATCCTTATATTAAACTAGATAAGATGAATTATATTCATATCCCTTCATTTTAGAGTCAAAATATGAAAGGATTTAGTATGCATATCTCCACTCTTGAGCCAAATAGACCCTGACTTCTATTTCCTTAATTCCTCTTCTTTAGTAATAATGTAATGCAATATTGAAAGAATACAAAATTCTTGATTAACAAGATTCACTTGGGCTCCTTGTGATTGAATTTGATCCTAAATTTTGTCTAACTCATTCTTTAGATTCTCCTTGTTCATAAAAGGCCAAAATAAGATTTATTCCATCTTTGTAATTTTTACTTAAAAACAAAGTTATCTTCTTAGCAACATGATACACAATGGTCTCTTGAATGTCAACATCCCACCACTCTTTAGTCTTGGTCAACAAATAAGGACAAAAAGTCCACATCTTCTCAAATACAAAGGGGAAATTCTCTTTTCTATTATAGCTTTATCAGCCAAACAAGATATTGGGAATTATCTAACCCAATAGAAGATAAAGATGAGAGTCTACAACTATAGTTATTTAATTATTTTGGGAAAACCAAAGCCCTATAAGGTCTAACCTAGATTAGATCCTCCCATACTCTTCCATTCAACCAAGTAAAAGAAGCTCCCTAAAAATCCAAATCTAATAGGACCCTTGAACACTAATGAAATTAAGAGTATCTTGACTACTATACACCACAATAGGAGAACCATGTTTCTTATCAATGCTAAAAAATTAGAACTTATTGAAGTCTCCCATAACTAACCATCATTCATTACCAATTGGGGATCCAAAAGTGGATAAATAATCCGAAAGAACTCTTCTACAAACTTTAATGTTTAGAGCATAAATATTGGACACAACCCAAAAAGAACCATCTCACAAATATTCAAACCTAGTAGACATATGATTGGAAGAAGAAAAGAAAATAGTACCTTTGAAAAGCTTCAGGTTCCAAAAGGTAGAAACACCACCTGAAGCTCCTTCACATTAACATTGTGAACACCAACATCCTTAAAAGAGGCCAGTTTCAACTCAAAAAGATTCAATTTAAGTATCTTACAATCTCTTATCAAATTAGATAATAGATCATTCTTATGGGGGTGATTCAACCCCCTAATATTCAATGAGATAATATTCATCTCAAAATAGGAGGAGAGCTTTAAAGGCCCATCTTCAAAAGAGTGTGCTACAAACCATCAACCGCATAACCTTTACTCATCTCATCTTGAGTCTAGATAATGGAGGTTGACCAGACCCTTTGAATGAAACCCCATAATCCACCTTCATTCTACTCCTGGTATTCATGACTGGTGTTGTGAAGAAATTATTTTTCCTACTCATGGATTTAACCATACTGAAAAGAGCACCATTTTAGCCCTCCATTCTTTGAGAAAATAGAAAATCATCATTATTCATATTGTCCTTATCTATTATTGTATCATCACTTTTCTAATGAGATTTATTATCATGACCTTCAAAAACCTCTACCTTAGGAGAAGCCTCTTCAGGATCACTCAAATCATTCAATAAATTTATCATTAAATTAATTCCCAGCCCTCCAAGTAACACACATGATTTCCACATTGGTTGGCCATTTGGGATGCTCGATAGGATCTACCTTCAAACCTAAGGGCTCCTACTAATGAGACATCATATTGTTCATTTCATCAAATTCTTTAACCTTAAGATGAACCTCTTCCCCATTACCCTTCAAGCAATCATGCTCAACATATAAGATTACATTATTACTAATGGAGTCACCCTCAGCTCCTTTGGCTTCTACTTGATTTCCCTCCTCATTACTTTGAAGGTTAATTTCTTTTCCTCTAGACCTTCTTAAATGTCTTCAATTTTCTTTTCATAGGACAATATTTATTTCAATAGCCTACTATTCTATAATGTGACATACAAATGGGACAAATTGAAACGCAATGGCCGGAGACTAGCCCCAAGCTTAGACTTAATCGAAACTTCCCCCGGCAAATCAATCGATTGTTTAATATTGACACAAATCTAGGAATCCTCGGAGCCATCACGTAATCCACAGATATCAACTCCTTAAAGCAGGCCGCTATGCCTTCAAAAGTCTCCTTATCGCAAAATTCTAAAGGTAGGCTATGGAGTCTGACCCAAATAGGAGCAACATTTCAAACCCAGTCATGTGAGGAAAACCTTAGTTCCCATCATTTAAGCACAAGAGAAGATCGACCTAGATTCTGGGGCCCTCCAACCAGAACGAAAAGAAAATCTTTCTCACATGTGAATATGAAAGAATTTATTTTTTTCATAGCTAAGACATTAATCTGCTCTTTATTTTTCCACTTCCAGGCCACCCAAGCGCGAACCGACTCAATGTTGAACCGAGGACCAATAAATTTACCAATTAAGAAGTATTCCATCTATGCAACATCTTTCTCTACCAAACAATCAGAAACAAAAATAGAACATGAAACCCGTTACTATGTCAACCTCATGTAAGACTGGGGAGATAGCCTTACCTTTCAATCTAGTGCTAAATAAGTCCGTCCACTTCTAATTTTCCAACGAGGGACCCTCAACAATCTTCTTTTCCTTAGACAAGACAACACACGCTGAACCCATCTGACCTTTGCCCAGACATATCTCGTTGGGATTCCCTGATTGCACAGACCCCGCCGGGGCTCAGAATCCTTAGCGCCATCTGCACTTCCCTACTTGACACCGTCAGGCGAGTTGCAGGAAACTTCCTCCTTCATTGAATTCAAACTTTCCTCTGCATGCTCCATTCCTTCTCGCTTGACTTCCACTAATAGTTAAGTACTCTGACATATCCATTATGTGAAAGTGCCATGAAAAATTATTTCAATTTCATTCCTTTCACTAATACGAAGAAGGTTACACTTGAGAAGATTTTGGGAAAAAATAATGCTTATAGAATCATTGAAAACTATTGCTTCCCAAAACAAACAATGGCTCCTTGACTATATATTCATTGTACTTGAATTAAAGTCAAATTATATCAATTACAGTATACCCATAACCACTATCCGAGCACAGCAACATTTAGGAACCCTCTTTGCATAGAAAAATATTAAAGATGAGAAAACTTCATTTTACTTGGAATAATCATCTCCATAATTAAGACATGATATAAGACTCCAAAGAAAACTCAACTTTCTAACAAATCCAGTTGTTTTTAAATATATATATATATATATGGCACAGAAGTCAAACAATAGATATTCCACCATTGCTTGAGCAAGCGCAAATATTCCACACAAATTTCCCAAACATATACGCTAAAATACCATTTGTACCCGCACCGATTTTTTCCATTATTACATTCTACTGTGCTCAAACTATCTGATGATTCCCGCACACAATTTACTATTTCAGCCTTGGTTTCGTTGAGTTATTATTTGTTTTATTTTCGTTCTAGTATTTCTTCAACATCTTCATGGCATTTTGAGCAATGAATTATACTGATTTATCATTTGGAATCATTCCGATAGATTAGTAAAGACATGTAAATAAAATTTTACATATATACAATCTCTTTAAAAATTCTGAAATGAAAAAAACTCTTTTCCATTCCATGAATCTGAAATGAAAGAACACTAGTGTTAAATTTTGATTTCAATGAACATGTCATTTAAAAACAATATACCGAAAAAAGATTATCAAAATATGAAAACCCATCGAGGGATTCCATTTTCGTTCCAAGAAACTGAATCACACTAAATAATCCAAATCTTAGAAAAAATAATCAATTCAATTTCCTGAAACAAAAAAGGAATCCTCCAATGAGCATTCATACTCAGACAATCTTCTTCGACTGTCTTTGCGGCTGCTTGAAAATGGATTTGAATCCTCGAACAACTGACCACCCATTAGACCGCTGTAATTTTGAGCTGAACTCTTCTGTACTTTTCATTCATTCAAGGCTTCCATTATTATAAAAGGATGGGCTTCGTTATGTAAGAGGAAAGATTCCAGAAAATTGGCATTATACACTTCATATGAATTCAGCAGGCACATATTTCCCTAGTTTGTCTAAAACGATAAACATTTCGATCACAATTGTCACAAAATCTTCATTGGATAGAATCATATCTACTAAATCTTGTATAGCTATATGACAGATTCCTAATATTATAAACTTTCACGTACGCCTCGGAAACACTGGCGATAAATATATTTATTTCACCTATGAAGTCAATAGTTGAACCCCAAGAGCAAATGCAAACAATACCGCATCCTAGCTGATCTGCAAGCTTTTAAGATATTAATTGTTTTTGAGACGCAGATATTATTTATTTAACATTTCACGAGGATCCCAAATTTATTCACGCATACGTACGTTACTCGCCTTGCACAGAGATTCCTACATCAGAGCGTACAAATATTCAAGCCACCAACGGCTAGAGCTAATCTCCGGAGGGGTGTGAAGCACTGGAGTTACTGGAACACGAGGCTCTTCTGCTTGTTTTTGCAAGATTGTTATCAGATATATCTCTTGTAAGTCATCAATGGCTGTTGTCATGGCTCGGAATATGCTTAAGTAACCCTTGAATTTTTGTAATAGCTTTTTCATGGTCGTTGCAAACAATTCCATACCTAGTGGCACATAGAAACTCAACCAAACAACAATTATCAGCTATGTCAATAAGATTGAAATAAACCCCAAAAGGGCACTTTAATAATTCACAGCATTATTAGACACTCAAGGTGGAACTATCCTTTTCTGCATGTGTTTTTTTTTGGGGGAACTTCTAAAAATGCCAATATCATGTAAAAATTCGTGAATATTCTTATAGAAGGCTAAGCTAATATAGAAGGGAGGAAAGGGATTCCCTTTCATCCCATCCCTATCAAGAATCAAAATGTAGTGTTCCAAGACATAGAATTTGAATAACCTTGCTAAGTGTTTATATGTTCAGTTGCACTCCCAATAATTTATGGGTATGCTAATCTTGTATTTCATGAGAGTAAAGTAATTAAGGAATTCCAACCACTAGTGTTAGAGAATATTGGAGAATATCACTATAATGCTAATGTACCGTGTGTTTCTAGAAAAATAATACCAAAGAAATGTGCATATTAAATAGTATAAACATCAATATAAATGACTTTTTAAAAATATGTCTTATAGAAGTAACTATTACCCAATTTATGTAAAGTGAAGTAAATATTTTTTTATACAATATTGAACCAAAGATCTATATAATGCACATTAGAGATAGTGTGGCAACATCACATATATCTAGAGATTGTGTAATCAAAGAATGATGACAGGATGAAAATAATAAAGAATTTATTCTAATGCAATGTATAATCCTACCAACTCAACTATTTTAACATCAAGATTTTTCTAAAAGATCAATTCAAAATGTCAATTCAAAAACCCTAGTTTATCGCAAATCTCAACATGGAGAAAGGGCAGAGAGCCCAACTAACACTAACAACAAATCCAACTATATGCCAATGCAAGGAACTTCAACAAAAGAAGAACCTAAACAACCAATACTACTACAATCAGTACAACTGGGACTCAGTCATTAAACTTCAAGCACTAGAAATCAGCATCTCCTTTTCAAAAATTCAAAAAGAAAGGAAGCAAAATTACAAGTTGAACCAAATACACAATAAATGCTACAAAGACTGGAAACCATTGATTGCAAAATGAAAGTTTTGTTAAAAGGGACACAAAAATAAGTAAACAATAATCCCAAAATAGCCCACTAAGAAAGACTTGAATGATAATCACAAAGACCTAAGAGAGAAATAAGAAGAAGCAAAATAAGACCAATTTTCAAAGTATTTGTCTTTGCCTTTCTGATTGTAATCATATTATCATCTAACTACTTGAACAAGATCTCACAAAGATCTATCTTCTTGTCTTCCATCGCAATCTTGTAGGCTATGTCAACAACTTTACAAGGTACACTGTCTACCCAAGATGACTCGAACATTCTGTAGGATATAATGTTGCATGGGAATCTCATCTCATGATCATCAACAATAGACAACTTTAGACCTCTGCATCCCATTTAGCTTGAGTGATCTCACAAAGATTATTCTTGTCTAGTTTCTTATATGCTCTAGGTCTATCACCGATCAAATATCTAGTAACAATGTGTAGTACATATTTTTTTTATTTTAACAAGTGCATCAAACCATATGAATTGATCATGTACTCGGCTCAAAACAATTTTCTTCCATTCCTGCTTGACTACTATTGGTACATGCATAACATGGACCAAACCCTTGGTGTGCAAATGTGTATGATCATCCTTGAACTTACTATTTACACATAGGTTCATGTATGATGTATTGATCTCTTCTTGACAAATTTCTTCTATCTTGTAATGTATGAAGGTGCGAATGTCTTCAATTAGAATAAATCTCAGTGGAATTGAAGATAGGACTCCAGAATTATCAATTTTGGCTACTACGGCTGGTGGTAGCTAGTGTATACTTAGGATTGACAGGGTCAATCTTCTCAACAACAACAGGCATTTTTACTTTGGGTGCCATTGATTCACAAAACTAATCACTTCACTGTAGGGTTTTAATTTAATATCAACTCAGTAGCTCTTTCATAGCTTGGGAAAATACAAGTACTTACTTGAATATGCTTGTTAATGCTTAGATCTACTTGATTGATCCCTCAGATGCTCTTGGTGGTTTTGTATTTGCACAAAGCTTCAAATGCTCTTGAAAATGTAAGGTAAAAATGAAATAACAAGGGATCTATTTATAATTTTTCCCCGATTAGGGTTTCCAACGGCTATAATTTTAGCATTAAATGCTCTTTACTAACTCCCTTTTCACTGATTTCCACGTACACTTTCCTTTCACCAAATGGAACAATATAACATATACTCTTACGAATCAAAATATGAAATGTCAACTTCACAACATATATCCAAATGCATCTTAATATGCTAATATGGATCTTTGCATAATTGTTAGGAACTGATTTAAGATAGAATTTAGTTATCAACTCCTGAGCATACCTTTGACCAATTAGGTGAAGATAGGTGCACCCAATCCAAAAGACATGGTGCCATTAGCTATTCCAAGTTTAGTTCCTTCATCTTGAGACCTCCTTCTCCATGTTCTATTCATCTTATCTCTTATCTCATCAATATTAACTTGAGCACTTTCATTTAATTGCTCCTCGGTTGAGGCTTTGCCTCGGTACTTGTAGTCTTTGGGTAGGTGACTGACTTTGTGATAACGGAAATAATCAATCCAAAAGTTTCTCCATGACCTTCTATTGTTCCTTCCATGAATCAACATGCAATTTGCATCAATGTGACCAAATCTCCCACATGCAGTACAAATAATTCTTGTATTGTAGTCCCATGGTATAGTTGATCCTTGTCGGTTGTTAGCAGTATTCTGTCGGTTAGGTATCTATTTCTCATTCTTTTTTGTGACCTTCATTCTTCAGACTTATGACCATATTTTTTGCAGTTATTACAATAGCCATTGAATCTTGGCTTCCTTGTATTGTTAGAAATCCTTGATCTACACTCAAATGATTTGTGACCATACTTATTGGAATTGTAACAATAACCTTTAAACTCGGGAATGCTTAATGGATTATCTCTTTTGCTACTGTAAACATTAGCTATGTGACCCAGTTTTCCACAATGATAACATGTAGGCTTCTTTTTCTTTGGTGGAATAGTATTATCTCAATTTTCTACTTATTTTGAGAACTCTCCCTTCTTGATAGTATTGTTTTCATTAAATCCAAGTCCAGTAGTATCTTTCTATTGTCTCCAACCTCTTACTTGTTCATTCAACATCCTCAGTGTGTCTTCATTCCTTTTCAAGACTTAATTAGCATCATTTTCAGATTTTAGTTCATTCTTCGAATGTTCATTATCTGATCTTGATGCAGGGGCATTCTAGGGTACTTGGTGAATCTGCATGGTGGTATGTTGTTTTGGTTCTGTGTTACTTGGTTGCAACTTTAACCGACAGTCTTAGTAATTGAAGGAGCTCGATCACTGAAGGAACTCGGTGAAGCTTCTGGTAGTCGGTGGAACTTCTATTTGATGATGCCTATGTTGCTCGGTGTTTCCTTGCTTGCTCAATTATTTCATTGGTGCTTGGTTGTACTAGTTTACCAACTCAAGTTCTCGGTGATTTGTTTTGCCGACTTGGTGCATTTATTGTTGGTATCTTTTGTTGTATTATCCTATGTAGATCTAGAGGCTGGCATGGAGAATTAAATGTTTGTAAGGCTATTTGAGAGGTGACTATTGTTGTATTTAATATTTGTTGTAGTAGAAGTTGACTTGGCTTAGGAGTTAATTGTTTCATCCAGCTGACTTGTGGCTGAAGATTAGTATTTAAAGGGTGCTTGGGGTAGTTGTTTAGGGGGTTAGTCAGTGGAGGCAGATTGATATAGAAGCTAGATTTGGATCCTATGAGATCTTGAAGATCAGATTGTTATCTGATAGTTTGTAATAGCAGAGCTAGTGGTTTGTATGCTTGGAGATAAGGAGATTTCTTGGAGTCTTGCGAGCTCAAGTTCAGATCTGCCTTAGTATTTCCATCAATTGATGATTTTTTCAGAGCTAGACTAGTTGAGGGATTGTAGAAATACTTTGATTGTATTTGGCCCTAATTATTGAAGGCCTTAAAGTTGGGCATGTTAATGAAAATTTAGTTGAAAACAATTGTCTTGTTGTGTTATTTTGCATTGTGGCATTTGGCTACTTGTGAGGACTATCATGAATTTGGATCCTCCTTGCCTACCTTGCGTTAGGTGGTATTAGAGCTTGAAGTTCTTGACTGTGTAAACTAGTTGAGGTTGTTTGCACAAGGATCTTGTTGGTGACTTATTGCTTTGGGTTTTTGAAAATCTTGAAGGATGCCTCCGAGAATATTGGACCCTAGAGAAATTGCAGATCTCTATGATGTTGTGGAATCAAAATTTACAGAGAAGGTGAAATCAGATTTTAGATGTGAGTTGGAATTGATGATGAGTGACATGATCACTGAGGTCAAGAGATCTATTGCTGGTATGCTGAGGAATCTTGGTACTAATGATGGTTATGAGGAAGTTGTTGAAGATTTTGAAGATGATGGATCTAGTGAAGATAGAACTGGTCAGTTGCATAGATTTGGAGCTTGGTTAAGTAATAGTTACCGAATGGAAGTTTCTACTTTCTCTAGCACTTTGAAACCTGAGGACTTGATTGATTGGATTGGTGAGTTTGAAGATTACTTTGAGCTTGAAGAAATTGAAGATCATCTTCGAGTAAGATTGGTACAGACTAAGTTGAAAGGACATGCTTCTCTTTGGTGGAAAGAATTAAAAAGAGATACAGAAGGTGAAGGTGAAATGAAGATCAATCGGTGAAGGTTGATGGTGACTAAATTAAAAGGTAAGTTCATACCTGCTGACTATGAGCTTGACTTATTTAAGAAGTTGCAAAATTTGAAGAAATAAGATTTGAATTTGGAGGACTATACCGAGGAGTTCTATAAGCTGACTATTCAGTTTGGACACAAAGAACTTGGTAAAGAAAAAGTAGCTCGGTATGTGAATGATTTGAGATTCAATATTCAGGATGAGCTCAGGATGCTGAAAATTGATTCAGTTGAAGATTCTTATTAGTATGCTCTGAAGGTAGAAGATAAGTTGAAAAGGAGACAACCTAGTAATCCCCAAGGGAAGGAAAGGATTGATCACTCGGTAAAGGATAAACTAACTATTGAAGATGAATCGAAACCTATGGAAATGAAGAAGAAGAAGAGATGTAGAGTTATCTTTAAGCTTACTTGTTATAACTATGGTGAAGAAGGACACCATTCTTTTGAGTGTACACAGAAGAAGCCTCATGACCGATGGATTGCTGTGGTAAATGAGAACATTCCGAATGAACCTGAATCTGAAAACTTGTTGGTTTGGAAAACATTGCTCGGTGCAAAGGAGGAACCTTGTCAGAGGAGTAACTTGTTCAGGACTCAGTGCAAGTCTAGAGGTAAACTTTGTGATGAAATTGTTGACAGTGGTAGTACTGATAACCATGTTGCTGAGGATGTGGTTTAGAAACTTGATTTGAATAGAATGAGACATCATCATCATTATAGGATTGGCTGGATATAAAATGTTCATGCTAGGGAAGTGAGGGAGCAGTGCTTTGTTGATTTTCAGATTGACTAGTATAAGGATCTGGTGTTATGTGATAATGTGGAGATGAATAGTTATCATATATTGCTTGGTAGACCTTGGCAATATGATTGTAGAGCTATGTATGATTGTGTCAAGAATGTGTTTACTATTGAGAAGGATGATAGGAAGTTTTCTCTAATGCCTTTTCTAGATAGAACACTTGGTACGAGGAATCTAAGTATTGGTTTCCAAGTTGAGTTGGAAGAAGGTAAGAGGAATGATGATCATTATGGAGAACAAGCCTATGTGTTATCAATGAAAGATTTGAAGAGACAGAGGAAATTGAAGTGGAAGAGTATGCAAGTTGAAAAGTTGGAGGACTTGTATGTGAAGAACCAGTTCGGGGTTCATGTGTTGAATATTGAAAGATGTTCTTCTAGCCTATGAGAACATCTTTTCAAACCCTATGTGTCTGATGCAGGGGCATTCTAGGGTACTCAATGAATTTGCATGGTGGTGTGTTGTTTTGGTTCTGTGTTACTTAGTTGCAGCTTTAATTGATAGTCTCAGTTATTGAAGGAGCTAGGTCACTAAAGGAACTCAGTGAAGCTTCTCGCGCTTGGTGGAACTTGTGCTCGAAGATGCCTATGTTGCTTGGTGTTTCTTGGCTTGGTTGGTTGTTTTAATAGTGCTCGGTTGTACTAGTTTACCGACTGGAGTTCTTGGTGATTTGGTTGGCCAACTTGGTGCATTTATTGTTGGTATCTTTTGTTGTATTCTCCTATGTAGATCTAGAGGCTGACATGGAGAATTAAATGTTTGTAATGCTATTTGAGAGCTGACTGTTGTTGCATTTAATATTTTTTTGTAGTAGAAGCTGACTTGTCTTAGGATTTAATTATTTCATCTAGCCGACTTGTGGTTGAAGATTAGTATTTAAAGGGTTCTTGGGGTAGTTGTCTAGGGGGTCAATCAGTTGAGGCAAATTGATATAGAAGCTAGATCTGGATCCTATGAGATCTTGAAGATCAGATTGTTATCTGATAGTTTGTAATAGAAGAGCTAGTGGTTTGTATGCTTGGAGACAAGGAGAGTACTTAGAGGCTTGTGAGCTCAAGTTTAGATCTACCTTAGTGTTTCCATCAGTTGTTGATTTTTTTCAAAGCTAGACTAGTTGAGGGATTGTAGAAATACTTTGATTTTATTTGGCCCTAACCTAGAAGGCCTTACAGCTGGGCATGTTAATGAAAATTTAATTGAAAACAATTATCTTGTTGTGTTATTCCACATTGTGGCATTTGGCTACTTTTGAGGACTGTCCTTAATTTAGATCCTCCTTACCTGCACTGTGTCAGATCTTAGTTCAACAATCTCTCCAAATTTCCTTGCAACTTCTTGATTTGAATTGACTAGTTGATCTGTCAAGTTGTAGTGAATTTGTGTCAACCTTAGTATTTCCCCATCTTTCTCATTTAGCCTTTTATTCATTTCCCTTGTTTCATCTTCAACCATTTGTTTTTCATCTTCAATTTTTCTCTTTTGTTCTGGGACTTCACACATCCTTACCGATTGAGCTTCTTGTTCTCTTTTCAATTCTTTTACCTGATCAGTTAGGTTTTTTTTTGTTTTTTTTCTTTTGAGTCAGTTCTAATATTGCATCTTTACATTCATCAGACATACTTTCTTTCTATAATAGTTCTTCAAGTTATTCAACCTAATCTTGTGTATCTTTCTATTGATGCACTATCTCCTTTCTCTTGTTGAGTGAATAATTTAGTTTACTCCTCAATTCATCAATCTGATCATTAGCCATCCCCAGTTCCATATTCATGCTATCAATCACATTTTCATACCTATTACTGTCCATATCTCTAGATCTTTCCTCTCAAGTGGTCAAACTTCTGAGTAAGAGACTTTTCTCTGAGAACAATTTTTGGATTAAGTGATGAAGGGTGCTCCCCTTAATACCACAAACACATAACAGAAATAGAGAAACAACAACAATATGCAAGAATAGAAAATTGGCTTCTTATTATCTCCACAAATGTGGAATTACAAACTTTCAGAATTACAATATGCAAAGCCACATGGGCATTCCCTTACAATATTCTGTAGGACAAAGCCTCGAGCTATTACCCAGATCTACTACCCAGAACTATTCTGAACTGCCTAAGACAATAATACAGCCTTCCTTATATAGGCAATTATCCACCGCCTGGGAAGGTTCCAAAATTTTAGCCAATAAGGCCAACCAAACTTAGAATTATTTTATGTTACATTTTATTACATCATAGTCAGCTCAAGATAACCTTTGAAACCTGAATAGAAATTTTGAAGAAAAATTATTTTTCGCCATTTCAGGTGGCCCAACTTCCGAAGACCATAAGTCATCACCAGTTGACCCGATCGGCTATTATAACCCCATTTCGGAAATGCCACGAAGCCCTCTATAGGATTGACCCGCGCAAGCGCCCGTCACCCAAATTTTTGACCTCATCCGGAGCCTCCAAAGCCTTCAAAACTGAGTTCAAAGTTTCTGTACCCTACTGCCAATACCGAAAATCTTCAATATCTTCCAATATACACTTGATCTGGCAATGAAACTTTACTGGCAGACTTACATGACCAAAATGAACCTCCAAGAAAGAAATCAGATCATTTTGAGCACATGCAAAAATTACCAAAAATAGTAACTTTCCATAAATAGCAGCTCTGCACTAAAATAGCCCTTATTGAATATAAAAATAGAAATATTTTTGGGTGATGCAAGATTGCTCTTAGACCTAGGATGCTCCTGCATTAGACACCCAGGGTAATTTGAGAAGTGACCCTATCACGACTCAGGTGTGCAGAGGAAAACCAAGATGGTTAACCTCCTCCTTTGTTAGCCACGATGAATCTTCTACAGGTCATCCTTTCCATTTGACCAAATACTCTTCATATGTCCTATTCCTTATGCTTCTACCAACATGACTGTCCAGTATGTCTTCGATCTCCTTAGTGTCTGAACTAGTTGCTAGAATACTCCACTGTGCTGTTGTGATCTCATCTTCAACACCTCCTTCATGATACTCTGTCAGATCTGAAATGTTAAACACTGGTGAAATATTCAGCTCACTAGGCAATTCTACCTCATATGCATTTCCTGAATCATGCTTCTTCAATATCTTACATGGTCCAAACTTCTTCATTTTCAACTTATTATATGTACCAACTGAAAACCGCTCCTTCCGCAAATGAACCATGACTTCATCACCAACCTAAAATTCCTTATACCTCCTTTTCTCATCTACCTTAGCCTTATACTGTGTGTTCATCTTGGTAATATGCTTCCTCACCTCCCCATGGATGTTCTTCAAATGTTCTGCAAAATCTTCAGCTTCAGCACTACTTATTTCTCCTTTATCTATCTTCCTCAATTCAGATGCATTTCTTGGACTACTTCCATATATAATCTGGAATGGTGATTTACCAGTGCTCCTGTTGACAGAATTATTGTATACAAATTCTGCCTGTGGTAAAATCAAATCCCATCCTGTTGGCTTATCCCCAACCAAACATCTCAGCAAATTTCCCAAACTCCTATTCACCACCTCTGTCTGTCCATCAGTCTGTGGATGATGTGATGAACTGAACTTCAAATCTATCTTTAACTTCTTCCACAACGTACGCCAGAAATATCCAACAAACTTAGTGTCCCGATCTGAAACTATGGTCTTTGGCAAACCATGAAGTCTCACTACTTCTTTGAAAAACAATTTTGCTACATGAACAGCATCATTAGTCTTCTTGCAGGGAATGAAATGTGCCATCTTTGAAAATCTGTCAACCACCACAAAAATTGAATCATGTCCCCGCTGAGTCCTCGGTAAACCAAGAACAAAGTCCATGCTGATATCCTCCCAAGGCTTCTCTGGTACGGGTAATGGCTGATACAATCCTGTATTCTACTTCACTCCTTTCGCCATCTGACATACTCTGCAACTTTGTACAAACTTCTTCACATCTTGCTGCAACTGCGGCCAATAATAATTCTCACTAACCAAACCAAAGGTTTTATCACGACCAAAATGTCCAGCCAATCCTCCGCTATGCTTCTCCTTGATGAGATTCTCCCTCATAGAACTTCGTGGAATGCACAACTGACTCCCTCTGAATAGCATATCATCTTGGATGATGAAATCCAACCATTTCATCCTGTCTAGAGTAACAGGTTCTGTAAAAGCTTTCCAAGCTTCACCAAAATCAGAATCCTCTGGATACAAATTCTTGAGTTCCTTGAACCCAACCACTTCAATCTGCATTTCTGTCAGCAATAGTTGCCTTCTGCTAAGAGCATCTACAACCCTATTAGACTTTCCACTCCTATGTTTCAAAACAAATGTATAACTCTGCAAAAACTCAACCCATTTCAAATGCCTCTGATTCAACTTTCCTTGACTATTCAAATATTGCAAGGCTTGATGATCAGTATACAAAACAAACTCCTTAGGAAGCAGATAATGTCTCCACTTCTTTAATGCCTGAACTATAGCATAAAATTCCTGATCATAAATAGAATATTTCCTCTTGGCATCATTTAACTTCTCACTGAAATAAGCAATAGGTTTACCTTCTTGGCTCATAACAGCTCCTATTGCAGTACCACTAGCATCACAATCTACTTGAAACACCTTATTAAAATCTGGAAGTGCTAAAACAGGTTGTTCTGTAACTTTTTGTTTCAATAATTGAAAACTCTTTTCTGCTCCTTTAGTCCACTTAAACTCTTTTCTATCCCCTCTCATTGTTTCAGTCAAGGGTCCACAAATACTGCTAAAATTTTAGATAAACTTTCTGTAAAAGCTAGCCAAACCATGAAAAGATCTTACTTCAGTAGCACTCCTTGGAGTAGGCCATTCGAGGATAGCCTGTACCTTCTCTGGGTCCATTTTTAGACCTTCTCCTGAAACTACAAATCCCAAATACACTAACTCTTTCTTCACAAAACTTCACTTCTTCAAATTAATCAACAATTTCTCTTCTCTCAACTTCTCAAATACCATACGAATATGCATCATATGCTCATCCAATGTCTTACTAAAGATCAAAATATCATCTAGGCAAACAATGACAAACTTACCCAGAAATTCTTTCAGAACCTCGTTCATGAGCCGCATGAAAGTGCTCGGTGCATTGGTTAGCCCAAAAGGCATGACTAACCACTCATACAGTCCTTCCTTTGTCTTGAAGGCAGTCTTCCATTCATCTCCTTCTCTGATCCAAATCTGATGATATCCACTTTTCAGATCTATCTTTGAGAAATACACAGCTCCACTCAAGCAGTCCATAATATCATCCATTCATGGCAATGGAAACCTGTACTTGATTGTGATCTTATTTATTGCCCTAGAATCTGTACACATCCTCCATTCTCCATTCTTCTTTGGTGCTAATACCGCTGGTACAGCACAGGGACTCAGACTATCACGGATCAATCCTTTCTGTAACAGTTCATGTACTTGTCTGTTCAACTCCTCACTTTCTGCAGGTGTCATTCTGTGTGCTGCCTTATTCAAAAAACTCGCTTCTGGGATCAAGTCCATCTGATGACTGATCTTCCTGACTGGTGGTAATCCATCAGGCACATTATCGGATACAATATCCTGAAACTCATTCAACAAATCTGCAACTTCTACTTCCTCTTTACCAGCTTTTGGAATTAAAGCAAAACATACATGCTCATGCCTCATACCATCTAGGAAATTTCTTCCATCAACAAAAGTTATCCTTGCATTACTACATACCTTTTCTTCAGTCTCCTTCAATGGTTTTAGCTTATGTCGCACTCCATCCTTTGTCAGGGAATAGGTATTCGCACGACCATCATGTATAGCACATCTGTCAAACTGCCATGGTCTACCCAACAACATATGACATGCATCCATAGATATGATATCACACAATACCTCATCTTGGTATCCGCCAATCTTGAACTTTACCAGGCACTGTTCACTGACCATGACCTTGTGGTCATCCTGCACCCAGGCAATCCGATATGGATGTGGGTGTTTCTGTCTCTTGAGCTTCAACTTTGTCACCATCTCTTCTGACACCAAATTGTCAGTGTTTCCACTATCGATAATCACATCACAGCATTTACCCTCACACTTGCATCTAGTGTGAAACAGGCTCCTCCTTTGTTCAGGTTCATTCTCACCACTCAACATGACTCTTTTGTTAATCAACATTTCTCCTCTTTCAGCATCTTCAGAATTTGATGATCTGGCATCTTCATCTATATGTGCAACTCTGGCCTGGCCTTCATTTCTCCTGTCTGTTCTACCTTGGCGTTGAGGACATTCAAATGCCCTATGACCTTCTTCTCCATAGTGAAAACATGTTCCACAGAAGCCACCTCTTCCAGATCCTTGTCCTCTTCCTCTTCCTCTCTGATCTCTATTATTCTGATCCTGGAAGTGATTGGAATTATTTCCTCGCTGCTTCTGACTACTACTGGCCTCATCCTTCTTTTTCGGATCCTCATTTCGGCCACCATATGACCGTCCACCAAATTGTCCACCGCGACCTCTTCCATTTTTTCTTCTCTCAAACTTCTTGTTCAGCTTCTCCTCTACTTTTAGGGAAAACTGGTATGCCTCTTCAATACTATTCATTCGAACCAGATTCAGCTCCTCCTGAATGCTTGGCCTTAACCCATTAAGGTATCGGGCAACTTTCTCCTTATCAACTTCTGCATGGCCTGTTCTGATGAGAAGTCGATAGAACTCCTCTGTATACTCCTGAACAGATCTTCTTACTTGCTTCAAACTCTGCATTTTCTTCTGTAGGTCAAGCTCAAAATCAACAGGAATGAACTGTGGCTTCAATTTATCCACCATCCGATCCCATCTCGTGATTTTCTCCTTTCCCCTTCTATTTCGCTCCAACTGAATCTCTTGCCACCATATCTTTGCATGACCTTTCAGTCTAGCTTTCACAAATTTGACCTTATCAGGATCCTCAACATCTTCATACTCAAAATATTCCTCACATTCGTTGATCCAGTGGATCAATTCTTCTGGGTTAAGATTTTCAAAAAATGTAGGAACCTCAATCTTAGGTCTTTTCCCAATCTTAGAAATGGCCCGAAAAAGTCTTTCTTCCTCCTGGTTCACAATTTCAACTTCTCCTTCTTGATATTCTTCTTCGGCTTCATCCTCGCTTTCATCTCTGACATTAAGATTCATTCCTCTGCGAATCTCTTCTTGCAATGCTCGCACTTGTCTCTGCAGCTCTCTAACCTCAGGTGTCACAGCACCAGGTCTTCCGCCACGTTCTCTTCGTGGAGGCATTTTTGCGATGCGCACTGAAACCCTAACCACGGTCCTGGTGCAAACTGCCTCACAGTCGGTGATCTGTTTACACACTCAAGAACTCCCGCTCTGATACCACTTGATGAAGGGTGCTCCCCTTAATACCACAAACACATAACAGAAATAGAGAAACAACAACAATATGCAAGAACAAAAAATTGGCTTCTTATTATCTCCACAAATGTGGAATTAATAACTTTCAGAATTACAATATGCAAAGCCACATGGGCATTCCCTTACAATATTCTGTAGGACAAAGCCTCGAGCTATTACCCAGATCTACTACCCAGAACTATTCTGAACTGCCTAAGACAATAATACAGCCTTCCTTATATAGGTAATTATCCACCGCCTGGGAAGGTTCCAAAATTTTAGCCAATAAGGCCGACCAAACTTAGAATTATTTTATGTTACATTTTATTACATCATAGTCGACTCAAGATAACCTTTGAAACCCGAACAGAAATTTTGAAGAAAAATTATTTTTCACCATTTCAGGTGGCCCAACTTCTGAAGATCATAAGTCATCACCAGTTGACCCGATCGGCTATTATAACTCCATTTCAGAAATGCCACAAAGCGCTCTACAGGCTTGACCCGCGCAAGCACCCGTCACCCAAATTTTCAACCTCATCTAGGGCCTCCAAAGCCTTCAAAACTGAGTTCAAAGTTTTTGTACCCTGCTGCCAATACCGAAAATCTTCAATATCTTCCAATATACACTTGATCTGGCAATGAAACTTTACTGGCAGACTTACATGACCAAAATGAACCTCCAAGAAAGAAATCAGATCATTCTGAGCACATGCAAAAATTACCAAAAATAGTAACTTTTCATAAATAGCAGCTCTGCACTAAAATAGCCCTTATTGAATATAAAAATAGAAATATTTTTGGGTGATGCAAGATTGCTCTTACACCCAGGATGCTCCTGCATCATTAAGTATGGAAATGTGAGTATTGAGAGGGGAGGAGTTATTCAGTACTCCAAAATACTTTTATCTAACTTCCTTAACCATTCACCAAATTCATAACTTTGCATGTAATAACATAAAAATATATAAAACAATCTCCCAACACGTAACTCATAACACCATTATTTTGGTATTGCAGAAATCCTTGTCAGGGGATAAAAACTACAGTTGGGATGCCATCCATAATATTTTACTACTGTAGTAAAAAAGTTTGCTCGATGAGAGCTACAATGTTAGTTATTTCTGATAGCTTACCATGTTAAGAGTATTAACCCTATTAAGAGTTTAAAGACCAATTAAGTCTACCTAGCTAAAGGATTTTACAATTCTAATCTAAGAATTGTACCCTGTTAAAGGATTTACAAAATAAGATCTATTAGGATCTTCTCAGTTAAGAGACTTTACAATTCTGATTACACACTTAATCAATAACATAAACTTGTCTGTAATACTTGCATCTACTTATGTTTTTCATAATCTATTTTCTCAATAACTGTTTACCTCATAATGTGCTTCACTCACAATATAAAAATCTATTCTCAGTAACTTCAAGTCTGTATAACATTCACACTCTTCTCTTTACTTATTTGTTACTCGGTAGCTTCTTTGATCATCACCTTCTTCCTACAATTTATCCTTCATACATTGTCTTTCACTCTTGCTCTCATACTCTTATTGTGATCTTCACATTCTGATCCATTTATACTCAATTCTAGAAGTGGTGGAAACAATCTAGAATCTTCTCCTTAAGAGGTGCTAGCATTGGTTACTTCTCCAATGAATATTTCACATTTAATTCTTATTGGTGAATCTCACCTTGTAATCATGCATAATCATTATATTTAAATCTCCAATGCTTTGTCAAATAATTTCCTTGAGATTTTTAAACCATATTTTTCTCGGTGTCTACATTCAATGTATATGTAGATTCTTCTTATGTCATCCTGTGATGCTTGGTATTATATTTTTCTCCTGCTTGTTAACTATTATAACTTAGTACTACTCAGTGTCTTGACTCCCTTTTCCTTTATTAAAATATGTCTTTCCTTAATTTCCTTTTACCAGCTTGTCTTTCCTTCTTTACCGAATTATTTTGACAACCAATATGAATTAATCATAACTAATGACAACAAAATAACTCTATAGGAGTATCAAATGTGTCAAGGTATGACAAAAGATTCAGTTCAATAGTCGGTAAAATTTTTAATTTGGATTCCATATAACCAAATTTAGAGATGTAACTTCAACAATATTTAATCTAGAGTGTATAACCATTGACTTATAATATTGAAAGCAATAATAAGATTAACATGACCAGCTATGGAAGACAACAACAATTATATTTTTGTCCTGAATATATCTATGTTTATAAGATAAGATTTTAATTTTGCAAAATTTCATTACTCGACATTTCTAATGTTGACATTTGTATTGAAAAAATAGAGGATTAGGGTAGATTGCACAGGAAAAATATAATAATAAAACCATGGTAAAAAAAACTTTTCAAATTGTTATAAATAAAAACTTGGATAGTTCTCAATTCTAGCAATCGCCAATTTATTTTATGTGTGATAATAACTCATAATTGTAAGTTAATATATTATAATAGAGTCAATATTATACTCAAAGCTAATTGTAAATGATGAAACTCTTTGGATGTAGTATAATTATGTTTTTTTATGTTGATATTTTTTCATTGATTAAGGTCGAGGACAAGGAATTTTGTATTATAAAATTTACATAATATTTATATTCTAACCTTAACAATTCTACCAATGACAGAGAATCAAAGTTTAATTTTCACTACTGATATTACAAAACCATCTATAGAGCTTTGAAGCAGCAAAAGTCATAAGAAAAGAATTTGTCTTTATATCTTTTGAATACCACAAAAATCTTCCTAACAATTTAAATAGCATCTTTCTTAAACAATAATTATGCTTTCAGAACAATTTCATAAAATCTAAAAAAAGGAATACAAACTAAAAGTCTTGATTAACTAAAAAACTATGAAAGATATGAATGTTACTCTAGACCTGGACGAAACAAAGAGGGATAGACAACATCACTACTAAGTACTCTTGGTACTCAAAGATGAAACCACCTCAAGTGGATCTCCAACAGCCACTATTCAATGTCTCATGGCTCTAACCTTTCTCAATAATGGGCTTTCAATCATTATATAATACTATTATTTAATAAATATATTACACTAAAGAATAAAGTTATACAAGTATATTAATAAGTAATATACTTACAAACAAAATAAATTATAAATAAATTATAATATTATTACACTTGATGTTAATTTCATTTATGAGCTTAAATCTAAGGCTAAGACCCGTCCCCGCCCCCGCCCCCGCCCGCCCGCCACCCCCCTCCTCCACCCATCCAACACCGAAGCCCCCCAATGTTAATGAAAATAAAAACTAATGAAAGGGAAAAGTAAAGACATAAAATCCAGTGGGAAAAAACCCCCTCTCAAAAAATAAGAGATGAAACTATATGAAGTGTATAAGAACATCCTCTTAGACATAAGAAATGTGTGGAAAACTATTGAATCTAAACTCCCATAGTTTTGAATAAAGAATATCCTCTAAAACCAAGATGATGGTCATGACAATTTATATGAGTGCCCCCAACCACACTACTCAAACAATTAGCACATGACAAGAAAAGGGAAAAACTAGTATACGTAAGCTTGTATGTTTTCTTCAAAATAAGCTTGCACATGGATAATTGTCAAATATTTGAGTGTGAAATTTCATAGCTCTAATATGTGATTTCTCCTTTGATGGCTACTCACTTTTTTCAAGTGTTCTTTTCTCTACATTGGATTATGTCTATTTACCTTAAAAGGGTTCAATGTGTTTAAAGGTGAATCTTTAGGTGTCTCATTCTTGCTACTAATTATCAAGAAATGAGAGTCTATGACACAAATGAGAATTCTGCTAACAACACACCTTAGTCAACAAAGAAGAAAAATAATATTTATGAGGAAATAGTAGAGTCCTTTAATTTTAATGGTTGATTTAGATCATTTTCATCTCCTTTTCTATTGATTTCAGTAGTCTTTATGCATCTATATTTCATATTTGTCCTATATATAGATAGTATATAGCTTTGGACTTCAGGGTTTTGTCCTCTCAAATGGGGGTTTTAGATTTAGGAGCTTGTATTTTTTCTCTATAATTCCATTTTGTAAGTAATGGTTTGGGTCTTATTTTTCTATCCTCTAGATCCACATGGGTTTCTATGCTTTTATCCTCTAGATCAATACTCATGTAAATATTTTAATATTAATACAAATATTTAGGCTATAGCCTTTATCAACAAAAATAAATAATATATTATTTCAAAATTTGTATCAGATGGAATTCCAAATTTATTGAATTCAAATACTATTTTGAAGAAATCTTTCAACAAAATAAGGTAACTTTGTTATAGTATTTGTAATTTAAATATTAATAAAATTAAAATAATAAAATTGTAATTTAGTATTGAATAATATTTAAATATTATAGAAATTAAATTATGTTATTAAATATAAATAATATAATATTTAGTTTGATCTTTTTTTAACAATTTATTTCTATTGGTTATCTTGATATCTTTTGGCTAACAGCCATGAGATGCAAGGTATTTGTTATATCAATATCCTTTGCAACCTCATTCAACCTTCACCTCTTTTATAATATTAAGAACATTTAATGAATTGTGGGATATCTATTACCTCAAAACCATATGAGACACAATTCAAACTTCATCTCTTTTGTGGTTCTAGGAACATTACATGAGCTATGAGATATTTATTACCTCTAAATCTAATGGGACATGATCCAAACTTCATCTCTTTTTCTCATCTCGGGAAAATTACATGAGCTATGAGATGTGGAGATATCTAATGCACATCTCACACCTCAAAATCGCATGTGACATTATTCAAAAGTCATCTCTTTTGTTGATGTTAGGAACACTACATGAGCTTTGAGAAATCTATTATTTCAAAATTGCATGAGATGTGATCCAAGCTTCATCTCTTTTGTTGATATTAGGAATATTGCATTTAAAATTATGTAATGCATATTCAATTGTTCCAATGTATTCAAAATTGAAAAAAACTAATAAATCCTTGACTATATATATGATATTTTGAATATAATATTGTTAAAATATACCAATGATAGCCACCCATGAAATAAAAATGATGTTTTATTCTATTTAGTTTGAAATATTTTTGACTATTTTTTTGTATTCAACTATGTGTCTAAATTAATATCTGTTGAATTGAAAATAATTTTTTTTAAAGATATTTATTATGTAAAAATCACATGAAACATGGCTGATGATAGAAACGTTACATGTAACAAGATCTCAATCTATATCCACTCATAAAACTATATAATATTTTTAAAAATATATATATTATATTTCAATTAGATTATACACCAATTAAAGTCAAAGAAAAATTGCAAACTATACAGCTATATTCTATTTGAAAAAATGAACTCTATAAGAAGTTTTGTTTTTGAATTCAGCCTATCAAAGTTTCTGATTACACATTGTACATTAGAACTTTTTCCATTTTGATGAAAGATGGCAGAATATGATCCCAAACATTATTACAAAAGAATTTTGATTAAACACAACACTTATTATCAACATGGACTAAAAATAAAATGTCTCTAAACTCCATAATAGCAAACACAAATTGTAACGAATCCAATTTCTATTATATAAAAATATGTTAATATGTACATGTATATACAAAATAGATGAATTACGTTCTGCTCCATGCATAGACACAGGTCAAAGGAGTCAAGTCCCAATTTAGAAGCAGCTAACCGTTTCCTGCTGATTCTACAACATACAATTTCCTGATCTCATTGCAAGTTACAAGAGCTTTTGCATGGACAAAACTTTTCTGGCTTAGGGCACGTTCAACAAAGCCTAATTTCAGAGGGATGTCAATCACTCTGAGCAACTCATCATTGGTCATGTAATTAATGGGTCTGCACATCATTGGCCCAAAGAAGAGATGTTCCACCATTGCTCGAGCAAGCCCAAATTGCTCTCCTAGTCCTGCTTCCAATGAATCGAACATGGCACACAAATTTCCCAAACACAGAGAAAATCGGTCCATGAAGTTAAGATTCTCATAATCTGATATCCCATTTTGTCCACTACCCAGAGTCAGCATAATTGGATTCAGGTGTCTTGCTCCATTAATGAAATCTACAAACTGCTTTCTAGTGTGCTCAAACATATGTGGCAATTCCCACATACAATTCAGAATCACAATCTCTTCCTCCTTGGAGGAAATTATCATCCCCTACATATTTTTCATTTCGATTTCCTGGAACGAAAATGGAATACCCACCGAGGTTGCATACTCACACAATCTTCTTCCAGTGTCTCTGCAGCAGCATGAAAATGGGTTTGGTTCCTCAAACGAATCATCCCATTTCACCGCTGTAATTTTGAGCCGATCTATTTTGTAATCTTCAATCTTCAAAGATTCCATCAATGGTGGCCACTGCATACCATCCATTATGTCAAAATCAATGATGTGCACACATTGCTGATTATTCAAAGGAATGGCTTCCAAAATGGTTTGGTTTGCACTGAAATGTGCAATCCTTATGAAAGGATAGGCTTGGTTAAGTAAGATAAAAGCCCCAAGAAAATTGGCTTTAGACACCCCATTTGAAATTGAAATCAGTGGGCATTTCTCCACCTGAGTTTGGTGCAGAGATTGAGAAAAATAGTAAGCCACTCTCTCCATAGTAGACCCAGTTGGAGAAGAAATTTCTTTCAGCCTCCCAAGAAGAATCTCAACAAGTTCAAGGCCTCCATTGGATATTGCCTCTGCGCACGTAGTGAGAAGATGAACAATCCTCAATCCCTTGTATTCTGAAGAATCAGTCTCGCATGGGATTAAGATTTCACCTGACATGTCAACCTCAGTAGATATTGATGTGTTCGCTGTCTCACTTGATAAACAGCTAAAATCTCCACCACCGTCTTGAGCATTTATTATATCAAGCTCAGACATGGTTAGATCTGAACCATGTACATCTTCTACTATGGCTGAATTCTCTTGTTTTGAAAGGTGCTCCTTTTCGGGGTGTGAGCAAAATAGGTCAGTTCCTTGAACCATTAGATCATTCCACAGTAGCGAGTCATTGGAGTCTAAGAGCTCATCATCAAAAGAAAATTCCATAACATCATTTGGGCTCTCATTGGAAAGCATTGTAATCTCTTCCGTCGAACAGAATCCTGATGGGTTCCAAAGAGAGGATTCATCAGGGATAAAACTAAAATCTAATGGTGCTTCATAACTGAAATCAGCCATACTTCCCAATTTGTTGTTGTCCCAGTAGTTATGCCCAATTTTTTCCATTCTGATAATCTCCACTCGAAATCTAATTTTTCCCACAGAATGTGTGTGTAAGTTTAGAATTGTTGTCTATTATATTGAATCAGCTACCGTGGGTTTTAAGCAAGACCAAAGCATAAAAAGTGATGGACGTCACATTACATATCTTTTGAATCCACAATATAAATTTGAATAATTAAATTTGTAGATTCTGAAAGCGAAGCTTTGTCGTGTCATGAGGAACATACGAGGTTCAAATATGAATGAAATGTTAACCATCATGATTTCTCTTCCAATATGCATTTAAGCTCAGTAAAAAATGTATTATTGATCAAAATTTAAAAATTAGAAAATATAACAGATTTTGACGAAATTTTCACTATCTATGATCTGCATATTTTGTGGTCGAAAACCACAAAAAAAATTGCAAAAAAGTCACTCTAGTTTTGTGAATCTTGCAAAAAAAAAGTTTGGCATTTGTTTTTGTCTTTGGTGCATTTTGTAAGGAGCTTAGCCAATGCCGATCTTAGTCAGTGCATGCGGACATATCACCAAACAAAATTTCTCTAGGGGAAGATACCATATGTGCAATTGGTTAAGTTCCCCCACCTTAACTTTTTAATCTTTTAACATTAGATTTTCACAATTTCTTCTCATTGGTTTTATTTTTTATTCAAGTGTTTATAGCAATTGTTTTGTATTAGGTAGGGGAGAGGATCTAGTTGTTCAGCACCTTAAATCTGTGCTTCTCAAAATCTTATGTGGAAATTTTAAATCACTCCCATTTTTTTACAGTGGTTTACTTAGCAAGTCCACTGCTTATAACTAAAGTTTCAAGGCCACATCATCATATATGATGCCACATTAGCATACTTTTTACCAAGGTGTCCAAAACAACCCCCAAAAAAGGTGAGACCAATGGTCATGCCAAATGGGTACCCATACTTGTGTAACTAATGTAGCGTCACATGATTGGTTGTTTTTTACAACTAAGGGTACAATTCATTCAATTATGGGTAGTCATCATTATAATAACAATTTTGATCTCACAAATATTGGTGCAATGTTCTGAAAAAAATGGAAATTAAATCAACAAATATGGGTATTAAATAAATAAGTGTGGGCATCAAATCAACAACTCATATCGTAGCCATTGGAACATGATCAAGTATTAGGTCATTTCTCATAGTTACACAAACCTATAGGATTCCTTATGTACATTAGAGTAAAAAATTGACCATTTTAAGTTGGTGTCCAGATATATTTCTTATTGCCCTGACTTTAACCACCACAAAATTTACACAATTGATCCAATACTTAATGCAAAAATGCCCCAATAATTGACAAATATTGATACCAACAAAATTGTAAAATTGATCTAATTACTAACTTTTTTTCTAACTACGTCGTACATCAATAAATCACTAGACTTTTAAGTGAACTTTTAATAGCAAATTCCATCGAAGAGTGACGGCGTCCGGACACGAGTTATCTTCTCGCATCAAAAACTTTGGTTGTTTTCGGTCATTCACCTCTGCACAGTTAAATCTCTGACACCAGCATTTCCTATGTGCGGTGCTGCGATTGTGTGGGGCCCAATTGTTTATCATGTTAGTCATCGCTAGGTCAGGGAATGAAAGAGTTTGCCTTTGTTGCTGAATCTCAATGGTGGGACCTGGTTTCTGGACGAGTCAGACGGTCCTAACATGTCAGAGCATCAATGGTGGTTGCTAAAGTGCAAGGGATTTGTCAGAGCTATGCGAAATCACATCGGCTGTTAATTCTTCTTTACGATGTAGGGTTTCAAATTATGTGTCCGTGGTGACACATATGCACAAATGGCTCTCCCCTATTGGCCAAAGGAAATACAGAGGTGGAGTGTTGTCAGTGGGGCTTGTGTTAGAGATTTTGATCGACGGTTGGCATGTGATCGCATGAAATACTCTCATCCCATGCGATCATGCGCCCACCATCTGATAAGGAAAATACGAGGTGGAGTGTTGCCAGCGGGGCTTGCGTTAGAGTTTTTGATCGATGACCGGTGTGTGATTGCATGGAATATTCTCTCCCCATGCAATCATGCACCCACCATCCGATTAGATGCCGATGGTTTGTCTGTAGTGCGACCACGTGATGATTCATCACCAAGGTGTCAGGTTGTGATTGGCTGAGCTGGAAAGGGAATGTTGACATATCGGTGGGCCTAGACTTTTTAGTGGGGTCATAGTGTGGATGATCTGATGGTGGCGGTTAATAGTGGTAAAGGGCTAAGGTGTGTCACATGTTCGCATTGGCCTTTTCTTGGCTATGCAATCATGAGATAACTGTTGAAAGACGCTATTGTGAAATTAAAGGTGGGTCCCTATGTCAGGTTTTGCCAACATGTCCCTTTCTGATTGACCAGCAAGCGCTGAGATGGATATGCATCGTGGGTCCCAGAGATCTGAATTTTGCCAAAGTGTCAAAAACCTACGATGTTTTCTATTTGGTCTACATGAATACCCTGGTTGTTTTCAACCTTATGCCTTCCCACGTTTGCGCACTTATCTTCTGGCACCGAAATCCCTGGATGTTTTCGATCCTTCGCTAAAAATCCAGGATGTTTTCGACCTCGCATTTCTTCCCTTTTGCTGGCACTCCTTGTTTGTCGGTCCTAACTGTGCAAGTGCAATCAGATGGTGGGCCCAGGTCTTCAAGGGTTTTAAAATGATTGGTTGTCACATGATTGCATGTCAGAGTTTTCTGACATGCAACCATGCGACCAGTTACTTCTTGTGCTAGGGCCCGTTGGCAGGGAGGGTAGTGGTCTCACTGGTTGTTATATGGCATCTTGTGGTTGGCTGTCGCATGATTGCATGTCAAATTTTTCTGACATGTGATCATGCGACCAGTTGACACCTGTTCCTGGGCCCGTTGGTGATGGAAGTACTGTAGACGCGCTGTCAAATGGAAGCTGAGGTGGTAGAGTTCTATTGGACGCAGCATAGAGATATGGCGGTAACATGGCAGTTTTCAATTAGCTCGTGGCAACATGCTGGCGGTTTGTCACATGTTCTCATATCTCTATTTCAAGCTATGCAAACATGTGACTAACAACCAGATCTTGTGACAAAGCTATGAACTATGGTGTGGGTCCGTGTGTCGGGTCTTGCCGACGTGTCTCCTTTTCGACTGGCTGGAGAGCACTGAGGTGGATGTACATCGTGGGTCCGGTACCCAAGGGCAGTTAACGGTGGTGAAGGTTTATGGGGTGTCGCATGTTCGCATAAGCCATTTTCAAACTATGAGATCATGAGACAACCATTAAGGGAATGTCGGCGTTGCAGAGTTAAAGTTGCCAAGCCTGCGAAACATGATGATCTAACGGTGGTGATATAAAGTAGATCTCAGTTCAGATGATGACCGTTGATAGACTGTTGGCACCCTGAGGATGACCGTTGCATTTCAAGTTCAAATTTGCAGAGGATTTTCATGACGGGAAGTACCAGAATTGATGGCTTTAGCAGCGGTTTTCAACTGGTTTGGTGGCGCAGTTATTGCCGATTGATCCGAGGGGCTCAGTGACCATTCACAGTGATGTTTTGTACCTGGTGGAGTAGGTTTTTGAGCTCGAGAATCTTTTTGTAGGTGGTGATTTGTACTAGTTTTCATGGCTATCCCTAGTGTTCTGTATTGAAGAAATTAGAAGTAAATATCGGTATCAGCCGATTACTGTTGTTGAAAGTTGAAATGATTTCATTTTGAACATTAGACCCTGCAACAGTGGGCTTGAAGTGATGATAGATACTTTGTTAATTTATGTTTATATTTATATATATATAAATCCCAGCTTCGGCCCTTCATCAATCAAAAAAAAAAAACTTTTAATAGCAAATTCAATTAATGATAATTGGAATATGGACTTCCCCCACTTTATCTAAAATCCTAAACATTTCCGCTAGGATAGTCACAAAATCAAAGCTAATTTCACACACTCTTACTTTTGAAATCATATTGGTTGTCTTCTATAAGACTTTATAGCTATTATTTTCATTTATGGGTAGTTAAGATGGGCAGACTAAGGTTATATGCACACAAAGAGCAAAAAATGGTCATTCTATTGTGTTGACTTCTTAATAGTAAGGGGGAACACACTCAGAGTATATGCACAAAAATAAGAACAAATACATTATGTGCACACAAGAAAAAAACTGATAATGCCAAAAGACAGCTTGTATAGTGGTAAAGTCAAGTTCTAGACACCTAAAAGATGCTGAAATCAAGTCTCCATCAATTAAAAAATAAAAAGAACTGACTATTTTGAACTGAAGTCTCATTTATATTTATTATTGCCTCCATAATTAATCACTTGAACAATCATTAATACTTTGGTTATACAACAGAAAATATGCACTAACGTGACCGTTTTAAAAATTTATTAATTAAATTAAAAATCACAGAACCACTGTTTGTGATTTTTAATTTAATTAATAATTTTAAAAAATGGTCACATCAGATACATATATTCGGCTGCATAAACGCTTCCACCATTAATCATAACTATTAAATGTACAATGAACGACTATTTACCTGCTAAATAACTTTTAGTAAACGGAATCCAGTAAACAGTCATAACAGGACACTTTCATCATGATTTCTGGTCGATATTATTCAGAACATGCCGGCATATATACTATTCAAACGAAATTTCGCCACTTCATCGAGACGCATAAAAAATTCCACCACAATACTCATGAAATCTCCATGTTAGTGAACCGAAACTACTAAATCTTGTATACGACACAAATTGTTATTATAAAATTTAACGTAAGCCTCGGGAATACATGCAATAATTGTATTTATTTGTTTCTTGTAAAGTTATTAACTTTATTTATTGCATTTTCTAAACCTATTCATCGCTTTACCTGTGACGCTTGTATAAGAGAGCAAGTTCAAACAGTACGACATCATAGCTGATTTCCAAGCTATTCAGATATTAAATAGAATCAAAGTATATGGGAGAATAATTTATTCCGGAGTCTAAACAACAATAGTAATACGTTAGTAGTTTTTGGAGGCAAATATTATGTATTATTTAACCATTCACGAGGCTCCCAAGCTTATCCACTCATACTTACGTTCATCCTCTTCCTAAGAGATTTCCACATCAGAGTGTACAAATATTGCATGCCGAGAAACAGTGACTTATGCTGTAACTTGTCTACAAAGATTATATCGCCCCGTAATTTCCAATGTCCTGAAAATCTCTTATGTCAATACCACACCTAGTCACCACATGCACAAGATACCACGTTTGATTTCTTACACTCGAGATGCTGACATGGACAATAAATTATTAGCAATAAAAGCTTAGAAACTATCTCTTTATCCAGATCTCATTGAGACATGTAGCACATTATCATGTAAAATTATGCCCAATAATACAAAGGTTTTAACTGAGTATTCTTTTGAAATATTGATGACAATTCTTTTGAAACCTGTTTTAAATGGCATGATTGAAAATCTAATAAACTCTCAAATGTTTACTAAAATGTATATATATTATTGGTAATCAAGATTAAGTTAGTCAAGATATGAAATAAGTTAATTTCAATACATATAACCATTCCAGATCAAGGTATATTGAAATAGTCGTCTAGTTCTGTCAATGAATGAAATTAGTACATTATCTTAATCTATTTATTTAGTGGCAATTCATTTATCTATTAGATAAAGTGTGTCAATTTATACAATTATCCAACACTTATGTTCTTGACTAGATTCATCTATGTCAATCATCTAAACTAAAAGTAATAATATATAAAATTCAGTTACTAAATTACTAACATTTATATTTTTTAAATCGTATATTTATTAATTTTAACATACATTGAATTTGTACCTAAACTATGGTATACTTATGAAGGTTTAAAAGTAAGAAATGTATCTAATAATGACTAGGCCTCGTCTACTATAACCCTTGAAGTCGTTCAACATGATGCAAACCATAATATGGGTTATTATAGTTTGAATAATGTTAGTTTCATCTAGATGATATCAATATGCTTGAGATTTTAATTCTAACATCAACTCCTCCAGGCGATGTCATATGGATAGCTTAGTTAGTTAAATTCATAGAGAGAATGGTTACCAATGTTTACACCATGACTTGTTGGTGAATGGAGGTGAGAATAGATTGTGTGATAGTAGCAACAAGGGATGTCATAGATTGTTGTCTATTTATATCCTACACACGCCCCTAGCATATGTCATTGTGCAACTACTACCAACACCTTAAAATGATGTAATATAAAAAAAAATGAGTTGTATTTCTAAATCTGGCAATATTCATAATTTTATCCAAAATTATAATGGCGCATCATGATTTTCATGCAACTTATGCAACAATAGTATCTACAATAGATCCTAAAATGTATAATAATTATTTTATTATGATATTGATAAAAAGACTCAATTGTGTAGTTTTTGAGTGAAACTCATTGACCCATATTTATTTTTTCCTTACCTAAATGATTTAATTAAAATTACCTTTTCTCATTGGAGGGATGAAAATATATTTAAGAGGGGCTATTAAAAATTGGGTCAAGGAATTGTATAGAAATATGTAAATCGATGATTTGACTATATAGAAATCTTTTTAAATAATATTTTTTTGTCTCCTCCCTCTATAGGTGGAATCTATCTACATCTTCCTCAATACATCTAACAAAATCAATGATGGTTTGCATCAAAGATTGAAACTATGAAATATATTGGGGAATATTTCTACACACAATGTGACTATGTTATCATCTATTTATTTACTCAATTGACCCTTGTCAAGCCAAAGTGTTTAAGGGTTAGGTAGTGGGACACTTTTTTTCTAGTAGTTTTGAAGTGATGGTTTTGGCGATGGGTGTTATTTTCATTAAACATATCTAAAAAGTAAAACCACACTCTTGAAATTGATCCAAAAAAAAGTCCAAATAGGTATAAATTTAAAATAAGCAAATATAATTTTAATTACTTACATATATACATTGACATGATGGATGCATGTAAATTAAAAATAATACTTTTTAAAACTAGAACAATATAAACATAATTAGAATTGTAATATACATGTATCAAATAAAAAACATTTATATGCATTTGATTTATAATGAGAAAGTCATACATATGTTAGAGATATCAAGTTTATAATAGTCATATATTAAATATGAATATCATTGACTAGAATTCTTAAAGTTTTAGGAATTTTATGAATAGGAAAATATAATCTCATCACATTAAATATTTACTATTGGTAATTAGAATCTTTATAGACTATATTTAAATACTAGGACTAGTTAGGTAGGTATAGAAAGGAAAATATAATCTTATTTATCTAAATAGTTAAAAATGGTAATTGAAGTCTCTCTAGGAACTATTTAAATAGTTGAACTAATTAGGTACATAATAGATAGTTCTATAGATATATAGACACTAGAGGTGAGATTTAATTTAATGAAGCTATCTTCAAAGACTAACTTTGAATATATAGAGACATGTTTTCCAGATAATATTTTCTTCGATAAGGAGACTTATTGCAAATAATTATTGAGAACCTAGTTAAGAATTCAATTCTCTAATTAACATTTACTTTAATACAGATTTAATTTACAAGCTAGAATAGATGAATATTGGCCCTTTAAGACTAAAATACATATCTAAAAATAATAATTCAATTTGAAAAGTGTGAAAGATTTCAAATAAATAAAAACTATAAAAATAATGAGTTAGCACTTTTATTGGTTAGCAAGGACCTTTTTTTATTAGTTTCTGAGATAATCTTACTAGATGTTATTTTGCATCATAAGAACACAATTATGGATATATACTCTCTACACAAGTTTACTCTTGAATTTATGATGTAATAAAATTTTTTTTAATATAAGTCACGAATAGAACCAACTCTTTAAGTATCCAAATAAAAAATCATAAAAGAGCCTTATACAACTAAAAGTGGTCAAGATCAAACATTAATTAAATTGAATTAATTTAATTATTAAAAACAAATTTCCTCTACTATGTAATTAAATTAAACATTTAATTATATAGTTCATTCTAATTAATTAATTCTTCCAATAAAATAAAAATTAAACCCCTTTACATTCTAACCAACTCATCACATGACACATCATCTATGGAGTATTAAATAATTCTTTTGAATTAGTTACATTCTTATTTCTCTTACCAATCATAAACAAACAAAAGACCAAAGTGCACCAATGAGAGACTAGCTCACATGGATCATGAAACATCCTTTTCTATCCTAGCCATACATTCTTGTCTTACAATCTTGACCATCCATGGAGCACACATCATCCCCTTAAATCAAACTACAACTTGACCATGGTTAGACATAACTCACCCCCAAGGCCTTATAAAATCCTATAAATAGGGAGCATCCTTAGTTCATTAGCATCCACTTCATTTGAGAAATTACATTATACTATTTTTGCATTCAAAATCATTTGAGCATCATCCTAATGCCAATTTTACTTTATTTGATTTCATAGTTAATCTTGCATTGTTATTCATCATTTTAGCTTAAATCTTACATCAAAGGCTTCCATTTAGATTGAGTTCATCATTAAAAGCATAAAAAATCCTAAATATCAAGTCATTTAGTTGCATCTTCGTATCATTGTCTCATTTCATAACTTGTCATCTATGAGTTCTTTGTGCAACCAAGTGAAATTTAAGTAAAACCTTAGGATTATAGAGAAATGAGGCTCTCTTGAATGTTTATTTCATGTTTTTATCAATTTCTTATCTTGATTTGATATAATTGCTCAAACTAATATTTCATTATTTTTTTAATTTAAATAATTGCATACATTTATTAGTGTCCATCATGGTACCCACACCCTGTTAGAGTAATAAAGTGTTTTCTTATTAATTAAATCATGTTTGATTTAATTATTAAGTCACTTATTACATTTTTCTACTTAAGCTCAACTTTAGACATATAATAATTAGTTTCTTTATTAATTATTATTGTGCAGCCTAGGTTTTACCTTTTTAGGTTTTTAAATCTCCTTTTATAAGGATTGTTTTCCTTTGTTTTCATAACTGATAAAATCAGATTATTCATTATTGAATTGCAACTTTTGTTTTTGCACATCGAGAATGATTTCTCCTCTCTTGTGGATCAATGTGTTCAGACCTCCTAGCTTCTTGCTTCTTCTCTCTCTTTATGTGATAGGTGTTTGCATGTAGGTGTTCATGGGAGCTGTGGGTTATCTTAAAATCAACTCCAATATGTTATCAGAGCTTCACATCTATTTTCCCATGTTCTCTTCTTGAGAGATTTGACTGTGTTAGTTAGGTCTATGTTTTCAGAGGGTTTTCTGTCAGATCTTAGGTGACCTCTTTTCTAGTCATCTTGACTTTAAATGGACCTTAGTGTTACATTCACAGCATCCATGAACCACTAGATCCATATAAAATTTGTCCAATTTGGACAAAGTTATAATCAGTGGTAATTTTTTTTTGTACCTAGCCTCGGCATGGATCCTAAGGTGCTATGGGTCCAAACGGACCTTGCCATTGAGCTCGCAGCACCCAAAAACCCCCAAATCCATATGAGGCAGATCCAATTTGGACATCATTGCATTTTGAGGCAAATTTTTTTTGCATGTCAGGTCGTATGAGCTTGGCACACAAATAGAGGTAAAATCCATATGAATTTGGGACGTAAATTGAGGAAAATTTGTGCCAATTTAGCATGCAAGTTGAGGCAAAAAATTTGCTTCTTGATATGCAAATCAAGACAAAAAAAAAAAAAGACACACAGATCCAGGCAAAAAATGTATATGGTCATGGATTTGGGTGTTCCTAACCCTAAGAAAGAACAAGAGAAGGACAAACAACAAGAAGAAAAGAAGGAAGAAGAAAAAGTAGAAGAAAAAGTAGAAGAGGTAAGAGTTTAGCTCAAACAAGAACCATATACCTCTTCCACTCTATTATTGGCAAGTATGGCCAAACCAGTGAGTGCAGATGTGGAAAGCATGGATGAGGATGAGATCATCAGGTTATCCTTCATGGAATTTTCTAAGGAAAAGGAAAGATCAGAATGAAAGGGGGATAAGAAGGTAAAGGTGATTGCTAGGGCAGTGAAGATAGTAAACAAAATACTCCCTACACCTATTATTTTTCAAGGAAAGGATGATGTTGAGAGCTTGAACATTTCTCTGGACAAATTTGACAGTCATTTTGAGTCACCGTTGAAGATCGCAAAGGATAAGGAAGAGAAGAGATTCTTATAAAAGAAGTTGAAGAGATTCTTATAAAAGAAGTTGAAGGAATTCTTCTATTCTATCTCATTAGACTTGGGCATTCTAAAATCAGCTATATTCAAAGAAAAAAATTGTGTGGCACAAGGAAGAAACCTATACAATTACTACATAAATCCTAGTAGACATGTTATAAATATTGAAGATATCATAGCCAAGGACAAGGCTACTATAGACAACATGATGGACAGTTGTGAGACCTCCTCACAATCTATATCAGAAATGGACAAGCAAACATCCAAGATTTTGGATAAGGTAAGTGTCTTGAATATAGAAAAAGGGAGAGTAGTAGAAAGATTTGGTTTGCTAAAGAGTCTAATCCTTCCAAAGCTATCAATTCTTGAAACTCATCTCACAGAGATGGAGAAGATAGAAGGGTCAATGTCAAATTATGTACCCAGCGAGCTGAAGGAAACAAAGATTGCTCCCTATGCACTAAATGGACAGATCCATGTTAGTGAGCTTCTGATTAAGTCATGGACTAATGAATTAAAGACATTGGAAGACTTTTTCCAAGACATTTTAAATCTGGTGAGTAAGCACTAAGTATATGCTTAAGATTTTGAAATTTTGAAGTTTTCTAAGCACCTTTTCCATTGATGTCAAAGGGAGAGCAAGAGAAGAGAAAAATGAGAGAGAAAAATAATGAAGAGAAGAGAAAAATAAGAAGAAAGGATATGTATATTGAGAAGTACAAGGAAGATAGTATTTTAACACTTAGTCATTTTTTTTGCTAAGTGTTGCCATTAATGACAAAGGGAGAGATTGTTGGAAAGTGATATTTTGGGAGAACTATGGATCACTTAAGGGTTTTCATTTATGGAAACACTTATGCTGGAGTGATCACATGAAGTGATTATATGTATTGAAGACTCAGTCATGAAAATGACTAAGTACAGAATCAGGATAACAATATTCTGCAGTACAATTTTTGTTAGAGAAGATGGTATATGATGTATTATGGCTTGCCAAGTTATAGGAAGATGGTATCAGATATGTATGACATTCAGTTAAGGTTGTATATATTTTTCTATTGATATCAATAAGATACAATGTTGTGAAGTTATGTGAAGACATAGAATCAGTGAAACATGGTATATGAATAGTCGTGATGTTTGAGGGAAGATCAGATGGAATGGTAATGTGCTAAGTTAGATGAAAGTTGTATATTGCTAACACTTTGGTAATATAATATAGCTGAATCAGTATTTATCATTTTGATAAATAATTTTTATGTTTTGTATTGTATTTGAGAGCCGACTAGATGGCAGAATTGATATAAGTGTAGAGTGTTTTGTGGAAGTGATGTGTGTGAAAGAGATGATGATATGATGGATGTGAATTTGTGATATTACTAAAGGAAGATAGTAGATGCGAGATCTGAGATTGACAAATCTTTAACTGGAACTATCAAAGCATAAAAGCTACTTGTATTGTTCACTACATAAAGAATACTTTTGTGATAGATTTTTAATTGTAAGAGTTACATATGCTCACCACTTTTAACAGGGTTTTTGTATACCCCTAATAGGCTTTTGTATTCCTCTATTAAGGAAATGTACTATGTAATACTCAACTCCTAATAGGGATAGATCTCCTAATAGGGATTCAATATTTTAGTGCATATTTGTGGGTACCATCCCCACCAATTTTTTTCCTTGGCCAGGGTTTCCTCGAAAATAAATAATGGTGTTATGAGTTATGCATTATGTTTTTATGTTCTTTTCATTTCAAAATTGATATAGTTTATTTACAATTGGTCAAAGTTTAATTTAAAGTTCTATAATATTGATTCACCTCCCCCTCTCAGTATTACTTAATCCTAACAATTGGTATCATAGCTATTGGCCCTTGGAGAGAAAGCCTAACATCTCAAGGGAGACTGAAATGGATTTAGAAAGTTTACAACAGAACTTTGAAGAAGCACTTGATGACCTAGACAAAGAAAAGGTTGAGAATGGAGAACTAAAATTTAAATTGAGAAGAGAAGAAGGTTTCATCAAGAAACTAAAGGAACAACTTGAAATTTCAAGAAGTCAGAAACAAGACCTTATGGATAAGATCAAAGAGGATTCATAAAATGATACATTACATCAAGTAAAGAAGCTAAAGTAGGAAAAAGAAAAAATCAATCTTCTGATGATTAAAGAGATTCAATATGAAAAGAATGCAAGATACAAAGTTGAAGAGACACTAAAAGAAGTAAATGTGCAAATAGGATAAATGAAGATTGAACTTGAACACTACAAGGATAAATGTCTAGAATTAGAGAAGTACAATTAGATCATTAAAAGAGAACTCACTCAATCTAAATTGCACATTGAGAAGCTACACATGAGAAGTGATAAAATTGACAAACAAAGAGAGGGAGAGAGAGAGAGAGAGACAAAAACCTAAAGGAGACATGAATGTAATCAGATTCAATGAAGGTGAATGTTCTAAAACTAATGAAGAAACACATGAAGAAAAGACTTAAGAAAGACCTACTTTTAAGAGACCTAGAGATCAGATCATACCTTTTAGAGGTAGATTCTTTGGATACAACAAACATGGATACATGAAAAAATATTGCAAAGGTAAAAGCTCTTTGAAACTCTTTTCTGGTTATTGTCATAATTGTTATGCATATGGACATAAGAAAGTAGAATGTAGAAAACCTGATCAGTCTAGATATAAACAAGATTACATCAGAGAAGAATCAACATTGAAGATTACATGCCACAAATGTAATAACTTTGGGCATACTTCAAGGTATTATAAGTTGCAGGTTAATTAGGATAGAAGAAGACCACCTACATGTTTCAAATGAAACAACTTAGGACACATGGCAAATTTTTGCAGGCATAATGGAACAAAAAATATAAGAGGACCACCACTTGTGGTTATAAAGAAGAATATTGGTGACAGTGGTAAAAGTTTTAATGAGTATATAGATGAGTTCAAGAATCATTTCAAGAAATCAACAAATGAAGAGGATGAGAAGATATGGAAGATAAAAGAGTTCAATAAGGCATTGGTTCAGGGAGAGACAACAGATGCTATTGTGTCTTCGCATGATGATTACATTTCTACATCAACCTAGAAGGCTGCATGGCCCTAGGGGAAGCATTGGATGAAGACACCAAAATATATCGACCCCCTAATTATGTGGAATAAGCTCATGTGATCTTAGATATGGTGTGTACAAACATTATGGATTTTATGTTTGTGATTGCAACACTAGCAGATTCATATTCTATGTTCATGACATTTGTGTTGACTAGACAACATGCGAAGCTCAGCTACCTATGATTAGCGTATTCAATCACTTTGTGATGGATAAAACACATTGAAGCGTATCATTTTTGCACCATTTGATTAGCAGTGACCAAAGAGAACATGGTGGATAAGAACTTTAGCCATCTAACAGATACATCACGTGATCGCTCAAAGAAAAAGTTCTAGATTTCAATGTATTAAAGGTATTTAGATTTTATACTCTTCAAGAAGATAAGGATGTACATGTGGTATTTTATTTTTTTGATAGACCAAGGTATATATTTAATAAGCACCTGATGAAGTCTTCTGAGGATGATTTGCAAGGAACATTTTTTGCAAACCCCTTACGACCTGTTACATGTTGAAGTTATTAGGGAATATATCAACTGCAAATGTGAGACCATTAGGGATGTAGATACCTATAGAGAGATAGATGAAATGATAGAGTCTAATGGAAAGATGAAAGAGGAGTTCAAGCATTTGGAAGACCAATCTATTATCAAGTTAACCCTCCTGAATGAGTTCCATGAAACTGAATGGTTCAAGATCATTTTAAGAAGAATTTATAATCAGTTCATTTGGACTGGAGAGTAGCCAATTAAAATATGTACCAAGATGATTCATGAGATAAATGAATTGGATGATACTCGATCCCTACTAGTAGTAGAGAAAAACATCAAGAAACAAGTGAAAACCTAACACATGCTAAGTGGGATAAGAGAGCGATGTCAATGAATGACAACTTTTAGCAAGATGTGAGATTGGTAGCAATGCTAGTAGGTTACAAGTTTTTCTACAACATCAAACCTAATTTTGTGTTAGCAGGAGTAATAATGATGGCATAAAAATTAGTGAAGGAAAACAAAAAATATAACCTTTGCGAGATCCTAGCACAATAGTTCTTGGAAAATGTAAAGATTATCAAGAAATATAAGTCGAAGGCATTCAAGTTAGCATCACTTTTGGTTCACATGTACATCCACACTACACATAATTTTCCTAGAATGCACCCTAGAGCATGGAATGACAGTGTACCTACTGGTATACAAATCTCAGAAAGCTACAGAAGGCAAGATAAAAATTGGGTAGATGGTGAACTATTTGCAATGACCAAAATTCTTCAAAGGCAAATGAAAGAAAGGTATAGGATACTTGAGGATATAGTTGAGAAATAAAAAGATAGATTTTGTTTCATGTTTGAAACTGACTATGTATGCTTTGAGGAAGTTGAACCAAGGAAGAAATGGTGTTACCCTATAGGGTATGAGGTCAATTCTGAGGTAATAACAATGCAAGTTGAACAGGTACTAGAAGTTGAGCTAGATACATCTGAAGGGAGATGGGGAACTTACTAGGAGAAGTCAATAAAAGTTATAGAAGAATAGGACAAGGGAAAGAGGAAGAGAAGAATCAAGAAAATAGTTAATGATATTCCTCCGAAGATAGGAATTACAAAGGAGCAGCTGAGACAAGTAAGGGAAAAGATGACAAAAGGATCCTCTAGCTTGGCAATTGAGGCACCTCCTCCTTCTGAAGCTAAATAGATAGTAAGTCCTACTCCTAGTATAATTGATTTACCAGTTACACATGAGAAGAAAACACAAGTAAATATACCTATGAGAGCACCTAGGAGATATACAAGATCTAATAAACCAAGAAGCCCTAAGAAACAAAAGGTAGAAGTAGAGACAAAGAAGAAAGAAGAAAAAGAGATTGAGAAGAAAGAGGAAAATGAAGTACATAAGAGGCCACAAGAGCTATGGAAGAAGGATATTCAAATGTTACAAAAGAGAGTGATAAGAGATGGAAATATGAAAATAGTAAATAGATACTATGAAAGGTATGATTTAGATAATCAAGTAGTAATTGACAACATATTAGTTGAATACTTACTAGTTTTTAGGAAAAAAAATTTAGAGATAAAAGAAAGTATCCCTAAGGACTTATACAGTAAGTTAAAAAAAAGAAAATAGTTAGCATAGTCTGAGGATGAGTATATAAGAAATAAGGCTATTGAAGACATGTTACCTGTAGTCTCCATACATGAGAGGGAGAGAATAATCAAAGAGTTTAAACCTCTCCTAAGGACAAAGGCTAGACTTGTGAAGATAATGGAAAGGAAGTATGATGAGGTTATAGAGGATACAAAATAGGCATTAGACCAAATTCATACGTGTGACATGTCTAAGAAGACTTCACCTCCCAAGGCTACCAAGCATACACCATTAGGAATGGTAGAAATCTCTAAGATAGCTGAAGTGAGTGACAAAGAAAGAGAAGTTGACATGCAACCAAATTTCTTCATTTTTGGTATGCATATATCACTTGACATTTC
The DNA here is from genome assembly GCA_027943335.1 of Chamaecyparis obtusa. Taxonomy (NCBI): domain Eukaryota; kingdom Viridiplantae; phylum Streptophyta; class Pinopsida; order Cupressales; family Cupressaceae; genus Chamaecyparis; species Chamaecyparis obtusa. The sequence goes on along the minus strand of BSBK01002725.1, from coordinate 31,885 downwards.
ACTTGATGCACATGATCTATTTCAAGACAATTCGGACAGTGCTCTCATAGTTGAAGAGGAAGGCTAGAAAGAGGAAGAACATAAAGAAGATAAACATGAAGAGAAATAACAAGAGAAGGAGAAACAATGAGAAGAAAAGGAGGAAGAGACAGCAGCAGAAAAATTAGAAGAGGTAAGAGTTGAGATAGAAAAAGAATCACATACCTCTTCCACTCTATTGTTGGCAAGTATGGACAAACTAGTGAGCGTAGATGTGGAAAGCATGGATTAGGATGAACTCATGAAGTTATCCTTCATGGCATTTTTTAAGGCAAAGGAAAGATCAGAAAAAAAGGAGGACAAGAAGGTAAATGTGATTGCGAGGGTAGTGAAGAGAGTGACCAAAATAATCCCTACACATCTTATTTTTCAAGGAAAGGATGATGTTGATAACTTGAACATGGCTCTGGACAAATTTGACAGTCATTTTGAGTCATTGTTGAAGATCCCAGAGGATAAGGCTGAGAAGAGATTCTTAGAAAAGAAGTTGAAGGAAGGCTGTCAGTCTATCTCATGGGACTTGGCCATTGTGAAATCAACTATAATCAAAGAAAAAAAATTTGTGGCACAAGAAAGAAAGGGGTATGTGCAGGATCATGGTATGCCAAAAAGTGGCATTGTGAAAAAAAAGTCCTTATTGATATACTCTTTCAAAAATAACTATAACTTTCAAACAATATAAAAATTTTGAAACAAAAAATATACATCACATTCTATTATTCACCTAATATAATAATAATAATAAACAATTATTTCAATTTGATGAATTTTAGATTAAGTTAAGGTGGTTAGACACAAGAGTTTTTATATTCAGGAAAATTTGTAGCAGAAAAATCATAATTATTTATTCACTTGGAAAACAAATTCAAAAAAATATACGTCACATCTAGACATGAGCCTACTACTTTTATCTAGAATCTTATAAAAAAATATTATCATTTGATTTTGTTTAATGTGGTCAGACATACAGCTATTTGCTATCTTTCCAGCCCCGATTGATAGACTTATTGAAAAATAGCTATAACTTTCAATCTCTATAACATTTTTGAAATCCAAAATATGTGTCACATTCTATGATTTTCTTGCTACAACAAAAATAAATAAAAAATTCAATTTGATAAAGTTTAGACTAAGTTAACATGGTCAAACACGAGATTTTTTGTTTTCTAGAAAATTTGTAGAAGAATAATTATTATTGATTATTTACTTATAGATAAATTACAAAACAATATGTGTCACATCTAGACGTGAGTCTACTACTTATATCTAGAATCTTGTAAAAAAAAATTATCGTTTGATTTTTTTTAAGGTGGTCAGACATACACCTACTTCTTATTTTTTCCAAACATTTTTATATTACTACATTGAAATTTGAAATTTTCAACATATAGAATAATTATTTTTCAAAAAGGTCTAGTATCTTAGAAACTAAGTTCAATTTTATACAGATTCTCTTGTTACATATTTTGATATAATATTTATAACATGTTCAATTTTTTGTGTCAACTTGCCTAAACCTGATTTTCTGAATTTTCATTGCCACTAAAGGGACTAGTTTGGCATACCATGACCTTGCACATACCCAAACATATACAACTACTACATAAATCCCAATAGACATGTTATAAATATTGAAGATATCATAGCCAAGGACAGAGCTACTTTAGATAGCATGATGGACAGTTGTGAGACCTCCTCACAATCTATATATGAAATGAACAAGTAGACATCCAAGATTTTGGATAAGATAAGTGTCTTGAATATAGAGAAAGGGAGAGTAGTGGAAAGATTTGGTTTCCTATCTAATCACTCCAAAGCTATCAATTATTGAAACTCATCTCACAGAGATGGAGAAGATAGAAGGGTCAATGTCAAATTATGTATCCACGGAGCTCAATGCAACAAAGACTACATCTTATGCACTGAATGGACTGATCCATGTCAATGAGCTTCTGATTAAGTCATGTAATGATGAAGTAAAGACCTTGGAGGACTCTTTCCAAGACATTCTAAATCTAGTGAGTAAGCACTAAGTATATGCTTAAGATTTTGAAATTTTGAAGTTTTGTAAGCACCTTTGCAATTGATGTCAAAGGGAGAGGAAGAGAAGAGAAAAATAATGAAGAGAAGAGAAAAATGACAAAAAAATAAAAGCATATAAAAAAAAATAATGAAGAAGAAAAGAAGAAAGGATATGTATATAGAGAATTACAAGGAAGATAGTATTTTAACACTTAGTCATGTTTTTTCTAAGTGTTGCCATCAATACCAAAGGCAGAGATTGTTGGAAAGTGATGTTTTGGGAGAACTATGGATCAGTTAAGGGTTATTAATTATGGAAACACTAATGTTGGAGTGATCGCATGAAGTGATTACAAGTATTGGAGACTCAGTCATGAAAATGACTCAGTACAAAATTAGGATAACAGTATTCTATAGTACAGTTTTTGTTAGGGAAGATCATATATAATGTATTATGCCTTACGAATTTAGAGGAAGAGAGTATGGGATATGTAGGACCTTCAGTTAAGGTCGCATATGTTTTGTTGTTGATATTAGTAAGATATAGTGTTGTGAAGGTATGTGAAGACAGAGAATTAGTGAAATAGGGCATACAAACAGTCACGATGTTTGATGGAAAATTATATGGAATGGTAATGTGCTAAGTCAGATGAAAGTTTTATATTGCCAAAAATTTGGTAATATAAGATTGCGGACTCAATATTTATCATTTGCATAAATATTTGTTATTTTTTGTATTGTATTTGAGAGCCGAGTGGATGGTAGAATTAATATAAGTATAGAGTGTTTTGTTGAAGTGATGTGTGTGAAACAGATGATGATATGATGGATGCAAATTTTTGATATTAGTAAAGGAAGATAGAATATGTGAGATCTAAGATTGATAGATCTCTAACTGGAACTATCAAAGCATAACAGATGCTTGTATTGTTCACTACTTGAAGAACACTTTTGTGATAGAGTTTTGATTGTAAGAGCTATATCTCATCACCTTTAACATGGTTTTTGTATACCCCTAATAGGGTTTTGTATTCCTCTAACAAGGAAATTTACTATGTAATACTCAGCTCCTAACAAGGATTCAATATTTTAGTTTATAGTTGTGGGTACCATCCCTAATGGGGATTTCCCTTGGCCAGGGTTTCCTCGAAAACAAATAATGTGTTATGAGTTATGTGTTGTGTGTTTATGTTCTTTTCATTTCAGCATTGATATGGTTTATTTAAAATTGGTTGAAGTTTAATTTAAAAGTGTTGTAATACTAATTCACCCCCCTCCCCGCTCTCAGTATTACTTAATCCTAACACTCTTGACTAGGAATCTCTTTAAATATTCTTGCAATACTTATTTGATTCCTATTTTTCATAAGTTAGATACTGTGATAGCCAGGGATCTTCCCTCATTTATTTTTCAGATGGTAAGGCATATTTCCATCTAGCATCAATCTTTTGGTGTAACTCATCTAATATTTGGGGGGCTATCTCAACTCGAGTAGTTCTAAACTTATGAAGAGTATACATAATAGTTTGTTTAATCTTGTCTTTTTTCTCAACACTCCTATTGTCATATATAATTTGTTTTAGTTTGGAATAACCTCCATATTTCTTGAGTATTTTAACTGATTCATCTAGGTTTTTATATTTAGGTCCTTGGTTATAGACAACATTGAATTATGATTTACATCCTCTGACTCAATTTCACTGTCTTCTTGTGGTGCAGGAGCACCCAAGGGTTGGTTCATACAATTCATCTTTTCTTCTATTTGTATCGATCTTTTGACAGTGTCTGATTTTCTTAAGGTCATGTTGACCAAAGTGTGAGATCCAATAGGGATTAGATGTCCAATAAGGTCCCATGTTTTAGCTTTTTGAAATCTTGAGACTAAAGTGTTAGAGTCTCTTTCTTGGTTAATTGTTGTTAGGTGATGTCTCTAAGATGTCATTGGACTTAGGGTGTGTGATAAGTTGGATTTGGGTCTAATATGGAGTCTAGAACTCTATAGGACCTAGCCAAGGTCTTTGGTATGAAAAATTGGAAAAGATGTAAAATTATTGTAAAAGTTGCATAGCAACTTTTGTAACTTTTAAAAGTTGCTCAGATAGAATTTCCAAAAAAACCCTAAATCAGCCTAGGTGTGCCTTAAAGAAAACCTAAGACAACCCTCAGACTATTTGAGTCTTTTTTGGATCAAATCTCAAGGTTGGATGACATTCTATACAAAGTTTTAATTTTGAGAAGTGTGACAGTGTGTAAGAGTTTGTGATTCTTTGTAATCATTCAATAGAAAAAGAAAATTTTGAGTTGAGTAATTGATTGTGATTAATGGAGTTCTTAAATTAGTTTTTTTCCATACAATGTGTGCTAGTAGGTTAGAATTTTTTATTTATTTCTTTGATCTTTCTTAAATATTTTCACTCTCCCTATTCACTGGTTCAAACCAAGAAGTTGTAATAAATGAGGATCTAACTCACTATCCCACTATTCAATCTATATGGCCTCTTTGGGATAGTGATTATACTCTATTTATATACCTTTTATAGGAGCATGGGCCTTGAAAAGCTTGGGAAGAATTTATAAATTCTTTCCCTACGTGAGCCTATGGTGATCCCGGCTAGGAGAGACTGAGACAAAGTGGTTGTAACTTGCATAGGGTTGTATGAAACTATCAAATAGTGATTGGAGGTTAAAGGAAAGGTATTTTCCAAGAACTTTTGAATAGGAGAGGGTATAACTAATCCATTTGGTTATCATAAGCTTTCAAACAAACCATGCAATCAGAGAATGTGTAAAACCCTCCCAAAACACCTATTTTTGGTTAGGGGATTGTATGGAAAGGTGAAATCCCAAAACCTCCAAAATCCTTGAGAGGTTTGGTATTGAATCAAAAATAAATAATCAAGTTGTAGTGTTCTTTGGCATCAATTGGGAGAAAACCCTATTTTCCTGGATTAGGAGGCCTAATTGGTGCTCTTCCTTGTAGCCCTATTTTGTGAAGGAACTAGAAGATCGATAAGAAAGATAATGGAAGTAGGACCTAGGTGGTCCCAAAATAGTGTGTCCCACTTTTTTAGACATGTTGATTTTTGCTGAAATAACACATTTTTAGTAAAATATGATGATTTAAGCCTTGAGAGGTTCCATTTGAAAGAATTAATGAAAAATGGTTAGCTCAAAGCATCTTAGATTAAAAAAATATCGATATAACATCTTTCCTCCTCATTCATACCTACAATGTAGTCTCCTTCTCACCTATTAAAATGCTGACAAAAAATCACTTCGACTTTATATTTTGGCAAATCAAATGAATCCATTTGAAAAACCTATCTATGTAGTATGAAGCTATTTGGAATAATATTTCTAATGAATATAATTTTAATACATATTGAGGTCATTATCACTTTTAAATATTATTTAAACTAAACATAGGTTGTTTGGTCATTCAACAACCTGTCTCTTCAAGAGTTTGGGAAAAATAGTAAATTACAAAAAATAATATGAAAAATATGTAGGAAAATAGTATTGGTGTTATGTTTCTATAAAAAAAAAAAGAAAAGAATTTTGATATACACAGATCAAGTTAGAGCAATCCAAGTGACCTTATGTCTAAATTATAGTTACTGTCACTTTAGAACTTAATAAACTATGAAATATTGATCCAAAATGAATGAAACCAATTGTATCCTTTAGAAATTGAAGTTACAAATATAATCTCGAAAGACTTACATCATTATCATATTTTTAAAAAAGGTTATGTTGATCCAAGTGATAGTAACTCCTTAAAAACATAGTTTTTCACACAAACCACTTTTTGAAGGAGAAGGAAAAATGAATTTTGATGAATTTTTATTTTTTTTAGAAAATATATATTTAGAAACTAGAAATAAAATTCTAAAATACTCTAGTTTACATCATCTTCAAATTCCTAATATTTTTGTGGCAACAGGTCTTCGAAAGTGAATTGTTTTTCCCAGAATGTTGATCTCTTTGTCAAAGTTGGCCAAAAAGTGGGACACACTATTGTGGGACCACCCACCTCCAAGATCTCAAAATGAGTCAAAAAGGACATGTTTTATCCTCTCCACCCATCTAGAAGACTCTTGTTAACATTGGAGGTGGTGAACCCTTAGATGGCATTAAGGGTTAGTGTGTCCATGAAGAAGAAAATGTACCAAGGGCATAGCTTGTATTGGTAATTTCTACTTAGTAGTGTGGTTGGTTAAGTGGAATAGGGGATCAAGCCTCAAGGGGAATCCTATAGGTCATTTGGTTTTGGTATAAGAACACCACACGGTCACTTGTGGGACCTAGCAAAGAGCTTTTGATTGGCTCTCCCAACCTCCCTATCATCTTGCAATCTCTATTTCCTTCTGGGTCTCCTAGTAGTCTTATTTTCTCTCATGTACGTTTTAGGCTTTGGTGGTTCAATCTCTTCTTTCTTCTTCTCTTTTAGTGTGGGGGAAGACCTTGTCAATGGTCTTACACCGATTGGACTAGGGGTATCATTATTCATTTTTAATTGCTTCTCTTTGATCTCTGAAGAACCAGCTTCATCTGCTTCAATAGAAGCTCCCAATTTTTCTGATAAACTACTAATCATTTTGTTATTTTCCCTTAAGGCCTTAGGTATCAATATACCTAGTTTGATTTTATTCTTTACTTCCTCATATGTTACATACCGAGTGTCATTCCTATCAAGTAGATTCTCTAATAATCCTTTAATTTGTGTTGATGTTGCATCAATATCCATTTCATAATCCATAGGTGGTAACCAAACTATTCTTGGTTCCACAACTCTCACTATACAAGTGTTAGTAGATCAACTTCAAAACATATATCATCCTTGTATTGTTCCACTAACTAGGGTGGAATTCTAAATTTCTTATACATTTTATCTTGAAACTGTAAAAAATATTCATTCATAACCATATCAAAGTTATCTCCTAAACTTTCAATAAACTCATTATTTTATTGATTATTGGTTTGTCCACATTACATACTACATCACCATTTGATAGATTATTGGTTTGTCCACATTACATACTACATCAGCATTTGATGGAAAGAAGTTCTGAAAGTAGAAAATTATGCCTACTAGAAGTGAATTGATTTTCAAAGCATTTGTCTTTGCCTTCCTATTTGTAATCATGTATTGTCATCTAAATACTTAAACAAGATCTCACAAAGATCTATCATCATCTCTTCCTTCACAATATTTTATGCTATGTCTTGATAGCTCTACAAGGTACATTGTCTTCCCAAGATGACTCAAAGATTCGATAGGATATAATGTTCTACAATAATCTTATCTCATGATCATCAATAGTAGACAACTTTAGACCTTTGTTGTCCCATTTAGCTTGAGTAAACTCACAAAGTTTATTCTTGGCTGGTTTCTTATATGCTCTTGTTCTATCACTGATCCAATATCTAGTAACAATGTGTAGTGCATCTTTTTTTTATTTTAACAGGCACATCAAGCTAGATGAGTTGATCATGTACTTAGTTCAAAATTATTCTCTTCCATGCTTGCTTGAATACTATGGGTACATGCATATCATGGACCAAACCCTTGGTCTCCAAATGTGTATGATCATCCTTGAACTTCTTGTTTACACATAGGTTCCTGTATGATGTATTGGTCTCTTCCTGACAAATGTCTTCTATCTTGCAATGTATGATGGTGCAAACATCTTCAATCAGAATAAATCTCAGTGGAATCAAAGATAGGGCTCCAAAATTATCAATTTCAACTGCTACGACTAGTGGTAGCTTATACATAGGATTGACAAGGTCAATCTTCTCAACAACAACAACAAACATTTTAACATTGGGTGGTATTGATTCACAAAAATAATCTCTTAATTGTAGGGTTTCAATTTAATATCAACTCGGTATCTCTTTCATAGCTTGGGAAATACCATTACTTACTTGAATATGTTTTTTTAATGCTTAGATCTACTTGATTGATCCCTCAGATGCTCTTGGTGGTCTTGTATCTACACAAAGCTTCAAATTCTCTTGAAAATGTAAGGTAAAAATAAAATAACAAGGGGTCTATTTATAATTTTTCCTCGATTAGGGTTTCCAATGGATATAATTTTAGCATTAAATTCTCTTTACTGACTCCCTTTTCACCAATTACAACATACACTTTCATTTCACTGAATGGAACAAAATAACATATACTCTTACCAATCAAAATATGAAATGTCAACCTCACAACATATATCCAAATGCATCGTAATATGCTAATATAGATCTTTGCATAATTGTTAGGAACTGAAAGATAGAATTTAGTTATCAGCTCCTAAGCATACCTCTAACCAATTAGTTGAAGTTAGGTGCTCCTGATCTAGAAGATGAGGTGTCATTATTTGTTCCAAGTATAGTTCCATCATCTTGAGACTTCCTTCTCCATATTATATTCATTTGGTCTCTTATTTGATCAATATTAACTTGAGAAATTTTATTTGGTTGTTCCTCAGTTGGGGCTTTCCCTCAGTACTTGCAGTCTTAGGCTAGGTGACTAACCTTGTGATAATGAAAAAAATCCATCCCAAATTTTCTCCATGACCTTGTTTGGTCCCTTCCATGCATCAACTATTGGCGTAATAGTATTTATACATGTAACTATCTATCAGTTACAATACGGTTCATACGAGTTATAGTTATACAATTATCAAACTGCATATATCTCTTGTATAAAGTGATACAAATTCATTTAATAATATATAGAATGCTTATATGCTATTTCCTACATTTGGTATTAGAGCCAACAAATGGATTGGCACTGCTCTCTTCATACACCTTAAGGAAGGAATCGACAGTGGATTTACTGTGTGGAATGAAGTTGGATTGGCTGATTGGCTGTTATTCAATTTTTGCCTAGATTGGATTGGATTAGCCGCTTGTGATATGTTGGATCAAGTTCTAAAACACCTATGATTCCTCGCCTATGATGAGCTAAAACATCTTTGATCTTTGGGTTCTTTGAAACACCTTTGTGCCTTTGATATCTGCAATGTGATATAATTTTATTCTGGTGATTGGTGTGCATACAAGAAAATTAGTGTAAGATGTAGAGCCATATATTTGCAGGATGATTGAGATTTGGGTAGCCGAATGATATTAAATATCATATCTAAAACCAGGCGCAAATCATTATATTATGTCCAACTAATGGATTGGTTTTCACGTGGAAGAAAAGGCGGTGGACTCAATCTCGACCCATGAAAGACCTGCAAGGCACACATAATTAACATAAATCGGCTATGGGGGAGTTAGTGGTATTTTTGTATAGTATTATAAAGTTGATATTATTATATTGAAGTTGAGATTCTTATTATTTGAAATGTAGACAAGGCATTAAGGTAGAAAATAGATGTTGAAATGGCAATGTCCATCATTTTCAATGATTTCTTTATGTTTCCATTGTGAAGATTGACTATTAGGAGTATTTGAGAGTTTTTTTTTTGTTGGATTTTGAAGTCATAATGGTAGCGTATGTGGTTGGAAGTTTGGGTCTACAAATATCTTATATTTTCATACCTATGATAGAGTATACAAATTAATTATGATATAAGAAGGCCTTTTCACATCATAATATGATTTAAATGTGTTATGAAAATACAAGATTTGAAAATAATTGTAGGTAGGATTGAAGTACTTATCATTTTCATGAAGACTACATTCAATGTGATTAAGGATGTTCATGATGACCATGGTTAAAAAAAAAAAGAAAAAAAAAAAAACTTGTCCAAAAGTGTTTCATTTCGGCTCTCAAGCGTTGTATTTCATCCTCTAGTGCTACTTTTGGAGGGTAATATGTAACCTACATATTCTGGAGGTTGGTGGCATCGAAGGATGGAGGAACTTTCATCATCTCAAGTCAGCTTCTCACTTTGAGATGGTGTTCAGCATGAGAAGCATTTTTGGCATTTTTGGTTTTCAATTTTGTTTAGCTTTCTAATGCTGACAAGTTTGCAGAATGCATGTCTTTTGAAGATTCATTTATGAAGAAAGGTTTGGGACTTGATTTTTCTCTTAGTATGGATTGTTGTCAAGCGATCTTCAAAGTATATGATTGAGAATTATACCTTTTTGTGGTCACTAGACAATGATAGAGATCAATTGCATCTCTTAGGGATCATTGTTGAATAATTCAAGACTGTGATTCAAGAGTTCGGGGCTGAGAGCTTAAGAACACAACTCAAAGCTACACCTTTTCGAGGGTCACAAGATAGCTTGATGGAGCCTTTATTGGTTCAGGATCTAGTACTTCAAAAGATTGTTTTCTCAAAATATGTATTCGTATTATTTAAACAACATGTTTTGTTATGTAAGCCTTAAGGGGGGGCAATGTGAGTATGATCATTCAGAATCAATGTATTAAGGGGGGAATATTGGCATAATAGCATTGATACATGTAACTGTCTATCAGTTACAATATGGTTCATATCAATTATAGTTAATATACAATTATCAAACTGCATATATCTCTTGTATAAAGTGATACAAATTCATTTAATAATATATCAAATGCTTATATGCTATTTCCTTCATCAACATGGAATTTGTAGTAATGTGACCAAATCTCCCACATGCAGTACATGTACATTCTGTTATTGTAGTCCCATGGTATAGTTGATCCTTGTTGGTTGTTAGCAGTATTCTATCAGTTAGGTAGATGATTCTCATTCTTTCTTTATGACCTGCATTCTTCAGACTTGCGACCATATTTGTTGCAGTTATTACAATAGCCATCAAATCTTGGCTTCATTGTATTGTTAACAATCCTTGATCTACACTCAAATTATTTGTGGCCATACTTATTGAAATTGTAACAATAACCTTTAAGCTTAGGAATTCTCAATGGATTATCTCTTTTGCCCCTACAACCATTATTTTTGTGACCCAATTTTCCACAATGATAACAAGTAGGCTTTTTTTTCTTTGGTGGAATAGCATTATCTTAGTTTTCTACTTTTTTTGAGGACCCTCCCTTCTCGGTAGTATTGGTTTCATTAAATCTAAGTCCATCAGTATCTCTTCGTTGTCTCCGACCTCTTACTTGTTCATCTAGCATCCTCAATGTTTCTTCATTCCTTTCCAAGACTTCATTATCATCCTTTTCATATTTTAGTTCATTCTTCAAATGTTTATTATCTGATCTTAGTTCAGTAATCTCTCCAAATTTCCTTGTAACTTCTTTATTTGAACTCACTAGTTGATTTGTCAGGTTGTAGTGAATTTGTGTCAACCTCTATATTTCCTCATATTTCTCATCTAGCATTGTATTCATTTCCTTTCTCTCATCTTCAACCTTTCGTTTGACATCTTCAAATTTTCTCTTCTGTTCTAGGACTTTACACATCCTTACTGATTGAGCTTCTTGTTCTATTTTCAGTGCTTTTACCTGACCATATTTTTTTTTTCTTTTGATGTAGCTATGATATTGCAACTTTAGATTCATGAGACATACTTTCTTCTAATACTTCTTCAAGTTATTCAACCTGATCTTGTGTATTTTTCTATTGATGTGCTAGCTCATTTATCTTCTTTAGTGAATGCTTTAGTTTACTCCTCAATTCATCAATCTAATTATTAGCCATCCCAGTTCCATATTCATGCTATTAATCAACTTTTCATACCTATAACTGTCCATATCTCCAAATATTTTCTCTCAAGTGGTTAAAATTATGAATAAGAGACTCTTCTTTGATACCAATTGTTGGATTAAGTATGGAAAGGTGAGTACTGAGACGGGAGGGGTGACTCAATACTCCAAAACACTTTTATCTAAATTTATTAACCATTCACCGAATTCATAATTTGCATGTAATAACATAAAAATATATAAAACAATCTCACAACATGTAACTCATAACACCATTATTCTCGTATTGTAGAAATCCTTGTTAGAGGATAAAAACTACACTAGGGATGATACCCACAATATTTCAATACTGTAATAAAAAAGCCTACTCGATTAGAGCTACAATGTTAGCTATTTATGATAGCTTACCCTATTAAGATTATTAACCCTATTAAGAGTCTAAAGACCAATTAATTCTACCTTGCTAAAGGATTTTACAATTCTAATCGAAGAATTGTATCCTATTAAAAGATTTACAAAATAATATGTGTTAGGATCTTCTCGGTTTACAATTCTGATTACATACTTACTGAATAACATAAACTTGTTTGTAATACTTGCATCTACTTATGGTTTTCAGACTCTATTTTCTCAATAATTGTTCACCTCATAACGTGCTTCACTCACAATATAAAAATCTATACTTGGTAACTTCAACTCTGTATAACATTCACACTCTTCTCTTTACTTCTTTGTTACTCGATAGATTCTCTGATCATCACCTTCTTCCTATAATTTCTCCTTCGCACATAGTCTTTCACTCTTTCTCTCATACTCTTATTGTGATCTTCACATTCTGATCCATTTATACTCAATTCTAGAAGTGGTGGAAATAATCTAGAATCTTCTACTTAAGTAGTGCTAGCATTGGTTACTTCTCCAATGCATATTTCAAATTTATTTCTTATTGTTGAATCTCACCTTGTAATAATGCATAATCATTATATTTAAATCTCCAATTCTCTGTCAAACAATTTCCTTGATATTTTTTCTTGGTGTCTACATTCAATGTATATGTAGATTCTTCTTTTGTCGACCTATGATGCTTGGTATTACATTTTTCTCCTACTTGGTAACTATTATAACTTGGTACTACTCAGTGCTCAATGCTTATTTATCCTTTCTCTACCTTTCTCGGTGTCTTGGATCCCTTTTCCTTTACCCAAACTAGTCTTTCCTTAATTTCCTTTTACCAGCTTGACTTTTCTTCTTTATCAAATGACTTTGGAAACCAATATGACTTAATCATAACTAATGACAACAAAATAACTCTTAGGAATATCAGATGTGTCAAGGTATGAAAAAATATTTGGTTCAATAGTCAGTCAAAATTTTAATTTGGATTCCATATAAACAAATTTAGATATGTAACTTAAACAATATTTGATCTAGAGTGTAAAACCATTGACTTATAATAATGAAAGAAAAAAATATATTAGCATGACTGACTATGGAAGACAACAACAATTTTATTTTTGTCCTAAATATATCCATGTTGATAAGATAAGATTTTATTTTTGCAAAATTTCATTACTCGACATTTGTAATGTTGACATTTGTATTGAAAACAATAGAGCATTAGGGTATATTTCACAGGAAAAATATAATAATGAAACAATGGTAAAAGAAAAACTTTTCAAATTTCTATAAACAAAAACTTGGATAGTTCTCAATTCTAGCAATCGCTAGTTTATTTGATGTGTGATAATAACTCATAAATGTAAGTAAATATATTATAATAGCTCATCAATATTATATGAAAACCTCATTGTAAATGATGAAACTCTTTGAATATAGTATAATTATGTTTATTTATGTTGATAATTTATTTCATTGATTAAGGTTGAAGACAAGGAATTTTGTATTATAAAATTTACATAATATTTATATTCTAACCTTAACAATTCTAACAATGATAGAGATTCAAAGTTCTATTTTCGCTACTGACATTGCAAAACCATCTACAGAGTTTTGAAGCAGCAAAATTCATAAGAAAATAAATTATCTTTATGTCTTTCAAATACCACAATAATCTACCTAACAATTTAAATATTATCTTTCTTAAACAATAATTATGCTTTCAGAACAATTTCATAAAATCTAAAATAAGGACTACAAACTAAAAGTATTGATTAACTAAAAAAATATGAAAGATGTGAGGGTTACTCCAGACCCTAACAAAACAAAAAGGGATAGACAACATCACTGCTAAATACACTTGGTGCCCAAAGATGAACCCACCTCAAGTGGATCTCTAGTAATTGCTATTCAATTTCTCATGGCTCTGGCCTTGGGCTTTCCATCATTATATAATACTATTATTTAATAAATATTACACTAAAGAACAAAGTTATACTAATATTAATAAATAATATACTTACAAAAAAAATGAGTTATAAATAAACTATAATAGTAGTACACTTGATGTTAATTTCATTTATGAACTTAAATTCAATGCTATCAACACACACCCCCCCCCCCCCGCCCCCCCGCGCCCACCCAACCCATCCACCACCCAAAGCCCCCCAATGCTAATAAAAATAAAAACTAATGAAAGGGAAGAGTAAAGACATAAAATCCAATGGGAACAAAACCCCCTCTCAAAAAATAAGAGATGAAACTATATGAAGTGTAGAAGAACATCCTCTTAGACATAAGAAATGTGTGGAAAACTAATGAATCTAAACTCCCATAGTTTTTAATAAAGAATATCCTCTAAAACCAAGATGATGATCAGGATCAATTTGCATGAGTGCCCCTAAGCACACTACTTGAACAATGAGTACATGACAAGAAAAAGGAAAAACTAGTCTATGTAAGGTTGTATGTTGTCTTCAAAATAAGCTTGCACATGGATAATTGTCAAATATTTGATCATGAAATTGCATAGCTCTAATATGTGATTTATCCTTTGATGGCTACTCACTTTTTTCAAGTGTTCTTTTCTCTGCATTAGCTTATTTCTAGCTTCCATAAAAGGGTTCAATGTGTTTAAAGGTGAATCTTTAGGTGGCTCATTCTTACTACTAATTATCAAGAAATGAGAGTCTATGACACAAATGAGAATTCTGCTAACAACACACCCTTGTCCACACAGAAGAAAAGTAATATTTATGAGGAAATAATAGAGTCCTCTAAGTTTAATGGCTGATTTAGATAACTTTCATATTCTTTTATGCTGATTGTAGTAGTCTTTGTGTGTCTATATTTTGTATTTTTCCTATATATAGATAGTATATAGCTTTGGACTTTAGGGTTTTGTCCTCTCAAATAAGGGTTTCAAATTTAGTAGCTTGTATTTTTTCTCTATAACTCCATTTTGTAAGTAATGGTTTGGGTCTTATGTTTATATCCTCTAGATCAATACTTATGTAAACATTTTAATATTAATACAAATATTTAAGCTATAGCCTTTATCAGCAAAAAAGAAACAACATATTATTTTATAATTTGTATCAGATGGAATTCCAAATTTATTCAATTGAAATACTATTTTGAAGAAATCTTTCAATAAAATAAGGTAACTTTGTTATAGTATTCATAATTTAAATATTAATAAATTAAAATAATAAAATTATAATATATTATTGAATAATATTTCAATAATATAGAAATTAAATTATGTTATTAAATATAAATAATATAATATTTAGTTTGATCTTTTTTTAATAATTTATTTCTATTGGTTATGTTAATATCTTTTGGCTAAGAGCCATGAGATGCAAGGTATTTGTTATATCAATATCCTTTGCAACCTCCTTCAACTTTCACCTCTTTTATGATATTAATAACATTTAATGAATTATGGTATATCTATTACCTCAAAACCATATAAGACACAATTCAAACTTCATCTCTTTTGTGGTGTTAGCAACATTACTTGAGCTATGAGATATTTATAACCTCTAAATCTAATGGGACATGATCCAAACTTCATCTCTTTTTCTCATCTCAAGAAAATTACATGAGCCGTGAGATATCTAATGCACATCTCACACCTCAAAATTGCATGAGACAAGATTCAAAACTCATCGCTTTTGTTGATGTTAGGAACACTACATGAGCTATGAGAAATCTATTATTTCAAAATTGTATGAGATGTGATCCAAATTTGATCTCTTTTGTTGATGTTAGGAATATTACATTTAAAATGATGTAATGCATATCCAATTGTTCCAATGTATTTCAAATTGATAAAAAATAATAAATCCTTGACTATATATATCATATTTTGAATATAATATTGTTAAAATATATCAACGAGAGCCACCCACGAAATAAAAATGATGTTATATTCTAGTTAGTTTGATATATTTTTGACAATTTTTTTTATTCAACTATGTGTCTAAATTGATATCTGTTGAATTGAAAATAAAAAAATTGTAAGATATTTATTATGTCAAAATCACATGAAACATAACTGATGATAGAAACGTTACATGTAACAAGATCTCAATACTTATCCACTCATAAAATTATACAATATTTTTTTAATTATATATATATTATATTTCAATTAAATTATACACCAATTAAAGTCAAAGAATAATTCCAAACTATACAGCTATATTCTATTTGAAAAAATGAACTCTACAAGAAGTGTAGTTTTTGAATTCAACCTGAAATTCTTTTGTATCAAAGTTTATGTACACTTTGTACTTCATCTAGAACTTTTTCCATTGTAATGATAGATTGCAAAATATAATCCCAAACATTGTTACAAAAGAATTTTGATTAAAAATAACACTTATTATCAACATGTTCTAAAAATGAAATGTCTCTGAACTCCATAATAGCAAACATAAATTGTAACAAATCCAATTTTTATTATATAAAAATATGTTAATATGTATAGGTATATACAAAACAGATGAATTACGTTCTGCTCCATGCACAGACACAGGTCAAAGGAGTCGAATCCCAATTTAGAAGCAGCTGACCGTTTCCTGCTGATTCTACATCATACAATTTCCCGATCTCATTGCAAGTTACAATAGCTTTTGCATGGACAAAACTTTTCTGGCTTAGGGCATGTTCAACAAAGCCTAATTTCAGAGGGATGTCAATCACTCTGAGCAACTCATCATTGGTCATGTAATTAATGGGTCTGCACATCATTGGCCCAAAGAAGAGATGTTCCACCATTGCTCGAGCAAGCCCAAATTGCTCTCCTAGTCCTGCTTCCAATGAATCAAACATTGCACACAAATTTCTTAAACACAGAGAAAATCGCTCCGTGAAGGTAAGATTCTCATAATCTGATATCCCATTTTGTCCACTACCCAGAGTCAGCATAACTGGATTCAGGTGTCTTGCTCCATTAATGAAATCTACGAGCTGCTTTCTAGTGCGCTCAAACATATGTGGCAATTCCCACATACAATTCAGAATCACAATCTCTTCCTCATTGGAGGAACTTATCATCCCCTGCATATTTTTCATTTCGATTTCCTGGAACGAAAATGGAATACCCACCGAGGTTGCATACTCACACAGTCTTCTTCCAGTGTCTCTGCAGCAGCTTGAAAATGGGTTTGATTCGTCAAACGAATCATCCCATTTGACAGCTGTAATTTTGAGCCGATCTATTTTGTAATCTTCATTCTTCAAGGCTTCCATCAATGGTGGCCACTGCATTCCATCCATTATGTCAAAATCAATTATGTGCACACATTGCTGATTTTTCAAAGGAATGGCTTCCAAAATGGTTTGGTTTGCACTAAAATGTGCAATCCTTATGAAAGGATAGGCTTGGTTAAGTAAGATAAAAGCCCCAAGAAAATTGGCTTTAGACACCCCATTTGAAATTGAATTTAGTGAGCGTTTCTCCACCTGAGTTTGGTGCAGAGATTGAGAAAGATAGTAAGCCACTCTCTCCATAGTAGATCCACTTGGAGAAGCAATTTCTTTCAGTCTCCCAAGAAGAATCTCAACAAGTTCAAGGGCTCCGTTGGATATTGCCTCTGCGCAGGCAGTGAGAAGATGAACAATACTCAAACCTTTGTATTCTGAAGAATCTGTCTCACATGGGATTAAGATTTCACTTAACTTGTCCACCTCGGTAGAGTTTGATGTATTCGCTGTCTCACTTGATAAACAGCTAAAATCTTCACCACCGTCTTGAGCATTTGTTATATCAAGCTCAGACATGGTTAGATCTGAATCATGTATATCTTCTACTGTGGCTGAATTCTCTTGTTCTGAAAGGAGCACCTTCTCAGGACATGGGCAAAATAGTTCAGTCCCTTGAACAATTAGATCATTCCACAGTAGCGAGTCATTGGAGTCTAAGAGCTCATCATCAAAAGAAAATTCCATAACATCATTTGGGCTCTCATTGGAAAGCATTGTAATCTCTTCGGTCGAACAGAATTCTGATGGGTTCCAAAGAGAGGACTCATCGGGGCTAAAAATAAAATCTAATGGTGCTTCATAACAGAAATCAACCATACTTCCCAATTTGTTGTTGTCCCAGTAGTTATGCCCAATTTTTTTCATTCTGATAATCTCCATTCCAAATCTTCTTTCTCCCACAGAATGTGTGTGTAAGTTTAGAATTGTTGTCTTTTATATTGAATCAGCTGCCCTGGGTTTTTAGCAAGACCAAAGCATAAAAATCAATTGACGTCACATCACGTATCTTTCGAATCAACAACAAAAATTTGAATAACAAAATTTGTAGATTCTGAGAGCGAAGCTTTGTCGTGTAATGAGGAACATACGAGGTTCAAATATAAACGAAAAATTATGAGACTAGAATATTAGTCAGTGCATGCGGGCATATCACCAAACGAAATTTCCCTTGCGGAAGATACCACGTCTAACTCGCTAACTTCCCCCACCTTAAATTTTTAATCTTTTAACATCAGATTTTCACAATTTCTTCTGATTGGTTTTATTTTTTACTAAGTGTTTATAACAATTGTTTTGGTTTTAGGTAGGGGAGAGGATCGAATAGTTGAGCACCTTAATCTTATGTAGAAATTTCAAATCACTCCTAATTTTTTACAGTAGCTTATTTAGTAAGTCTTCTATTTATAACTAATGTTTTGAGGTCATATCATCAAATATGATGCCACATCAGCATACGTTTTACAAAGGTGTCCAAAAAAGCACAAAAAAAAGGTGACACCAATGGTTATGCCAAATGGGTACCCATACTTGTGTAGCTGATGGGGCATCACATGATTGATTTCTTTTTACAACTAAGGGTACAATTCATTCAATTATTGGTAATCATCATCGTAATAACAACTTTTAACTCACAACTATTGGTGCAATGCTGTCATAAAAATTGGAAATGAAATCTACACATATGACTATTAATTAAATAAGTGTAGGCATCAAGTCAACAACTCATATACTAGCCATTGTAACAAGTTCTTGAGTATTAGGTCATTTCTCGCAGTTGTGACGAACCTGTAGGATTCCTTATGTACATAAGAGTAAAAAATTGCATTTTAAGTTGGTGTCTAGATGTATTTCTTATTGCCCTGACTTTGACCACCACAAAATTTACACAATTGATCGAATACTTATTGGAAAAAATGCCCCAATAATTGAGGGATATTGGTACCAACAAAATTGTAAAACTGATCTAATTACTAACTTTTTTCTAACTACCAGGTATATCAATAAGTCACTAGACTTTTAATAGCAAATTCAATGAATGATAATTGGAATATGGACTTCCCCCACTTTATCTAAAATCCTAAACATTTCTGCCAAGATAGTCACGAAATCAAAACTAAGTTCAAAGCTAATTTCAAATAATCTTAATTTTTAAATGGTACTGGTTATCCTCTATACGACCTTATAGCTATTATTTTTGCTAGTCAATAGTTAAGATGGGCAGACTAAGGTTATATGCACACAAAGAGCAAAAAGTGGTCATTTTATTGTGTTGACTTCTTAATAGTAAGGGGCAACACACTAAGAGTAAATGCACATAATTACAACAAATAGATTATGTGCACACAAGAAAAAACAACTGATTATGCCAAAAGACATCTGATATTAATGGTCAAGTCAAAGACACCTAAAAGATACTGAGATCAAGTCTTCATCAATTAAAAAACAAAAAACTAAAGCTCATTTATATTTATTATTGCCTCATTAATTAATCACTTCGACAACGATTAATCACAACTATTAATCATTTATAAAAGTACTACGAATGACTGTTTACCTACTAAATGACTATTTACTTACTAAATAACTTTTTGTAAACGGAATCCAGTAAACAGTCATAACAGGGCACTTTCATCGTGATTTCTGGTCGCTATTATTCAGAATATGCTGGCATATATACCTGTTCAAACGAAATTTCGCCACTTCAACGAGACGCATAAACATTTCCACCACAATACTCGTGAAATCTCCATGATAGTGAACCGAAACTACTGAATCTTGTATACGACACACATTATTATTATAAAATTTAACGTTCGCCTCGGGAATACAGGCAATAATTTTATTTATTTGTTTATTGTACAGTTATTAAGTTTATTTATTGCATTTTCTAAACGGTATACTTACCTGTGACGCTTGTATAAGAGAGCAAGTTCAAGCGGTACGACATCATAGCTGATATCCAAGCTATTCAGATATTAAATAGAATCAAACAATTATATGGGAGAATAATTTATTCGCGAGTCTAAACAAAAATAGTAACACGTTAGTAGTTTTTGGAGGCAAATATTATTTATTATTTACGTTCAGCATCTTCCTAAGAGATTTCCACCTCAGAGCGTACAAATATTGCATGCCGTGAAACAGTGACTTATGCTATAACGTGCCTACGAAGTCAGTAAATTTGAAAGGAAATCACGAAAAGCATGACCCCATTAAAACAAAGATTATATCGCCCCGGAATTTCCAATGTCCTGAAAAGCTCTTATGTCAATACCACACCTAGTCACCACATGCACATGCTACCACGTTTAATTTCCTACACTCGAGATGCTAACATGGACAATAAATTATTAGGAATAAAAGCTTAGAAACTAATTCTTTATCCAGATCGCATTGAGGCATCTAGCACATTATCATCTAAAATTATGCCCAATAACACAAGGGTTTTAATTGAGTATTGTTTTGAAATATTGATGACAATTCTTTTCAAACCTGTTTTAAATGGCATGATTGAAAATCTAATAAACTCTTAAATGTTTACTAAAATGTATATATTATTGGTTATCAAGATTAAGTTAGTCAAGATACGAAATAAGTTAATTTCAATACATACAATCATTCTACATTAAGATATTTTAAAATAGTCATTTAGTTCTGTCAATAAATAAAAGTACATTATTCTAATCTACTTATTTAGTGGTAATTCATTTATCTATCATATAAGGTGTATCAACTTATACAACCATCAACACTTGATGTTCTAGTCTAGATTCATTTGTGTCAATCATCTAAAAAAAAAAGAATATATAAAATTCACTTACTAAATTACTAAAAGAATTGTTGTCATATCCTTTTTGGAAGGCCTTGGCAGTCACATAGGAGAGCAATACATGATGGGTTCAAGAACACCTATCTAGTTGACAAGGATGGTAAGGAGTATGTTTTGAAACCTTTGCAAAGTAGTGGTTCATTTGAATCAAGATTTTTTTTTTGGAAGGAAAGAACATGTTAATTTGTAGGAACATGCAAGGAGAAGACCTGTGGAAAGGGGTCTGTTGAATAGAGAATCTTTATTGGTGCTAAAAATTGATAAAGTTGACAAAGATTGCAAGATGATAACACAGACAAGAAAGAAGTTTGAAGATGGAGTGATTGTAAGCACATTTTGGTGTCCCATTATTTCACCATTGAAGGTAGTAGGAAGGGTCCTATTGATCCTACCATCCAGATAGAAGAGAAGTCCGAAAAAATTGATCATGATTGTTCCACATAACATATAAATGATGGCCTTGGGGATAAATTTTCTTTTCATACTTCTAACTATGTTAATGTAGGTTTAATAAGATTGGATGAGGAGTTTTTTATGGCAACAAATGTCTGATAGAAGAGGTCCAAGTCGCAGGTTTCCATCAAGGAGACTAGGGGGAGTAAGGATAAAACCCCTTATCTCTTGGAGAAAGAGCTTTTTGTTTGTGGGCAGTATAGTTCATGAGCACCTAGTAGAGCACAAAGTCACATGATAACACAAGGTTCTTTGGAGAGTGAAAGACTATATATTAAGGTTAATTGGAATGTTTTAAGGCCAACCATAGCCTTTTGTAATAATGGAATCAATGTAATATGTAAATTTGCTAAATGTCTTGATAAGGCCTTTACAACCAAATTGCTTGTAAGGGGGTTCCTATGGTCATTTCCAAATCTTTACATTTGTAGAACTTTTGAGGACCTCAAAACTTGTCAAACCACTTGCCTTTGCATCAAGGGGTTGAAAGTTTAGAATATGAAGTTGTAAGAGTTGACCTTTATAGATGACATCTATAGTTACATAAATATATTTGATGCCATTGTACAATAAACATTTTATAGCTATTTCTTGAACCACTCCATTAGATATATAGATTTTCTTTCTTTTACTCTCTATCTATACATACATAATGAGATTTACTATAGCTTCAAAAGAATAATAACCTATAGTGGATTAAATCTAACCCTATAGAAAAAAAAAAAAAAAACTATGTTCCTTTGAGAGTCAGTTTCACAACATGAATTTAGATATCTCCAACCACTTGAACTAGTGAGAATATTTTATTATCGATAAAGGAGAATAATATTTGATTGAATAATGAAAAGTACACATGATAGGGATTTCATTTCCCAAATTGAAGCATCTCAGTCAAGGACACTAGCACAACACACAAAATTCTATGTTGTGCATTATAGTCCTATGTGGACGACTACAAAAATACCCAGAATGGTAAAAATGTAATGTCCTTCCAAGGAAGCCTCAATATGAAGGGTCAAACATGCATCCATCTCGCTGATCATATCCCGCCAATCAAGTTTAGTGGGATTTTGCCCCAAAGACTGCATCATAGTACCCTATTAGTTGGGCGTAATGGAGCTTACAAAAAAAATCTTTTCACCCAAAATCCCAACACAAAAGAAAAAAATCTCAACTATAAAAGGGTGGGTGGAAAAGATGAGAAATTTACATTAGCATCGGGAAAGAATGCGAGAGAATTTATTGGTGGGGGTTTCCTTATGTAGGCAATCTATCAACTAATTAAGATTATTTTCTATTTAGTGTTATTTTATGTAGATATTATTATTGTTATATATTATTTAATATTGTACACACACACACACACACAGATATATATATATATATATATATATATATATATATATATATATATATATATATATATATATATATATATATATATATATATATATATATATATATATATATCTACACACACACACACACACATATATACATATACATATATGCATACATGTACATATATATGCATATCTACACACACACATATATATACATATACATATATATACATATGCATATACTATACATATACACATATACATATATACACGTAGATATATACACATACACATACACATACACATACACATAGATATACATAAATATATGTATGGATGTATGTATCTATGTATGTATATATATAAATATGTATCTATGTATCTATGCATATATATATATATATAAAATTTCAAATATGTTTTTGTTAAAATATACCAAAGATAAATAATCTTATATATATATATATTGTTCTTATTAGATTAATTGAGAAAAGGCCCCGACCGGAAAAAGAAAAATAGCATCAAGTCTTAAGACAAAATGAAATGAATTCATGGGAAGTGAATTCAATCAGATAAATTACAAAACATTGCAACAAAAGAACTTAAAACTAAACAACCAGAGATTAGAACAACAAAGACAAAAAATTAAATAGATGAGAGATTAATCTTCTAAAGAAAAATAACTTCACTTCGTAAGAAAAAATGAAATGAATTCATGAGAAGTGAATTCAATCAAGAAAACTACAAAACAACATTTCCTTTAGTAAACTTTCCTAAATTCGAGTTCCTCCTAAAGAGTGTTGAAAGAAAGGGCATTTTTTAATAGATATTGTTTAGTTTCTTCTATTATTATAATCGAGATTTGTATTCAATTATGAGAAGAAACAAAATTTGTAACATATTTATTATGTCAAAACCACATGAGACATGATTGATGATATATAACAAATAATGTTATATATATTATTTATAATAAATTTGTATTCAATTATGAGGAAAATCAAAATTTGTAAGATATTTGTTATGTCAAAATCACATGAGAGATGTTGATGATATATAATAAATAATGTTATATATAATATTTATTTTATTCTATTTTTTATAATATACTTGTATTCAATTATAAGAAGTAACAAAATTTATAAGATATTTGTTAAGTAAAAATCATATGAGTCAGGATTGGTGATATAAACTTTCCACCTAACAAGATCTTAGTCATTTTCTTCTCATTCCAAAAAATTCATATATATATATATATATATATAAACAAATTACAACTAAATTTTAAGAAAAAATGTAAATTGCACCAGTCCATTCTTTTAAAAAAAAAATGATCTTTATAATAAGTGTTATTTCTATTTCTAGATCCAGTATAAAATTTTATTTTGCATAAACTTTTCTGAGAGCAAAAGAAATACAAATGAATCTCGCACAGTTAGATCTAGAAACAACGCTTATTATCAACATGGACTGAAGAAATCAAATATCTGTGAACTTCATAATAGAAACCTAACGAAAAAATATGTTAATATATATCTATATATATATATATCTACACTCTGCTCCATGCAGAGACACAAGTCAAAGGAGTCGAGTCCCAATTTAGAAGCAGCTGACCATTTCCTGCTGATTCTACACAATACAATCTCCCGATCTCATTGCATGTTACAAGAGCTTTTGCATGGACAAAACTTGTCTGGCTTAGGGGACGTTCAGAAAACCCTAATTTCAGAGGGATATCAATCAATCTGAACAACTCATTGTTGGCCATGTAATTAATGGGTCTGCACATCATTGGCCCAAAGAAGAGATGTTCCACCATTGCTCGAGCAAGCCCAAATCGCTCTCCTAGTCCTGCTTCCGATGAATCAAACATTGCACACAAATTTCTCAAACACTGAGAAAATCTCTCCATGAATGTAAGATTCTCATAATCTAAAATCCCATTTGGTCCACTACCCAGAGTCAGCATAACTGGATTCAGGTGTCTTGATCCATTAATGAAATCTACAAACTGCTTTCTGGTGCGCTCAAACATTTGTGGCAATTCCCACATACAATTCAGAATCACAATCTCTTCCTCCGTGGATGAACTTATCATCCCTTGCATATTTTTCATTTTGATTTCCTGGAACGAAAATGGAATCCCCAGTGAGGTTGCATACTCATACAATCTTCTTCCAGTGTCTCTGCAGCAGCTTGAAAATGGGTTTGATTCCTCAAACGAATCATACCATTTGATCGCTGTAATTTTGAGCCGATCTATTTTTTAATCTTCATTCTTCAAGGCTTCCATCAATGGTGGCCACTGCATTCCATCCATTATGTCAAAATCAATGATGTCCACACATTGCTGATTTTTCAAAGGAATGGCTTCCAAAATGGTTTGGTTTGCACTGAAATGTGCAATTCTTATGAAAGGATAGGCTTGGTTAAGTAAGATAAAAGCCCCACGAAAATTGTCTTTAGACACCCGATTTGAAATTGAATTCAGTGGGCGTTTCTCTGCATGAGTTTGGTGCAGAGATTGAGAAAGATAGTAAGCCACTCTCTCCATAGTACACCCAGTTGGAGAAGAAATTTCTTTCAGCCTCCCAAGAAGAATCTCAACAAGTTCAAGGGCTCCATTGGATATTGCCTCTGCGCAGGTAGTGAGAAGATGAACAATCCTCAAACTCTTGTATTCTGAAGAATCTGTCTCACATGGGATTAAGATTTCACCTAACTTGTCAACCTCGGTAGAGATTGATGTATTCGCTGTCTCACTTGATAAACAGCTAAAATCTTCACCACCGTCTTGAGCATTTATTATATCAAGCTCAGACATGGTTAGATCTGAATCATGTACATCATCTACTATGGCTGAATTCTCTTGTTTTGAAAGGAGCTCCTTTCCGGGGCGTGAGAAAAATAGTTCAGTTCCTTGAAACATTATTAGATCATTCCACAGAAGCGAGTCATTGGAGTCTAAGAGCTCATCATCAAAAGCAAATTCCATAACATCATTTGGGCTCTCATTGGAAAGCATTGTAATCTCTTCGCTCAAATAGAATCCTGATGGGTTCCAAAGAGAGGATTCATCCGAGCTAAAACTAAAATCTAATGGTCCTTCATAACTGAAATCAACCATACTTCCCAATTTGTTGTTGTCCCAGTGGTTATGCCCAATTTCTTCCATTCTGATAATCTCCATTCCAAATCTTCTTTCTCCCACAAAATGTGTGTATAAGTTTAGAATTGTTGTCTATTATATTGAATCAGCTGCCGTGGGTTTTAAGCAAGACCAAAGCATAAAAAGCGATGGACGTCACATTACGTATCTTTCGAATCCACAAAATAAATTTGAATAACTAAACTAGTATATTCTGAAAGAGAAGCTTTGTCGTGTCATGAGGAACATACGAGGTTCAAATATGAATGAAATGTTAACAGACTTACGTCATGATTTCTCTTCAAATATTAGGAACGTGGTTAAGCTCTCTACAAAATATATCATTAATCAAATTTTAAAAATCAGAAAATATAATAGATTTTCATGAAAATTTTAGCATCTGTTTTTTATGATATGTATATTTTATGATCGAAAACTACAAAAAAAGTACTCTGTTTTCTTGAATCTTGCAAAAAAAACAAAAAACGTTTGACATTTATTTTTGTCTTTGGTACATTTTGAAGGGAGCTTAGCCCATGTCGATCTTAGTCAATGCATGTGGGCATATCACCAAATGAAATTTCCCTCAGGGAAGATACCACATGTGCAATTGGCTAGCTTCCCCACCTTAACTTTTTAATCTTTTAACATTAGATTTTCACAATTTCTTCTAATTGGTTTTATTTTTTATTCAAGTGTTTATAACAATTATTTTGGTTTCTGGTAGGGGGGAGGATTCAGTTTTTGAGCACCTTAAGTTTGTGCTTCTGAAAATCCTATGTGGAAATTTTAAATCACTCCCAATTTTTTACAGTACCTTACTTAGCAAGTCCACTGCTTATAACTAAAGTTTCAAGGCCACATCATCAATATGAAGCCACATCAGCATACATTTTACCAAGCTGTCAAAAACAACACAAAAAAATAGTGAGACCAATGGTCATGCCAAATGGGTACCCTTACTTGTGTAGCTGATGTGGCATCACATGATTGGTTTCTTTTTACAACTAAGGGTATAATTCATTCAATTATGGGTAGTAATCATTGTAATAACAACTTTAAACTCACAACTATTGGTGCAATGTTGTCAAAAGAATTGCAAATTAAATCAACAAATGTGAGTATTAAATAAATAAGTGTGGGCATCAAATCAAAAACTCATATCGTAGCCACTGGAACATGTTCAAGTATTAGGTCATTTCTGGTAGTTACGACGAACCTGTAGGATTCCTTATGTACTTAAGAGTAAAAAAATGATCATTTTAAGTTGGTGTCTAGATGTATTTCTTATTGCCTTGGCTTTGACCACCATAAAATTTACACAATTGATCCAATAATTAATGCAAAAAATGCCCCAATAATTGAGAGATAATGGTACCAACAAAATTGTAAAACTGATCTAATTACTAAGTTTTTCCTAACTACCTAGTATATCAATAAGTCGCTAGACTTTTAAGTGAATTTTTGATAGCAAATAAAATGAATGATAATTGGAATATGGACTTCCCCCACTTTATCTAAAATCCTAAACATTTCTGTCACTGAAATCAAAACTAAGTTCAAAGCTAATTTCACATAATCTTAATTTTTAAATAGTATTGGTTGTCCTCTATATGACTTTATATCTATTATTTTTGCTTCTCAATAGTTAAGATGGGTAGACAAAGGTTATATGCACACAAGGAGCAAAAGGTGATCATTTTATTGTGTTGACTTCTTAATAGTAAGGGGAACACATTAAGAATATATGCACGTAAATAACAACAAATAGATTATGTACACAAGAAAAAAAACTGATTATGCCAAAGACATCTGATATAGTGGTCAAGTCAAAAACACCTAAAAGATACTAAGATCAAGTCTTTCATCAATTAAAAAATTAAAAATTAAAACTCATTTATATTTATTATTGCCTCATTAATTATTCACTTCGACAACCATTAATCACAACTATTAAATGTACTAAGAACGACTATTTACCTACGAAATAACTTTTAGTAAACGGAATCCAGTAAACAGTCATAACAGGACACTTTCATCATGATTTCTGATCGATATTATTCAGAACAGCATCAACATAACTTCGCCACTTCATCGAGACGCATAAACATTTCCACCAGAATAAGCATGAAATCTCCATGTTAGTGAACCGAAACTACTAAATCTTGTATACGACACACATTTTTATTATAAAATTTAACGTTAGCCTCGGGAATACAGGCAATAATTTTATTTATTTGTTTCTTGTATAGTCATTAACTTTATTTATTGCATTTTCTAAACGGTGTACTTACCTGTGACGCTTCTATAAGAGAGCAAGCTCAAGCGGTACGACATCAGAGCTGATATCCAAGCTATTCAGTTATTAAATAGAATCAAACAATTATATGGGAGAATAATTTATTCGCGAGTCTAAACAACAATAGTAACACGTTAGTAGTTTTTGGAGGCAAATATTATTTATTATTTAAGTTCAGCATCTTCCTAAGAGATTTCCACATCAGAGCGTACAAATATTGCATGCCGTGAAACAGTGACTTATGCTATAACTTGCCTACGAAGTCAGTGAATTTGAAAGGAAATCACGAAAATCATGACCCCATTAAAACAAAGATTATATCGCCCCGGAATTTCCAATGTCCTGAAAACCTCTTATGTCAATACCACATCTAGTCACCACATGCACATGCTACCACGTTTAATTTCTTACACTCGAGATGCTAACATGTACAATAAATTATTAGGAATAAAAGCTTAGAAACTAATTCTTTATCCAGATCTCACTGATGCATCTAGCACATTATCAGCTAAAATTATGCCCAATAATACAAGGGTTTTAATTGAGTATTCTTTTGAAATATTGATGACAATTGTTTTCAAACCTGTTTTAAATGGCATGATTGAAAATCTAATAAACTCTTAAATGTTTACTAAAATGTAAATATATTATTGGTTATCAAGATTAAGTAAGTCAAGATACGAAATAAGTTAATTTCAATACATACAATCATTCTACATCAAGATATTTTGAAATAGTCATTTAGTTCTATTAATAAATAAAAGTACATTATTCTAATCTACTTATTTAGTGGTAATTCATTTATCTATCATATAAGGTGTATCAACTTATACAACCATCAACACTTGATGTTCTAGTCTAGATTCATTTGTGTCAATCATCTAAACTAAAAATAATAATATATAAAATTTACTTACTAAATTACTAAAAGGATTGTCGTCATATCCTTTTAGGGAGGCCTTGGCAATCACAAAGGAGTACAATACATGATGGGTTCAAGAACACCTATCTAGTTGACAAGGATGGTAAGGAGTATGTTTTGAAACCTATGCAAAGTAGTCGTTCATTTGAATCAAGAGTTTTTTTTTTGTAAGGAAAGAACATGTTAATTTGCAGGAACATGCAAGGAGAAGACCTGTGGAAAGGGGTCTGCTGAATAGAGAATCTTTATTGGTGCTGAAAACTGATAAACTTGACAAAGAATGCAAGATGATAACATAGAAAAGAAAGAAGTTTGAAGATGGAGTGGTTGTGGGAACATTTTGGTGTCCCATTATTTTACCAATGAAGGGTGGAATAGGTCTATCCTTCAAAGGTAGTAGGAAGGGTCCTATGGATCCTAGCATCCAGATGGAAGAGAAGTCCTAACAAACTGATCATGATTGTTCCACATAACATATAAATGATGACCTTGGGGATAAATTTTCTTTTCATATTTCTAATTACGTTGATGCAGGTTTAATAAGATTGGATGATGATTTTTTATGGTAACAAATGCCTAATAGAAGAGGTCCAAGTCACAGGTTTCCATCAAGGAGACTAGGGGGAGTAAGGATAAAACCCCTTATCTCTTGGAGAATGAAATTTTTGTTTGTGGGCAGTATGGTTCATTAGCACTTAGTAGATCACAAAGTCGCATGATAACACAAGGTTCTTTGGAGAGTGAAAGACCATATATTAAGGTTAATTGGGATGTTTTAAGGCCAATCATAGCTTTTTGTAATGATGGAATCAATGTAATATGTAAATGTCCTAAATGTCTTGATAAGGGCCTTAAAACCAAATTGCATATAAGGGGGTTACTAGGGTCATTTCCAAATCTTTGCATTTGTAGAACTCTTGAGGACCTCAAAACTTGTCAAACCACTTGCCTTTGCATCAAGAGGTTGATAGTTTAGAATATGAAGTTGTAAGAGTTGACCTTTATAGATGACATCTATAGTTACATAAGTATATTTGATGCCATTGTATAATAAACATTTTATAGCTATTTCTTGAACGACTCCATTAGATATATAGATTTTCTTTATTTTGTTCTCTATCTATACATACATAATGAGATTTACTATAGCTTCAAAAGAATAATAACCTATAGTGGATTAAATCTAACCCTATAGAAAAAAAACTATGTTCCTTTGAGAGTCGGTTTCACAACACAAATTTAGATATCTCCAACCACTTGAACTAGTGAAAATATTTTATTATCGATAAAGGAGAATAATACTTGATTGAATAATAAAAAGTACACATGATACATATACATATACACATACACACACACACACACATACACACATATACATATACATATACATATACATATACATATACATATACATATACATATACATATACATATACATATACATAGACATGCACATACACATACACATACACATACACATACACATACATAGACATAGAGACACACACAAACACAGGCACATACACATACACATACACATACACATACACATGCACATACACATACACATACACATACACATACACATACACATACACATACACATACACATACACATACACATACACATACACATACACATACACATACACATACACACACACATACATACATACATACATACATACATACATACATACATACATACATACATACATACATACATACATACATACATACATACATGCATACATGCATACTATGTGTGTATGTATGTATAAATATGTATCTCTGTATCTATGCATATATGTATATATGTATAAAATTTCAAGTCTGTTATTGTTAAAATATACCAAAGATAAATAATCATATATATATATATATATATATATATATATATATATAT
Organism: Chamaecyparis obtusa; assembly: GCA_027943335.1. Taxonomy (NCBI): domain Eukaryota; kingdom Viridiplantae; phylum Streptophyta; class Pinopsida; order Cupressales; family Cupressaceae; genus Chamaecyparis; species Chamaecyparis obtusa. The sequence continues at coordinate 629 of BSBK01002725.1, read as the reverse complement.
ATATATATATATATATATATATATATATATATATATATATATATATATATATATATATATATATATATATATATATATATATATATATATATATATATATATATATATATATATATATATATATATATATATATATATATATATATATATATATATATATATATATATATATATCTATATCTATATCTATATATATATTGTTCTTATTAGATTAATTGAGAAAGGGCCCCAACTGTAAAAAGAAAAATAGCATCAAATCTTAAGATAAAATGAAATGAATTCAATTAGATAAATTACAAAACATTGCAACAAAAGAACTAAAAACTAAACAACCAGAGTTTAGAACCAGGTAACTAGGAAAAATTAAATAGATGTGAGATTAATTTCCTAATGAAAAATAACATCAATTCGTAAGAAAAAATGAAATGAATTCACAAGAAGTGAATTCAATCAAGAAAACTACAAAATTACATTTCCTTCAATAAACTTTCCTAGATTTGAGTTCCTCCTGAACAGTGTTGAAGTAATACATCATTTTTTAATAGATATTGTTTAGTTTCTTCTATTTTTATAATCTTGATTTGTATTCAAGTATTAGAAGAAAAAAAATTTGTAACATATTTGTTATG
>BSBK01002724.1:695000-797781 GCA_027943335.1 Chamaecyparis obtusa | reverse complement strand
ATAATATATATAGATATGTATATATATATACATATATATAGATATCTATATCTATATCATATCTATATCTATATCTATATCTATATATATAATACATACATACATACATACATACATAGTACACACACACATAAATCAAATCAAATGAAAAAAAATAATATATTGTTAATAATGGGAACACTAAGAAGGGGGGTGGGGGGGGTGAATCAATGTTCTATAATTAATGATTTTCTGATTCTTGAAACTTAGCCCAATTAATTAAATACTGAAATGAATAGTAAAGAAAATGAAACATTCATTCATAACACATAACACAAGTAATGTTTATGGGGAAACCTTGGCTAGAGGAAAACCTAGGTGGGAATTAACACCCACGAATAATTGTATTAGTCTTATGAACTTGTTAGAGTTCCTTTGCCCTGTTAGGAGCAGTCATTACAAAGCTGAATACAATGACTCAGTTAGGAGTCTTGATAGAACAAACCCTGTTAGGGGTGGAAGGCTCACTGCCAGAGCTCATTGCTCAATGAAGAAGGCTACAACCTCCTGGTTATCAGATACATACTATATCTGGAAGGTTGAACTACTGCTTTGATACTGTTGTTTGATCAGTTCCTTTTGTGCGCTAATGCTCTAACTTCTTTTAGACCTTTATCTCATACTAACTGAAATTGGCATAACTTATTCTCTCCTATATATCTTCCATACTCTATATCACTTAAATACAAAAACACATGTCATATATATACATGCTGAATGGGCGCAACCAAAACTAAATACTGTGTTGGCCTAAAACCTAACACATACAACGCTTCCAAGATAATTGGCTCAAGCGTGTTTACATACAATGATAATAAAATGTTTAGATCACTATTACAATAGGCGCATAGCCTTTACAAAACAAAATGATATACGCTAAACAAAAAACTATCTGTCAGTTGCATGCTCTGTTATGCTCTATTGCTTAAACTGCCAGTGTCACTTAGGCTTGCTGTAACTTATCCATACTATCAAATCTAACCATGCGTTGTTTAGACTTAGCATACAAGAATACTCAAAAGCTTATATCCAAGGGCGCATACCCAAACTTAGTCATACACACATGCGTCGATGTTCTGATCATCAAGTGCTTCTTTGTCTACTCTGTCTTCTATACTTAGCCAAATTATGATATTTCAAGTTAGTGCGTTTGACTACAAAACTTCATATGACTTTGTTTCCATAATGACAACATAAAACTTAGTCATATATACTAAGTAAAGTCAACTTGCCAACATATATATTTGTATTTAAAAAAAATAAAAAAATAAAAAAATCATAAAACAAAAAAAAAAATATAAAATAAAATTAAAAAACTAAAACTAAAAAAAAAGAAAACCGAGTCCCAAGTGAACTGTGTTACATAGTCGTCATGGGACTCACAGCCCTTGAGGCTGTGTAACCACAATCCGCAAGGAACTGTGCTTACACAGTCCATGTAGGGCTATGTAAGCACAATCCCTCGCGAATTGTGGTTACATAGTCTGCAAAGGACCGTGTTTCGCATGATGCCCCCCCCCCCCCCCAAAAAAAAAAAACAAAAAAACAACAAAAAACAAAACAGTAAAAACAAAATAAAAAACATAAAAAAAATCACGCCTTCTCTTAATATTAGATTTACTTATTTTAATTATTATTATTTTGGTTGTTTTAATGAAATTTGAAATCCGCTCGTTTATAATATAATTTTGATTTTAATTTTTGTTTAAATATTTTATTTTGTAGGGGTTTAGCCAGGGCTCCGTTGAGATTTTAACCCGCTGTCCTTTAGCCAGTGGTCACATGGGACCTAGTAACTGGCTTTTAAGGGCTTAATTTAGCCCTTTTCTTCCTTGCAACTCATAAAAAGACACCTTCACTAAATCGAGTATAACTTTTGCATAAGAGCTTCATTTTGGACGATACAAAAATTGTTGAAAAGCTATTTCCGAGTTTGATCCAAATTTGCAAACAAATTGATTAGATTCCTAATCTAAAATCAGGTGCACATATTCCAAGTTGACTCTTCTTTGCAAACTTCAAACACTCATAACTTGGGCATAAAAAACATTTTTCAGCAAATTGTTTTTTTAAAATTCATCAAAAAATTGCAAGGAATCTGATTTTGTAATTATTTTTACCTTAGACATTCTTTTTGAAGTGTTTTCCACACATTTTCAATTTTGGGCTTAAAATTAACCTGCACATTTGGGTTTGGAATTAAAAAGAACAAGTGTCTTTTAAACCCCAAGGCCACATACGTATTCTCTCCTCTTGTACCTTCGGGTGACCTTGAGTGCACAAGAAATACGTGGTCTTATTTTTTTTCTTTTTAGGAGGCATGCTTGGGGATTTTATCAACTCAAGGGACAACCTCAACTCCCGTGTTCCGGTGGAGTATAAATAGCGGGAGGTGAATCCAAAGACACCTCTCTTCGAAGAAGAATCTTGTCACTCTTGGCTAAGCCCCAAAGAACTATATACCTTTGGGAAGTGAATGCAGAGTTTTGGGTTATCGTCTCCTCCTAACTGTGTGGCATTATTCTCTTTCATCTACGGATTTGAGCCTCGCGTACCTTGCGTATATCAAGGACATCCCCTTGTTGAGCTTGTATATCCTAGTTGAAGCTTGAATAGGATTGTTTGTGTGTTTGATGTTCTTGAATATTTAACCCCCCCCCATTTGCAACCAAAATGGGACACACCATCCCAAATTAAGCCTTAGAAATTATGTTTGTATATAATTTCATTTGTTTGCTTTGCATTTTAAAATAAAAATTCCAAAAAACATCAAAAAATTCAAAATCCAAAAAAAATATAAAGTTGGAAAACTCAAAAACATTACAAAACTCAAAATGTCCAAAAAAATTCAAAATTAAAAAACTCAAAAAAATAAAAAATGATTTAAAAAACAACAAAAACATTTTGTTAAGTTAGTTGTCTTTAGTCAAGCTTTCCACGTCATCTCCAGATCACTTCTCCCATCTATCAAATTCATCATCTCTTTCATACTTCTTATCCTAATCACCTTCTTAATCATTCCAAATCATTCCTCTACATCCTTAGTCATTCCTCCATATCCTAATAATCCTTCCTCTTCATATCTTAATCATCTTAAGTATCTTCCTTCTTAATCATTCCCATCATCCTAATCATTTTCTTCCAAGTCATTCTTATTCTCTTCCTAATCATCGTAATCATTTCTTCCAAGTTATTCTTATTCTCTTCCTAATCATCCTAATAATTTCTTCCAAGTCATTATTATTCTCTTCCTAATCATCCTAATCATTTCTTCCAAGCCATTCTTATTCTATTCCTAATCATCCTAATCACTTCTTCCAAGTCATTCATATTCTATTCCTAATTACCCTAATAACTTATTCTAAGTCATCTTTATCATTCTTCTAATATCAATCAAACCTAATCCAAATCATATCACCCCATTCCTAATCATTCAATCAAGGTCCTAATCTTCATCTTGGCCATCCTTCATAATTCACATCCACTTTCTTAATCTAATTTCATCATTCATTTTCCTCCAAATTTAATCACATCATTATCTTTCTAATCCAATCCACTTGTCAACTTCATTCCAGTCAAATCCTAATTCAATCCCCTTCATCTAAATCAATCACCCATTTATCCATTCAGATGTCTTCCAATCTCCCTCATTTATCTTCTAAATTTCTCCCATTCTTATTTCCAATCTATATCCACATCATCTTCTAATTCAACTTTTCATAAAATCTTCCACTTTTGGCTTAGGAGCACCATCATAATATTTGGAATTTAATCATCATCTAAATCAAATCAAATCAATTCAATCATTCCATTCCCTCATAATCAATCAAATCCAATCCTTGAGGCCTTGCCCTCTTAATCAATCAAATCCATAATCAAATCCAATCTAATCCTTGAGGCCTTTCCCTCTTAATCAATCAAATCAATCAAATCCTTGAGGCCCTACCCTCTTAATCAATCAAAATCAAAATCAAAATCAAATCAAATCAAATCAAATCCTGAGGCCTTTCCCTCTTAAAAAAAAACAAAGTCAAACTTTCTCCTAGTCCTAAGTTCATATTTCATCCATCTTCAAATCTTTCACTTCATCCATTCTTAATTCAAATCTTCATCCACATCTTCTTCAAATCCAAATCAAAACCTTCATTTAAACATCATGGATAGAGATTGGATTCACCAAATGGTTAAGGACATTCAAATGTGATATCACACCATACCTCTACGCCAAAAAACCTTTCAATTACATTCATCCAACTCATCCATTCCACCTCAACATTATATATGCAACCCCAATGCATCTCACATTTCTTATCCTTCCTCTACCTTTGACAAGGGGAATCCATCTCATCCTTCACCCCCACATGGTTCCTTTCATAACTCACATCATGCCTCCAACACAACCAACCTTGCCCAAGAGATTGAAGAACTTGAAAATCTCATCCATAACTTACAAAGTGGGGGTCAAAATAAAATGTTTCTCTTTGAAGACATATGTCCTTCGACATCTATCCAAAGCCTTAATCCTCATCCCCCATCCAACCCCACTCCTCCACCTAATCCTCAACCTCTACATAATCCTAATCTTCAAAAGTCATCATCATCCCCATATTCTAAGAATATTTCCTTTAATTGGGCTAGGATATGAGCAAAGGAGTCTAAATCCCCAACTTTAAACAAAGTTTCCCACTCATCCAAAGTCATGCCCTCACCATCATTTCCTCCAAATAAAGACACACCTAAATCTTCTAAGTCTCATGAATCCTTCATCCCTCCATCCACTCGATTTGAAGCTTCCACATCCTCACAAGTACAAATGAGTTAAGACCTTGTTCCAAAGCATGCTACCATGGATTCCTCTCCTCCTCTAGATCTTAGAATCTCTCCATCCCATGCTTCTAAATCCATCTTAAGATCCACTTATCCCTCTTAATCCACCTCATGATCCAATTCATAATCAAGATCAGGACATCCCTATTATCCCATCCATTATTTATTCCCCTACATCTCATGGACCCACCCCCTCTACCCCATCCAATGATCCCCTTCCATCTCAACCCTTACCATCCACTTACTCTCCACTTCTTGAAGATATTCCTTCTATCCAATCCACTAATCCCCCTCCATGTCAATATAAAATCACTCCATCTCATGATTTCTTCCCCTCCATTCTATTTTATGATCTTCTTCCATTTCAAGCTCCTATTATCCCTTCTACTCCACCACATAATCCTCTTAGTAGTCCAGATCAAAGTACCCCGTTATCTCTGCTGTCATGATACTCAACCATCTAAATATCCTATTATCTCTCCTAATCCATCTCAAGATCCTATTAGACCCCCTAATCCCCCTCATGCTCCTAATCCTCCACAAAATACCATCATACCTATCCAATCCATCTAGGAACCCCATACACATGGACTCACATCTTGTGTTGAAAATATGAAGTATCCCATTGCAAAAATAATGTCTCTAAATGTTGTTACACCTTCCACCCCTTCCAAATCTAAAATCCCTCCATCTAAACTCAAATTTTCCTATCACCCACCCTCCAGATCTATTTTGGTCCCTTATGTCCAAAATTCCATTTCTTCGACATCTACCTCCATTTTGGGTCCCTATGTTCAAAACTCCTCCCCTTCCTCAAACACATCCATTTTGGGTCCTTATGTTCCCAAACCAAATCCTTCATCCCTTTCATCCATTTTAGGTCCTTACATACATCCATTTTCCATATCCAAGTTCCCCTCAAATCCCTAAGAAAGATCTACAAAGGAACACATCCTTGAATTCCCTTCCAACATTCATCCTATGTAATTCCATCCATAAACTCTTTAAACCATCCTTCCTCATGCACCCATACCATGGATAATAGGAGAAAGTTGGATGCCAAAAAAAAAAAGATGCCTAAAGCCAAAAATACATAAAAATACAAGGACCAACATGTCCCATCTAAAAGACATGTTCAAGAAAAGAAAAATATGATCCAAAAGAAAGAAAATTTCAAAAATCCACAAAGGCCCATAATGAAAAATAAAAAATCACGTGGATTCCCAAGCTACTCAATAAAAAAATGCATCTCAAAGACAAATCCCAATTGGCATCCAACCTTGCTAATCCAAAAGCTTCCTCCACTCCTAAGTCCTCTAATCCTCCCTCTAAAAATCCTCTACTTTCCAACTCCATTACCTCCTTCATCTATTTTGGGTCCCTATATCCCAAATCTACCTTTCCTCCTCCATCTCCTCCAATCTCTCCTCCTCCTCTACTCCACCACCCTTCAAGATGTGTGCCAATGATGATCTTTCCACTTTCTTCATCCATTTATTCATAAGTATTCCATCATATCATCCATTATCCCCCAATCCTTCCATACCCATCCACCCCTTTAATCAAATCTTTTTCATAAATCCTCATTCTCCTTCCCCTGGTCCATTTTCTCTACCATCTAACCATCCTACCAACATCTATGAGAAAATATCCAAAATGCCTTGATACAAAACAAATAGAGAAATATCATGGAACTAGATGCTTGAGTCCTTCCCCTCCATCTTCCTATCACATATCATTGTCTTCTAAAATTCACATCTTCCATCCATTCACTTATCCTCATCCCCTTGTAATCTACACTTGGAGGCAAGCTCCATCGATCCTATGCTACCATACATGCCCTTCTCCATTCCCTATCCACCATTGATCATCTAAGTCCATCATCATTTTTTCCTATCTTTGATCTTGACTATCCTATTCATTAAATCCATCCATATGCACCATCCATGTTCCTTACTCATTATCCATCTCCTCTCCATTATCCTACACAAGTCCATCCACTTGTCCATATTTGATCTTGACATCCTATCCATATCCTTCACCTCCTAGTCCTTATTTTATTCACTTCCCTCAATACACCATCCATTATATTCCTCTTTCCATGGCTTTGATCTTGATTATCCCATGCATTCCCTTCATTCCATTCTATACTTCTATACATATCCTCCATACGTTATCCATTATCCTTTTCCATCCATATACTCCATGTCATTATCCTCTATCTCATCCATCTTGGATATTGCTAATGCATGGGGTGGTGATTGATACATTTTATATGTTTAATCACTACGTTATTGAATGGGCACTCATATTGTTGTCATTTGTGGTTTGTCACTGATGTCAACATATATTTATGTGAAGAGTACAGGTTGATTATGACAATGTACAAACACTGTACAGATGTTTTAGAAGGTATGAAGACATATGAGATTACATGAAGATGTTGTGATCTTATATCCAAGATCACATCATGTAATATTTCATATTGGGAGAGTTACAAATATTTTGGTGAAGATTGGTTACTGGACAATGGCAGTGGAAGCTGATAGAGTAAGTCTTTGTATCTCTAGTATATCTTACAAAAGATATGGATTAGGTGTATGCGATCTTAAGGGATGAAAGACAAGGCACTGAAGGATGTTCATTGGTCAGTGAAAGGTATGGAATGCTGGATGACATCAGCTATGGAATGTGATCTAGAGAAGACTTATTTGGGAGCTGACATCAGAGGTGTAGCATGCATTTTGTTTGGAAAATGTAAATTAAGGATGTCAGTCCTTAATTATTATAATGAAATCATTGTATACTTGTTTTAGGTACCATGTGTATCTTAGCAAGAGTTTATGTAAATAGGAAACCCTAGTGGGCTGACCTGATCATGTAGAATGTAATAGGGTATATATGTAAGATCTTTTCTTTAGAAAAGATATGGTGAGAATATATGTGATGTAAAGAAGATTGTGAAAGCTATGAGCTTGTGTTTGCTGGATGTAGAGCAGAGGATTATTGGTGAACTTTATTGGAACTGATCAAGCAAAGATAGTTGTTGTCGGACAATTCAAAAATTATGTATTTCTTCATATACACTTGTTGTGAGCAGTGAGTTCTGATGGTGGATTTAACCTTCTTTTGGTAGTGAGCCTAGGAAGTGAGCCCCTTTTATTTTTTTGACTCCTAACATGGTTTGTCCCTCTAACAAGGACTGTGTATTGTAATGTTTCAATAAGCTCCTAATAGGGCTAAATCTTCTAATAAGGATACTATACTCTTAGTACATTATTTGTGGGTGCTAATTCCCACCGGTTTTTTTTATACCTTTAACAAGGTTTCCCCAAGACCAAAATATTGTATTATTGTGTTGGCATTCATTGTGTTCATTGGATCTGATATTGGTTCTATTCAAAGTTTAAAGTTTAATATTCTATCATACACCTGATTCACCCCCCCCCTCTCAGTTGTATTGTGGACTATTATTCCTAACAATTGGTATCAGAGCTACTAGTCCTTAGAGAGAAAAATTAACAACTTGAGGTGATCTTGGAGATGGAATTCTATAGGAAGGATGGTCCAAAATTTGATCTTGAAAACTTTGACAGTTGGAAGAACAAGATACAAACTCATTTTATATGTTTAGGCATTGACTATTGGTTGATCACAAAGAATAATGTGACTATAAAGACTGAGAATGACTTGACATCAGCTTATGATGATGAGAAGAAGGTATTCTCTCACATGGTTGCAAGAGAAGCATTCATCATCGCACTCTTTGAAGGAGAATTTACTAAAGTTAAAGACTTGGATTCAACACACCAGATTTGGAAAAAATTAGAAGCACTATATGAAGGAGACAAGTATACCAAGCAAGTGAAGTTACATAACTAGAAAACAAAGATGGAGAAGCTACAAATGAATGATGATGAAAGCATTAGGGATTATGTTCAAAGGGTTATAGAAGTTGTGGTCGGAATCAAAAATTGTGGAGGCACTTATGATGAAGAAGTTGTTGTGAAGATCCTTAGATCATCAACTCCTGCTTAAAAATTTAAGGCTCTATCTATTCAAGAGACTATACCTTTGACTTTGAACTTTAACAGAGAGATGTTGATTGCAAAGCTAACTACTTTTGAAGCTGTAGAAATGAGAGACTCTGTACCTAAAGTTGAATCTACATTTAAGGCATTTGCACACAAGAAGACAATGTCTACACCTCCGAGCACCAGTAGTGAGAGTTTGAAAGAAGAGCTTGGAGAATATGCCAAGGAATGGGAACCAATAATGGATGAAGAAAGAAAGATAGATGAACTTGTTGCATTGATTGCTAGAAGAGAAAATAGAGGTAAGGGTAATTTGAAGGAAAATTACCTTTGAAATGTTTTTCATGCAATAAGGTTGGTCATTTTGCATCTAGATGTCCTACAAGAGTTCCTAAGTACAAGCCTAAGTTTTTCAAGTCTAAGAAGGACAAGGAATGCTATTATGCTAGGGAAGGTATTTCTAATAATGATGACTTAGATTATGAGGAGATTGGATTTGTTTCTATTAGAGATGAACTTGTACATGAGGAAAAGGCTTTAGTGTCACATGTTGATAAGAAAATTGAATGGATTATAGATAGTGGTTGTTCACATCATATGACTGGTGACAAAAATAAGTTTGTTAAGTTAGTAAAGTATGATGGTGTTGTTGTAAGGTTTGGAGATAATCTTCCTAAACCTATCATAGGAGTAGGATCTATTACTCTGGATGGAAAGACTAATATTGATAATGTACTACTTGTTGATGGACTTAATCATAATTTGTTGAGTGTTGGACAATTGATGGACAAAGAGTTTCAATTACAATTCAGTAATGGTAAATGTTTTATCATAAGTAAGGAAAGCTGATTGCAACTAGTACTAAGTCTAGAGGTAATGTATTTGAATTAAATACATCTGGAGCCTCTTGTTTTTTTGTGAAGGTAGATGACAATTAGTTATGGCACATAAGATTTTTGCATGTTAATTTTGATAACATTGTGAAGACAAGTTTGACTAATGTAGTAAGAGATCTACCGAAGATTGTGAAACCATCTAACATTGTATGCAGAGAATGTGTTATGGGAAAATAGACTAGAAGCAATTATAAAAGAAAAGCATATACATCAAAGGGAAATTTGGATTTGGTACATACATACCTATGTGGACCTACAAGGAAAAAATCATACTATGGTGAAAGGTATTTTATACTTTTTGTTGATGACTTTTCTAGAATGATGTGGGTTAGTTATTTGAAAGAGAAATCATAGACATTTGATAAATTCAAGATATTTAGAGAAAAAGTAGAGAATGAATCAGGTTTAAAGATGAAATGTTTGAGGTCAGATAGAGGTGGAGAGTTTACTTCAGAACTATTCAATTCATATTGTGAAAAGCATGGAATACAAAGACAAACATCTTCTCCTAGGACTCCACAACAAAATGGGATAGCATAGCAAAGAAACAAGACTATACTTGATGCTGCTAGGACAATGTTGCTTGGAGGAAATGTATCTCATATGCATTGGAGAGAGGCTATTGGGACAAAAGTGTACATATTAAATATAATTCAAATCAGAGAAGGTACAAGTAAGACTCCTTATGAATTATGGTTTAATCATACTCCTATTATAAAATATTTTAGAATATTTGGTAGTAAGTGCTATATCAAGAGAGATGATGAGATAGGAAAGTTTGATGCTAGAAGTGATGAAGGAATTTTCCTTGGTTAGTCTACTAAGAGAAAGGCTTACAAATGTTTCAATCTGAGATTGAGGAAGATGATTGAAAGTCAGAATGTAAAGATGAAAGGTTTGAGATACCAGAGAGAATGTATGACTGTAATCAGAATACAAAGATCAAAGAGGTTGCTGCTACAGAAGAAGAAGAAATTATTGAGGTTGAATGCGAGAATGAGACTTATGATGATGACAGAAATGAGGCTATTGAGGTTCCTAAAACTCTGAGGTATGTAAAGAATAATCATCTTGAAAATAAAATTATTGGTAATACTAATCAAGGAGTAATGACTAGATCAAAGGCTAGAGAAGAAATTTGTTTGACTTCACAAGTTGAACCAAAGACTACATATGAAGCTTGTAGAGATGAATCCTGGATAATTTCTATGAAGGAAGAATTATCTCAGATAAAGAAGAACAACACTTGGGAATTGGTTCCTTGACCTAAGAACAAAAATGTAATAGGAACTAAATGGGTTTTCAGAAATAAAATGAATGAAGAAGGGGTTGTTGTAAGAAACAAAGAAAGACTGGTATGTAAAGGTTATTCACAACAAGAAGACATAGACTTTGAAGAGACATTTGCTCCTATTGCTAGAATAGAAGCTGTGAGACTATTCTTGGCTTATGCTGCACATAAGAACTTTAAGGTGTATGTAATGCCCAAAAACTACTGGGCAAAAACACAACAAAATTACCCTATAAAATCCAGATGCTTATTACAACTAGAATAGCAGATAAATGACTTTTAAATGTATGATGCTTTATTTCTTCTTTTATTCAAAAAATTTAATCATTTTGTAATATCATGCATTGTTTTCTTAACTTAGGAAATTTCATCATTTCAACAACATAGAGGTTGCAAGAAATAAAACAATTAATAAATTTAAAATTCTTTCATATTTTCACAAAATTCATGTAACAAAAACAATTTTCCTTTATAATTGCAAGAAATATCAATTTTAATGTAACTTGCTATTTAATTTATAAATCAGAAATAACCTAACATTGTTTTTATCCTTCAAGAAGACTAAATTTAATCTTGAAACCAGTTTTACTAACTATACAATTTCTCTCTTCAACAAAAATATAATCATACAAATTTTTCCAAAGAATTAATTACAACAATATTACAATGTAAACATTCCTTTTTAAATTGCATCATTTATTTTGAACAACAACAAGCTCCTTTCTTGAACAACATTACTTCAACCTTGAACATTCTCTCAGATCTTTATTCAACATAAAACTGCAATCCAAATACTTTTCTCATGACCATGGAGGCTCACCTCCTAGCCTAGGCCATTTCATGGCCACCCCCGAGCTAGGGAAAACAAGAATGGATGGGAAAAAGACATGCAACACACACATTTAACATTCATTCCACAAATTGGTACAAAAACAAAAACCATACACTCCCATTCCACAACTTGCACATAGGATCAAAATTAGATCCTTAAATGGCTGAAGGAGGAAATATCTCATATGGAAATGCCATACTCAAACAATACAAGAACTACTAAACATTCTTACATACCTTCACAAGGCTCCCTTCCAACATACTAGCTCATCTCAAGAGCATCAAAACATCCCTTATGGCCCCCAAGGTATAACCTAAGTAGGCCTCAAGGATGCCCATACATCCAAGCTCTCAAACAAATAGATTTCCCAACTAAGCCCTTCACCCCAAGACACTCTCAAATCCTCACAAGGATGAGAATTTATCTTGCACACCCATTTCAAAATTCACAAACACAAAAAGGAGAACAAGAGTAAAATTCATATGATCACAATGAAACAAAACACCACAAATTCTAACAAAAGTTTTATCTTCACATACAATAACATGAACAAAACAAGGTAGAATCACCAACCTTCTTCCTAAGCAATGGAAATGGAGGTTTGTAGAAGAGATATCCATTTATTCCTAGCTTGCTTCCTTCTCAAACCACTAGAATTTCTCAAGTCCCTTAGAATTTTCTCAAATCCCCTCCTCCCCAATCACAACTAGCATAGTCCAGGATGTCTAACTTCCTAGTCTCTTTTCCTAAAGACTCTAAAACATTCCTCTCTCCTTCCCTCATCCCAAAGTAAGTTAGGTTTCTAGATCTTTGCTAACTTGCCACTTGCCCTTTACTATGGAAATGGAATGCAATTCAAAACATGGGAAAGTGAGTTATCCTAGAAAGTATTCCCAAATTCGTCATTACCAAAGATGGACCACTTAGAGAGGCAATATGGAAGCCTAGGGAAGCGAAAATGGTAAAATTTGGCCCCCTAACCCATGCCTATGCCTATGCCTTGGGGCACTTAAAATCAACTCTAACTACACCATAGGGCTCCATATAACCTTTCAAAAACTTTAGTTAAGTTTGCATCCGAAAATGGAACCATGATGACACAAACCTTAGTTTCCTAAACCACTAACCAAGCCTAGGGATACACAAGATAACCTAAAGATGAGGTAGGGTCCACATTCCACTTAGGCATGCCATCTCGTCACAATAGGGTCAAGTGACACCTCACAAAGGTACACATCACATTACACACTTGGCATGCCTAGTGGATATTTAACATTTATATTTACATATTTAAAATTACATCACATTATGCATTTACAAACATTTACAACACCATTCATATATGCATCACATTTATGAAATAAAATCATGTAATGACGAGGTCATTCTCTTCTTAGAGCCAAGCTTCATTTAATATTGATTTCACATAGATCCATCCTTGTTTCCCCACATTTACAACCATGGTCATAATCCTGCACACTTGATTCAGATGTCAGTATCTCATAAATTCAATGCATATATAATCATATCAAAAGTTAAAAAGAGAAATAATAACATTTAACTCAATACATAAAGAAATTGCATTTCATGAATCATAAACATAATCCACATTATACGCTAATTCTAAAAATATCAAAATGTACATTCAATTTTTACATAAGCAACCCTAAGTTAATCATTGAACCATTATACTATCATCATTTACTATTCTATAAGGTAACACAATAAATGTAGAATTCAAAATTTCATATATCATAAGGTAATCATGAAACCAATACAAGCATATAAAGAGTACGACTAACATCATCATCATATAAATCTATAACATCATCTCATAAAGTCTAATCATAGAAAGTCATGATGCAAAATAGGTCTAGTGTCTCTAAACAATGTATCAGCAAGATAAACCAAGTGTCAAAATAATTGTTGAGCTAAGATGGGTCAGGGTAGGACCTCACATACTCCCCCCTAGGCGTGAACTTCCTCCTGCAGCTCATCAAATAGATGGGGGTACTGATCTCTCATCTGTGTTGTGTCCTCCCAAGATGCTATGACCTCATCATAGCAATTCCACTAGGCCCTAACCTAGTCTAGCTCTCGACCTCGAAGGGCCAGGGTCCTACGAGCTAGTATCTATATGGGCTCCAAAGCCAACTGTCTATCCAACTCCACTTGTACTCTCAAAAACCATGGCCTGATGCTCAACTCGGTGGTCATTAACTATTGTGAATACTCAGTGGGACCTACCCATGTCACCTACGGTGGGATTTGAAGCTGTCATCATTTGACTACCAATTGGATGACCTGTAGGACAATCTCTAGCAATTTACCCCATGGCACCACATGCATAACATGGTCCTCTAGTCTGGAACTGACTCCCCTAAGTTCTAGATTGTTGCTGCCCACTTGTCATACTAAATCTACTAAATTCATCTTTGGATGACTGAGTATGAGCTCCCTAGTCATGTCGGAGACTCTGCTGATACTGCTGCTGCTACTGTGGTGTGTTGGAGTTCTTCTGATTTCCCTTCTAGTGGGATTTTTGGAAACCCAAAGACTGTGGTGTGAAACTATGGTTCTGTGATCTATTCCATGCATTATGAGACCTATTATGGATCTCCTCAGCAATCATGGCCCTCTCAACTATATCATGAAAGTCTCTTGATGGTACCATCTGCACTCTATCAGCTATGGCATAGTTCAACCCCTTAATAAAGTAGTTGATCTAGAGTTTCTCGTCCTTCATGTAATCAACATAAGGAAGGAGCTCGAGAAACCTGCACTCATACTATGCTACTGATAGACCTCTCTACTGTAAGTCATGAAACTCATTGATGCGATGCTATCTAAAGTGCTCTGACATATATCGGGCTCAGAATCTCTCCACGAAGGTCTCCCATGTGAGGGTATCTATGACAAGATGACTCTTATATTCCACTTGCCTCCACCATGTAGAGGTAGTCCCCCTCAGCATGTGGACTACAAGTTGTGCCTTAAGGTTTCTCTTGTAAGGGTGCAACCCAAAACATCTCTCAAGGCTCAAAAGACAAGCCTCAACATCTTCTCCTCTCATGGATCCTGAAAAGGGTGGTGGCTGTAGTCATATGAGGTTTCTAATCTGGTCCCCTCTATCACGGGGCACTCTCGGCACTACCGCTGGTGGTGGCTCTGGCATGTGTATGGACTCATCCTCATGAACTACCTGCTCCTCTACTCCTCTAGGAGGGGGACTCCTACTCCACTGTCGGACCTAGGCCTGCTGGCCTCTCGGAGGTAATCTATCCATAATAATACCGACCAATATCTATAATGCATTAAGGATGTCCTAGTTTGGATTAGGTGGCTATACAGGAGGGGACCCCTGTATGTCACTTACTCCCTCAGCTACCTGCTCATCTCCCTCTATTGCCACATGATCACCTTTGGGTCTCCACCCACGTTGGCGAGCACTACGCGTGACTGGAGGCATCCTACTACTGACTTCGCTTTATAAGGTTTTCCCCTGAAAGGATGGACATCTTAGAAAGGACAAAAAGGAGCCCTACTAGAATGACATAATATACATTCATTAAGTCGAAGAAGAGAAAAGCCTATATTTCTTTATATATATATAAGTATAAAATTTATTAAAATTTTATTAAATAGAACTCTAATGTTTATATGAGTAATTCATTAATTTCCAGGAGTACTAAAGATTTCAACATAATTTAGGTTAAGCTATAATGCTATTTTTACGATGACCAGTATACTGGCCACATATATTGGCCTCATAAAAATAACATTATCAAGTTTTAAATGAACTAGTTTTTAACTAAAAACTTAAATTACACTTTATTTCATATTAATCTCAATTTAATTAATTTGCAAGACTATGGTAATGTCCCAAAATACTAGGGTTAGAAAACTATGAGCTTCCTACAATAACCTTATTGCGAAGCCTAAGACATAAAGACTAGTCACCCGTCGTCACATAAGGGAACACATGGCATGCGCTGGCATGCCATCATCCCTAAATCAGTGAATGATAATAGGCGACACAAAAAAAAACCATTTCTAGGTTTGGATGTAAGAGTAGTCTATAGATGAAACTAGGTTCAATTTAAAAGGAGACTAAAAGCAATCCTTTAACCTAATATTGTTTCTTCAAAGGTTAATTGCATGATTACTTGGGTTATTAAAATAATCTCAAAGGTTGATAGATAAAATCAAGAGATAACGCATCACCTAGGCATTAATTTGATTAATCTTACCCTTAAGGAATAACAATAGAATTAGATTAATTATCCCCTTAAACTGAATATTAAAGGAAGATAATTATGTCTTTAATTATTTAATCTTTAATTAAAAAGAATATGCACAACTTAAATTTAGCATACTAAATTTCCCTACCTTACTTCCAAATTATCCTTTTATACAATTTAAAGAAACAACCAATGTATGTGTTATACGCGACAATAATTTTCCTATTCAATTTCAATAACGTCTTTATATCAAACTTAATTCGTACAAAAGAACTAGATCATTTTTAACAAAATTATTTAAAATCCCTAAAAACAATATTATTAAATGATTATACAATTATACTTAGTCTTCATAGACTTTATAAATTAAATTAGTTTATACCTCTTAATTATTTATCTAGTAATTATCTAAGTCCATTAATGACTTGAGTCTAACTATCAAAAGAGATAGAAATAGATAAAGGTAAATAACATATTTTCTATAACGATTCCATAATTGTTTTAAAATAACATGAGTATAAATTTAATAAAATACTAAAGTTCAATTATTATGACATTAGTTACTCTATAAGTTTTCTTTTAATATAGTTCACATGAAATAGTTCAAATTTAATGCCTATATCGCTAATCATAAGTTTTACAAAATTTTCAACATAAAAACCTATTAACAAAATCATATTAAAAGAATTAAGACATTTTCACCATCATTTAATGACCCCCTTTTTAAAAAAAAATAAAAATTTAAAATTAAATTTAACTATAAAATTTCCCAAAAGACCTAAACACACTTGGGATTTAATTATGACTAAAACGAATTTCTACGAAGATCACTTTTAAATAAAAAGAAACTAAAATAATCTAAAGACCTAAGTATTAATAAGAAAGAATAAATAAATGAATAACTTAAAAAGCTCCCCAAACCCTAATTCAAGATTAGGGTTGGGGTCATAATATACATAGCATGCAAACCCTAATCTATTCCATTTTCCACACTTTCTTTTGCAGGGATGAGGAGTTGCTATGGAAGGGTGAGGGATTTGTGTGTTCTCAAATGAGAATAACTATGTTATGCACACATAAGGTGTGCATATACACACTCATTTTCATTTGAGAATGTGTGTACAAATCTCTACTATGAGAGCTGGATTTTTGTTTGCATCTGTTAGTTTCACAGATTTGGGGCAACATCCCTTTCCTCTCTTTTTTTTTGTTTTCTTCCACGATCTTCTTACAAATTTATTTTTTTGGTAGCTAGGGTTTTAAATAGATTTCAAACCCTAGTTTGAAAAAAAAATGAAATGAAAATCCGAAAAACCCTTTTTCCATTGGGGTTATATTTTTCTTTGTTTTAAGCAAGATTATTTTTTAAAAAAATGAGTGGAGAGCGGACGGCCGGCCACCGCTCGCGCGGCCCGACCGCCGTCCCCACTGCGGCGGGAGCCAAGCTCCACCGTTGCACACACTGTGTGTGTGCAAGGGCCATGGCCCCTTCACACACATAGGGTGTGCAGAAATGGTGGGAGCCGAAGCTCCTCCGCCCACACGCCCTCTGTGTGCAGTGGCGTGGGAATTTGCTGCCAGGGGGTTTCGACCCCCTCAAGGAAAATTACTTCTTTTGTTTTTATTAATATTTAAAAAAAAATGGTCTTCTATTAAAATTCACAGGTTATTAAAATGTTTATATCTAGTATATAGTAATACATATATGTTAATATATGTATTATTATATACATTAGTAAGAATAGATTATTGTTTTAACATTTTTTTTTGTATATAATAACATTTATTATATATTTTAATAAGAATAGCTTTATTACTATTTGTACATACAAATTTTATTTTTATAAATGTGTATATATATATATATATATATATATATATATATATATATATATATATATATATATATAAAGAAACATTACAACATAAGAATTAGTCAGTGTCATAATAAAATGAGGTGTGCTTATTCACTGTGAAGTTATTTGAATATATGAATACTTATATATTTCCTTTAATAGATAGATATACATATATTTACATTTAATAATATATAATCATTATATGAACATATACGAAATAAATAATGCTGCTAGTCTAAATTTATCCATTAGACAAAATATTTTACAGATTAGTGAATAACATAACATTATTACAAATATGTTTAGTAAATTTCTTTTTTCTTTTCTATATATATATATATAAAATCTGTGCAGGTATATTAATTTTTCCTTCTCATTTACTACATTCAAATGGTGCTCTATAATAAACATGCATAACTATAAATCTATGTTTACTCTTTCCTTTTGTAGCCTATTAGTTTTTAGTTTTTACTGATATTATTTATAGGCTTACAAATATCAACTTTATTGGTAATATTAACAGGTTAAAATAGTCTGCCCAGATTTATTGCATAGTAAAAATATCAGTTTTCAATATTTTATTATCCATGCACAAGTATCTTACCAACATAGTAACTGTAAATTTTTTTTTTATAAAAAAAATGACAAAAATGAAGATGCAGTTTTGAAATTTTTACAACAGAAACATAAGTAGGATTGTTCCAGATTTTCATTCATTTTCTCAGTATTTTAGACATGTAATTTACAGAGAATTATACAACAAATTTTTCTTTTCTAATACATAATGGAAATTGAAATCCTTTCTTAAAAGTATTTACTTTCTACAGAATTTCCTTTTAATGTCAAAATAGACAAGGTCCTAGAGCTAAAACTGGCTTTGATACCAGAATGTAATGCCAAAAACTATTGGGCAAAAACACAACAAAATTACCCTGTAAAATCCAGATGCTTATTACAAAACAGAATAGCAGATAAATGACTTTTAAATGTATGATGTTTTATTTCTTCTTTTATTCAAAAAATTTAATCATTTTGTAATATCATGCATTGTTTTCTTAACTTAGGAAATTTCATTATGTCAACAACATAGAGGTTGCAAGAAATAAAGCAATTAATAAATTTAAAACTCTTTCATATTTTCACAAAATTCATGTAACAACAACAATTTTTCTTTATAATTGCAGGAAATATAAATTTTAATGTAACTTGCTATTTACTTTATAAATTATAATTTATAAATAAGAAATAACCTAACACTATTTTTACTCTTCAAGAAGACTAAATTTAATCTTGAAAACAGTTTTACTAACTATACAATTTCTCTCTTCAACATAAATATAATCATACAAATTTTTTCCAAAGAATTAATTACAACAATATTACAATGTAAACATTCCTTTTCAAATTGCATCATTTATTTTGAACAACAACAAGCTCCTTTCTTGAACAACATTACTTCAACCTTGAACATTCTCTCACATCTTTATTCAACATAAACTTGCAATCCAAATACTTTTGTCATGACCATGAAGGCTCACCTCCCAGCCTAGGCCATTTCATGGCCACCCCCGAGCTAGGGGAAACAAGAATGGATGGGAAACGAACATGCAACACACACATTTAACATTCATTCCACAAATTGGTACAAAAACAAACACCATACACTCCCATTCCCAAGCTTGCACATAGGATCAAAATTAGATCCTTAAATGGGTGCAGGTGGAAATATCTCATATGGAGATGCCATACTCAAACAAAACAAGAACTACTAAACATTCTTACATGCCTTCACAAGGCTCCCTTCCAACATACCAGCTCATCTCAAGAGCATCAAAACATCCCTTATGGCCTCCAAAGTATAACATAAGTAGGCCTCAAGGATGCCCATACATCCAAGCTCTCAAACACATGGATTTCCCAACTAAGCCCTTCACCCCAAGAAATTTTCAAATCCTCACAAGGATGAGAATTTATTTTGCACACGCATTTCAAAATTCACAAACACAAAAAGGAGAACAAGAGTAAAATTCATATGAGCACAATGAAACAAAACACCACAAATTCTCACAAAAGTTTTATCTTCACATACAATAACATGAACAAAACAAGGTAGAACCACCAACCTTCTTTCTAAGAAATGACAATGGAGGTTTGTAGAAGAGCTATCCCTTTGCTTCCTAGCTTGCTTCCTTCTCAAACCGCTAGAATTTCTCAAGTCCCTTAGAGTTCTCTCAAATCCCCTCCTCCCCAATCACAACTAGCATAGTCCAGAATGTCTAACATCCTAGTCTCTTTTCCTAAAGACTCTAAAACATTCCTCTCTCCTTCCCTCTATATGCAAATTAGCTATACTAACTACTCTAAATGATAAATTAACTATTTTAAGATTAATAAATCTAACTAATTAGCAAACAACAATGAAGAATATAATTAAAAATGAAGCTAAAACAAGGTTTTACCTTCACCTACCATGTAGCTTGTCTCCATTGCCCTCCTAGCCTTGATTTCTTGGATGTGTTGAGCTCTCAAATTTCTAATTTGAAGCTCCTTTTCCCAAGATGATACCAAAGTGTGGAGATTGAATGATTGAATGCAAAACTAAATCCTAATTATGCAAATGAGATGATGATAGTGTGGATGCTTCACAAAATGATATGAATATGCTTGATAATGAGTGCTTGGATGCTTGATTGCTTGATTGCCTATTGCTTGAATGCTTGAATGTTAAAAATACCTATTAGCTCGCAAAGGGGAAATTAAGCTCCTTTTATAGAGTTTTGGAGGATCTAGGCCTAGGTGGCACAATCCTACGGTTGAGAATGAAAGGTGGAAGATCCTAGGGCTAGGATTGACTTGGTTGAAGGAGTTGAGAAAAAGGGGGATGTAGTTGGAATGTGAGAGGAAGAATAGGGATGATGTTCCTCTCACATTGACATGGAGGAGGACACAGTGGAAGGGAAAGACACATGTCAAGTGTCTCACAAAGACCCAAGAGAGAAAGAGGGAGAGACCTTTTCCTCATGAGAACTCTTTGTACAAGTGTCCCATGAGTCACCTTTGACCTTTAGAGGTGGCTTGAGAAGCCCCTTAGGAATAGGGCATGTCTCTTGACTTGGTTTAAGAGAAGACATGTGGTCATGAGACCAAGTCTTATGAGGCCACATAGCCCTTAAGAATAGGACATGTGTGGGTGAGGATAATTATCAATAAATAATTAATAATAATTATTTATTTTAGCCAAAGTGATGTGTCAGGTGACTAGGTAGGTGAGGTGGATTAGGGGACTTAGTCATATTTAGGTGATTGTGTATTTAATTAAATCACTTTAATAAGATTAATTAGAAGACTTAGAATAGAGGAATAGACTATAGTGAATTTACTAAATAAATTGAATAATCTATTTAATAAATAGAGGAAATAATTATTAATTAAATAATAAATATTTAATTAATTTATCAAGTCAATATCAATTAAATAATAAATATTTAATTAATTAATGAAGCCATTTTTAAGTGTATACACCCTCATCCAAAAGTAAGTTAGGTTTCTAGATCCTTGCTAACTTGCCACTTACCCTTTTGATGAAGGGTGCTCCCCTTAATACCACAAACACATAACAGAAACAAAGAAACAACAACAATTTGCAAGAATAGAAAATGGGCTTCTTATTATCTCCACAAATGTGGAATTACAAATTTCAGAATTACAATATGCAAAGCCACATGGGCATTCCCTTTACAATATTTTGTAGGGCAAAGCCTCGAATCATTACCTAGATCTACCCAGAACTACTCTGAACTGCCTAAGACAACACTACAACCTTCTTTATATAGGCAATTTTCCACCGCCTGGGAAGGTTCCATAATTTTAGCCAATAAGGCCAACCAAACTTAGAATTATTTTATTTTACAATTTATTACATAAGAGTCAGCTCAAAACAACTTTTGAAACCCAAACAAAATTTTTGAAGGAAAATCATTTTTCGCCATTTCAGGTGACCCAACTTCCGGAGACCATAAGTCATCACCCGTTGACCCGATTGACTATTATAACCCCATTTCAAAAAGGGCGCGAGGAGCCCTACAACACTTAAATCAAGCAAGCTTCATTTAGCCCAAAATTTGACCTCATCTGGGGCCTCTAAAGCCTTCAAAATTGAGTTCAAAGTTTCTGTAATACCGAAAATCTTCAATATCTACAAAGCTAGACTTGATCTATCAATGAAACTTTACTGGCAGGCTGATATGACCAAAATGAACTTCCAAAGAAGAAAATAGACCATTCTGAGCCCGAACAGAAAACTTACTAAAAATAGTAACTTTCCAAAAATAGTAGCTCTGCACAAGATAGCTCTTATTGAAAAGAAACAAAAAATATTTTTGGGTGATGCAAGATTGCTCTTACACCTAGGATGCTCATGCATCACCTTTGCTATGGAAATGGAATGTAATTCAAACTATAGGAAAGTGAGTTATCCTAGAAAGTATTTCCAAATTCGTCATTACCAAAGATGGCCCACTTAGAGAGGCAATATGGAAGCTTAGGGAAGTGAAAATGGTGAAAGTTGGCCCCCTAACTCATGCCTATGCTTTGGGGTACTTAAAACCAACTATAACTACACCATAGGGCTCCATATGACCCTTCAAAAATCCTAGTTAAGTTTGCATCCTAAAATGGAACCATGATGACACAAACCTTGGTTTCCTAAACCACTAACTAAGCCTAGGGATACACAAGATAACCTAAAGCTGAGGTAGGGTCCACATTCCACTTAGGCATGCCATCTCATCACAATAGGGTCAAGTGACACCTCACAAAAGTACACATCACATTACACACTTGGCATGCCTAGTGGATATTTAACATTTACATTTACATAATTAAAATTACATCACATTATGTATTTACAAAAATTTACATCATTCATACATGCATCAAATTTACAAAATAAAATCACATAACAACGAGGTCATTCTCTTCTTAGAGACGACCTTGGTTTAATATTGATTTCACATAGATCCATCCTTGTTTCCCCACATTTACAAGCATGGTCATAATCCTGCACACTCGATTCAGATGTCAGTATCTCATAAACTCAATGCATATATAATCATATCGAAAGTGAAACAAGAGCAATAATAACATCTAACTCAATACATAAAGAAACTGCATTTCATGAATCATAAACATAATCCACATTATACCCTAATTCTACAAACATCAAAATGTACATTCAATTTTTACATAAGCAAGTAACCCTAAGTTAATCATTGAACCATTACACTATCATCATTTACTATTCTATAAGGTAACATAAAAATGCAGAATTCAAAATTTCACATATCATAAGGTAATCATGAAACCAATACAAGCATATAAAGAGTACGACTAACATCATCATCATATAAATCTGTAAACATCATCTCATAAAGTCTGATGGTAGAAAGTCATGATGCAAAATAGGTCTAGTGTCTCTAAACAATGTATCGGCAAGATAAACCAAGTGTCAAAATAACTGTTGAGCTAAGATGGGTTGGGGTAGGACCTCATAGTGTATCAGATAGATGTGAAATCTACATTCTTGAATGGGGATCTTGAAGAAGAAGTCTATATAGAACAACCTAATGGATTTCCTTTATGCGAAGATGGAGACATGGTATGGAAGTTGAAGAAGGCACTATATGGGCCGAAGCAAGCTCCAAGGGATTGGTATGCAAGGTTAGACAAATATCTACTTCGGCTTGGATTCAGAAAAGGTAATGCTGATAGTAATTTGTATTTAAGAACTAGTGAAGATGGAGTTTTGATAATATAAGTCTTTGTTGATGATATTATTCTTGGAGGTAATGATGACCTATGTGAGAAATTTTCTAAAGAAATGAAAAATGAATTTGACATGTCCATGATTAACGAAATGAAATTATTTCTTGGACTTCAAATAAATAAGAGTAAAGATAAAAAAATTATTTCTCAAACTAAATATCTTAAAGAAATGTTGAAAAAGTTTGGAACGGAAGACTATAAACTAGTTGGTACACCCATAGTGATTGGTAATAAGATGAAAATTGATGATGAATCAAAGTGTGTTTTTCATACCAAGTACAAATTAATGGTTGGAGGATTACAATATCTGACTCACACTAGACCAGATATTGCTAATGCTGTTGGTATTGTGGCTAGATATCAAGCAGAACCCAAAGAGACACACCTAGCTGCCATGAAAATGATATTGAGATATCTGAAAGGAACAATAGACTATGGCTTATGGTATGATAGAAATGATAGCTTTGAACTTCATGCTTATACTGATGCTGATTCGGCAGGAAACATTGATGACATAAAGAGTACTAGTGGTGGTGCATTTTTCCTTGGGAAAAAGTTGGTTTCATGGCTAAGTAAGAAGCAAGATTGTATAGCTCAATCTACTACTGAATCGGAGTATGTTGCTACTGCTATAAATTGCACTCAATTTGTTTGGGTAAAATAAATGTTGAAAGATATTGGAACAAATTTTGATGAGCCTGTGGTTATCCATTGTGATAACACTAGTACAGTGAATATGTCAAAGAATCTAGTGATGCACTCTAAAACTAAACATATTTCTATCAAGTATCACTTCTTGAGAGACAAGGTAGCTGAAAAGGAAATAAAGTTTATAGTATATTAGTACAAAGGTATAGATTGTAGACATCTTTACAAAACCATTGCCAAAAGATACCTTTGAATATCTTAGAGGTATGCTTGGGGTTCAGGCCCCTCCCAGTCAGAATAAAATGATGCAGGGATGCATCAGTCTAGAGGTTCTCAAAGCCTTATCATATTCTGGACTGGATGTAGGGATCTACTCCTCAGGGGGAGTGATCGTGGAAGGAAGGTGTTGAAGGAAAATTGATGACTCATGGAACCCTTTTCCATTGTTGTCAAAGGGGGAGTGTTGCTATGAGAAAATCCCTACTGTATGGGGAGATTGTATGAAGGAATACTGTGAGAGTACTGTTTGGTTGCAGAACTTTGGATTGATATAACTTTGGGTTGATTTTTCCATATGTTGACATCAATGCCAAATGGAGAGATTATTGGATATTGATAATGCATGGGGTGGTGATTGATACATTTTATATGTTTAATCATTATGTTACTGAATGGGCACTCATACCGTTGTCATTTGTGGTTTGTCACTAATGTCAACATATGTTTCTGTGAAGAGTATATGCTAATTATGATAGTGTATAGACACTGTACGTATGTTTTAGAATGTGCAAA
This sequence comes from Chamaecyparis obtusa, assembly GCA_027943335.1. Taxonomy (NCBI): domain Eukaryota; kingdom Viridiplantae; phylum Streptophyta; class Pinopsida; order Cupressales; family Cupressaceae; genus Chamaecyparis; species Chamaecyparis obtusa. Next base: position 772,499 of record BSBK01002724.1, on the reverse strand, counting down.
GATAGATGAGAGTACAAGAAGATGTTGTGATATTATATCCAAGATCGCATCATGGAATGTTTCATATTGGGAGAGTTTCAAATGTTTTGGTGAAGACTAGTTACTGGACAGTGATAGTGGAAGCTGATAGAGTGAGTCTCTATGTCTCTAATATATCTTATAGAAGATATGGATTAGGTGTATGTGAGCTTAAGAGATGAAAGACAAGGAACTGAAAAATGTTCATAGGTCAACACAAGGTACAAATGTTAGAAATAGGGAATACTGAGAGGGGGGGTGAATCAGTATTCTACAAACTTTATCTTTTTCCTAATTATGGATATAACAGATTATCTTTATACATGCATAACATAAGAAGCTAAACAATATGCATAATAGTAGAAATAAAGAACTCATAACACATGATATGTTCTCCAGGAAACCCTAGCCAAGGAAAAACCCCGGTGGGGATGGTACCCACAAAGATCCACTAATCAAAAGTATCCTGTTAAGGATGTTGACCCTGTTAGGAGTCTATTACAAGCATATAGTGTATCAATCCTGATTAAGGGACTATAGGCCTTGTTAGAAGCCTCAACCTTGTTAGGAGTTGTCAATACAAAATCTGATTACCAAATGAGCCCATTGCCCAAACAAGTAATGTACAATGTATACTAATTACAAAAATGGATTAAGGTATATAACCTTATGCTGCTTGCATCAATATCTTTTCACTCCTCTTACATTCGCATCATATCATTACAATGTTACCATATATCTCTTCTTCTTACAATTACATATTACATATATACAAGTTATTAAGGATAATAACTTTACATGGTCGGCTTCCATATATCTTTATACAAGAGTTAAAATCTAGGATGTCATCCCTTTATATTGTTAAGTCATTATTTTGATAAACAAAATAATCCCTTAACTCTTTACCAATTCTACCTTCATATTCTGTCTTGTCGGCTTAACACTGTCTTCGGTAAAACTGTCATAACTAATTCCGTACATGTCATAATGACTTGTGCTCTGAGATGGGTCATCATTAGTCATCATAGAGTCTATGTTCAAGTGTGCAAGAACTGAACTTACTCCATTCAACATCACAAACAAAAACTGTATCCTGGTGCACTGGTGAAAACACTGTCTTACACTTAGACAAATTTGCAATGCACTCTGCTATACTTTCTCTCTGAACTTTTTGATCTTCATGTGGATCATATGTTTTCATAATGACAACATTTATGTACTCACTTTAGCCAAATTTCCAACAATCTCCCCCTTTGTCATTAGTGGCAACATATGAGAAAATTGACTAAGTGTACAAGTCAAAATCTCAAAATTGTGGCCATAGTATAGAATATGTATACTATCCTTATAACTCCTCAAAATATAAACTCTAATACAATGCTCCCCCTAAGAGTATCAATCCTTATCAAATATATCAATTTTTTGCTCTAATATCTCTCCCCCTTTGACAACAATGATAAAATAAGGTAGGGAGGATTACAAAATTGTATCCCAAAAAGATTATACCTTCATTTTCTTATTGCAAAGCTGGTAGGCTTGCAACACAATCTGCAAAATCAGCTTTCATAGCTTCTATCTCCTTTTCCCATGAATTCTTGATGGAATCTGCCACATTGAGTAATGTGCTTAGTCCATAAGCTGCTATTTGACAAGCTTGGAGGTTGTCAAATTTGAATTTCTGAAAGGACATCTTAGCTGTAAGACATTCTTCTAACTGCTCTTCAATGATACTCAACTTCATAGAGATGTGTTCTCTCAAAAGAGTGAGTCTCCTCATTTTTCTGTTCCTCTCATCTTGCAATATTCTTATTTCATCATAAAGCTTCCAAACTTTCTTTTCAGCATCACATACCTTCACATTAGGTCTAGAAAGAAGGTTACATTCATTCTGAATCTCAGCTTCCTTCAACTTGATCTTCTATTCCTCTTCTGCTGTCAAAATCTCTAGTTTTGTACACTGTATGTATAATGATTTTCCTATCTCCAAATGTTTCCTCAGGTTCTTGATAGAAATATCAAGAATGCCAATATCATTTCTGATATTCTGACTGATGTTCAAAAGCATTTCAACTTCATAAGCTGCTTGAGCTCTCACTTTTGCAATATCAGATAGGTTAGTGAATTCATTGTCAAAAGTGCTCATTACCTTCTTAGCTTTCTCCAAAGGGTCTGCTTCTATAATTTGTGTGGTTACAATGCTTTGTAACTTCTCAGTAAGATCCTTCAGACTCCCTTCAAGATTCTTCACTTTCTTGTTCTTGCCAATGATTTTATTCAAAGAAGTGATAAGTTCCAACTGATCATCATCATCAACTTCCTTTCCTAAATCTTCAAACAAAGATCCAATTTCTTTCTTCTTTCCAGTCTCAGGAGTAAGACTAATGTCTTCTATGGTAGGAATAGGTGCTTGAATCTTAGTCTCCTTAGGTTCTTCACTGATAGATTGAGTATGCTCTGCTTCTTCAGTTCTATCTAGTTCATTAATAGCCGAATTGTCAACAATGTTTGCTAAGTTCTTGAATACATTATCATTAGTATCCAAGGTGACCTTAGTACCTTCTATATTCATAGTTTCATCTTCAATGTTAATAGATGAAGGAGAAGGAATATCCTCTTGTTCAGCTTCAACTTCTTGCTCTGCTGCAACCGCTGGCTCTCCAACATTTTATGCCATGACCTTGATTATTGCTTGCTCTGTATCTGAATTAACTTCTTCATATCTACCTCCCATAATCAAAATGGTTCTCCTTTTGGTTCTCAAATGGGTGCTTAAGACCTTCAATATTTGCTTCAAGTGTTCATCATCTCTCACATCACAAAGCTTCTTCACAAATTCTTTCTGATATTAGTGTCTTCTTCAATTGCTCTCTACTTTCTATTTACAAGTTTGGTATACAACTCATCAGGTATTTGACCTTGAATAGAATCAAATTTCTTGTCTACCAAAATCATATGCTTCACAATATCATTCTCCAAATTAAGTCTATCTAAATAATCATAAAGACTGTAGTACTTATTCATTCTGGTAAAGTCTCCATTTTCAATAATATGCTCATTAAGCTTTTCAGCTTTAGGTTTCCAAGCTTTCTTCTTAACCAAAGTAGTGTCATCATCTTTTATTTCAGCAATTTCTCTTGGTACTGGTTCAACTAAAGTCTTTTGTCTCTTTCCTGGTCTAGTAGCAATTTATTTCATTCTCTTGCTAGTTGTGGAGGAAGTGGATCTAGTTGTTACTTGTTCCTTTTCTGGTTCCTCTACTTTCACCTTGACTTATGTAGGTTCTTGCTGTACTGCACTGGATGACAAGGGTGGTACAATCAAGACTTCTTTCTATCCAATATCCCTGATTGCTGCTACTGTCTATTTTTCTATTAAGAATTCTTTTTCTGACATTCCTGAATCTTTTAGTATTCTCCTGATAGTACTGTCAACTCTCTTCTTAGATTGATTCTCTTCAATTATAGCTTTTTCCAAGTTGAAGTTCTCTTCAAAAGTTCCAAATCTACTACACTGAGTGTCCAATTTACATTTAAGTAATCTGCCAACATATTCTTCTATTTCAGCCTCAGATATCTCATAGCCAAGAGGGTCTATGAACTCAATTCTAGGTTCCACTGCTTCAATATAGGTAAAGTCAATGTCAACCATAAAACATATATCATTTTTATACTTCTTCACAAGTGACCATGGAATTCTTGATCTGCTAGTTACCATGTTCTGAAATGTCTTCATTACTAACATAGCACTCTCATTTACTTTGTCAATAACATGTCTCAAATATACTTTATTTATCCTTTCCATAGCAGTTGTCCATCATTCCAATCATTTGCAATGGTGTACAAAAATCTTCTCAATGAGTGGAAAAACATGTATGTGATTAAAGATGAAAATCTAAACTGTGCATACTTAGATTTCTTAATCTTCTCCAAGTTTTCAAACAATTCAATTCTCATAATTTCACACATATCAACTGGTACTTTGTCAACACACATTAAATAGGCAATATGCACCATTCTAGCTACCATATCATCTTCTCTAGAATTTGCACAAAACTTAGTTGTTAGGTACTTGCATAAATATCTAACATCATGTTGTTTGATCTTGCTAATCACAATTCCTCTACCATTGTAGGATGAACTTGTGTTGTCTATGACTATTTTTCTCATTTAAAGGAATAGCACCAACTTTAGATAAACCTGTGACTTCATGAATCAAGTCAGCTGTAATGTCTATCACTCTATCCTCTAGCCAAAACTTTCCATTATGAATTCTGCTCAAAATAATCTTAGTGCATTCTTCATTGTCAAACTCATACTTCAAAGCATACTGAACAATCTCATTATCTTTCAAATGTTCATATCCTTGTTTCAATGACATATCATGATTGTAAATCTTCTGGTGTTCATTGGTAAAATCACTATCACTGACGGTTTCTAACTTGCATCCAAGATAACTTCTCACATTTTCTAAATGCAAAACTCCGTCTGGTATGGATGATAATGCTAACCTAGGATCATCTTCTTCCAAGGGTTCTACTGGTTCCCTCTTCATTCTAGGTCTATTCTTATCTCTGACATTGTGAATTAAGGATACATCCATGACTACTTTAAATTCCTTATACCGATTCAAAAATATGTCAAGATAAGTACCTCAAGTTCACGATTTTAGGGCTTTCATAGATTCGACGCTCAAATCTTTCACCAAATTACTGCAAAATGCTTCCAATCTCTATTCTTTTCTCTCCTAAACACTTCAATTTTCTTTGATAATCAAATAACATTGATCATAACCTTTTATTACTTCAATCTCACTTAGATCTGACATCGCATTCAATTCTTTTGCCGCTTTTTTCCAAAAAGCTATTTCTGCTATCTTGCAAAACTTAAAATTTCTTGCGATCTCACAAAACATAATATTTTCTTTTGTGCTCTTAACCATAGCATTAGTACATCATAAACTAACTTACATTAACTATGCAAGACTTAATTCATCAAAAAACTACTTCTACACTAATTCTAAGTTCCTAATCTACTGCAATTTTCATAAATTAAGTGCTTTGAGTTAGGTTAGGTAAGTATTCATTCTTACCACTTGATAATTCACCTTTATGATTACCTTCAATGTTGAATATGTCTCCTTGATCTGTGCCTTTAACAAACTTCACTTCATCTGCATTACTACAACAACCTTTCTGTCTATTACCTGCATCTTCATTTCTTCTTGCATGATTTCTAGGGTTAGGGTTAGGATGAAAAAATCCATTGTTCATTCTGAAAAACCTTGCTATATGTCCAATCTTGTTACATATCTAACAAACAATTTCATTGTTCCCATATCTTGGTCCTTGCTAATTGATTTGTGATTTGCAGTTTCTAGCAATGTGTCCAACCTTGTTGCATCTATAACATACTACTTCATTTCTTCTGTTCATATCTTCAATAGCTCTCTTATCTACATTGTTAGTATTCCTAAACATTCTACTACCATAATTATTCTCAATAACTTTAGGTCTTCTACATTCAATAGCTCTATGTCCAAAACCATGACAATTATAACAATAACCATTAAGAGGTTTAAATTTTTTACCTGTGCAATCTCTCTTCATGTGACCAATAGTATTACAACCAAAACATCTACGTTTGAATTCTCTTTGCATACCTTTGGGTGATTCTTCTTGGTTCGGTGGTTCTTCTTCTTTAGGTGGTTCTTCTCCTTTAGGTGTGTCATCAGATTTGTTGATCTCATCTGACTTCTTATCTATGCTTTTAGATTCTTTCAGATCTGGTTTCTTGCTTTCATCATTTGTTTTGAATATATTAAATCCAAGTCCAGTCTTATCATAGGATGGTTTTCCATAAGATACTTGTTCATCAATCTTCTCACTATTTGAATATAGCCTTTCAAGTTGTTGTTTGGATTGAGTCAATTCTCCTTTCACAATCTTATTGTATTTCTCAAGTTCTGCATGCTACAAATTTACTTTCTCAAATTCAGATGTTACTTTGCCAAGTTTAGATTTTAATTCTTCATTCTCAATATTCAATCTTTCATTCTCAGATCTCAGATTTGCTTCATTTTTGTCATTTGCATCTTTCAAACTAAGCTTCAAATTTTCTATCTTCAGTTCATGCTTAAGGATCACATTTTCTTTTTCTAAATTGTCATCACAATCTTCAATAAGAATTTCAGATTCCTTTTCAGATTTCAAATCTTCTACCTTGTTTTTTAGTTTCTCAATAAGGTTCTTTGCATCATCATATTTCCTTTTCAGAGTGTTTCTTTCATCAGTAAGCATATCAATCTGTTCAAGAGCTTCTTAAAGATTGTTCTGTAGTTGATCCATATCCATAGAGATCTTACTCAAGCTGCCAGGCTTTCCTTGAATGATTCTTCTTTGAGTAACTAAGCTCTGATACCAATTGTTAGAAATAGGGAATATTGAGAGGGGGGGGGGGGTGGGGGGTGAATCAGTATTCTACAAACTTTATCTTTTTCCCAATTATGGATATAACATATTATCTTTATACATGCATAACATAAGAAGCTAAACAATATGCATAGCAATAGAAATAAAGAACTCATAACACATGATATGTTCTCGAGGAAACCCTGGCCAAGGGAAAACCCCAGTGGGGATGGTACCCACAAAGATCCACTAATCAAAAGTATCTTGTTAAGGATGTTGACCTTATTAGGAGTCTATTACAAGCATATAGTGTATCAGTCCTGATTAAGGGACTATAGGCCTTGTTAGAAGCCTCAACCCTGTTAGGAGTTGTCAATACAAAATCTGATTACCAGATGAGCCCACTGACCAAACAAGTAATGTACAATGTATACTAATTACAAAAATGGATTAAGGTATATAACCTTATGCTACTTGCATCAATATCTTTTTGCTGCTCTTACATTCGCATCATATCATTACAATGTTACCATATATCTCTTCTTCTTCTTACAATTACATATTACATATATACAAGTTATTAAGGATAATAACTTTACATGGTCGGCTTCCATATATCTTTATACAAGATTTAACATCTAGGATGTCATCCCTTTATATTGTTAAGTCATTATTTTGATAAACAAAATAATCCCTTAACTCTTTACCAATTCTGCCTTCATATTTTGTCCTGTCAGCTTAACACTATCTTCGGTAAAACTGTCATAACTAATTTCATACATGCTGTACTAACTTGCACTCTGAGATGGGTCATCATTAGTCATCATAGAGTCTATGTTCAAGTGCACAAGCACTGAACTTAATCCAGTCAACATTGCAAACAAAAACTATATCCTGGTGCACTGGTGAAAACACTGTCTTACACTTAGACAAATTTGCAATGCGCTCTACTATACTTGCTCTCTGACCTTTGCGATCTTCATGTGGATCATATGTTTCCATAATGACAACATATATGTACTCACTTTAGCCAAATTTCCAACAATAAAATGCTAGATGATGTCAACTATGGCGTGTGATCTGGAGAAGACTTATTTGGGAGCCGACTTCAGAGGTGTAGCATTTGTATTATTTGGAAAATATAAATTAAGGATTTCGGTCCTTAATTATTGTAATAGAATAATTGCATACTTGTTTTAGGTAATGTGTGTATCCTAGCAAGAGTTTATGTAAATAGGAAAGCCTAGCGGGCCGCCTTGATCATGTAGAATGTAATAGGGTATATATGTAAGATATCTTTTTTGGAAAAGATATGGTGAGAATATATGTGATGTAAAGAAGATTGTGAAAGCTATGAGCTTGTGTCTGCTGGATGTAGAGTAGAGGATTATTCATGAACTTCATTGGAACTAATCAAGAAAAGATAGTTGCTGTCAGACTATTCAAAAGATTGTGTATTTCTTTATATACACTTGTTGCGAATAGTGAGTTTTGAAGGTGGATTTAACCTTTTTTAGGCAGTGAGCCCCTTTTCTTTTCTTGACTCCTAATAGCATTTGTCCTCTAACAAGGACTATGTACTGTAATGTTTCAAGAAGCTCCTAACAGGGCTAAATCTTCTAACAAGGATACTATACTCTCAATACATTATTTGTGGGTGCTAATTCCCACTAATTTTTTTACCTTTAACAGGGTTTCCCCAAGACCAAAATATTGTATTATTGTGTTGGCATTCATTATGTTCATTGGATCTGATATTTCTGCTATACAAAGTTTAAAGTTTAATATTTTATCATACAACTGGTTCACCCCCCCCCCTCTCAGTTGTATTGTGGACAATTATTCCTAACAATCCATACCCCTCATCCTATCCATACCCATTCCCATGCATGATTTGGAACATATATGGCTTCATTCCCTCCATGCATATTTCTATTCTATCCATCCATTTCATACATCCTTTATCCACCATATTTCCATTTATTTTTCTCTCTTTAGTGTGGGGAATTTAACTCCTTTTCAACATCATCCTTGGATCCTCATCCCATTTTCCTCCACCCTTGAATCCCCTTTATTATATCCCCCGATCCATTCCCTCCATCTACCTTCCATCCCACTTTCCTCTACCATACCTTGGTTCTCGCTTGTCATTGGTCCCGATCCATTCAATCCTCTTATCCATCTTCCAACTTCACCCCATAACATCCATTTGTCCTTTCCCTCTCATGTTTAATCCATTTATGTTTCTTCCATCCTATTCAATCCACCTTGTCTTCTAATCTTATTCTATCAAATCCACTCTATCTAATCTAATTAATTTCCCTTATTCTAATCCACCAAATCAAATTAATTCATCTTCTAATCCAATCAATTTCTCTTCTTCCTATATACTCTCATCTATTCCTTTACTCTCTTCTAATTCAATCAATTTCCCTTCTTCTAATCCTTTCATATCAAATCTACTTATCTTCTAAATAATTTCCCCTTTCTTCTTTTCCTCTCTTCCAAATCCTTTATCTTCCAATCCAATATTTTCCAAGTCCTTTATCTTCTAATCCAATCCATTTCCCTTCTTCTAATCCAATCTTTTACATCTCATTTATCTTCTAATATACTCAATTTCCCTTCTTCCTCTCCTCTCCCATCCAATTCATTTCTACTCCTATTATCTTATCCAACTCTTCCAATCCAATTCACATTATCTTCCCCTCATAGCCCATTCTATCCAATCTACTCATCCATAAATAAAAAATCTATAAAATAAAAAAAAAATCCCAAATTAGTCCCATCAAGTGCAATCAATACTAATCCAATCTTGTAATCTTGTACATCACTCTTTAATCAACCCATCATCTTGACCAAATTAGCTAATAATTCATTAATCCCAATTTTAATCAAATCATCATCGTGGGATGTATCCTTCCCAATCCTTTGGATGTGCATTATTCTTATCATTAAATTTTTCATCCTCAAACAATCATCATCAATCAATCCATCAATTGGTTTTCAGCTTGACTAGGGGCAAAAATTTGGTTTGCATTTGGTTTGTTGTGCATTCTTTCTTGTTGCTTGTATGTGTTAGCATTTTTTGCATTTATCATGGTCTTTGCATTCTATTGTCACAATAGCATCATGATCTTCCATATCATGGTGTCATAGGCATATGGTTGCATGTGACCTTTTTTCATCATGTACTAGACGGTAACCAGACATAATAACCTGGCCAAAATAACCTTAGACACAATAACCCTGTCATAATAACCCAAGGACACAATAACCCAGGGTCACAATAATCCATGGCCAAAATAACCCATGGATAAAATAACCCATGGTCATTTTAGATCAAGTTAGTATGCTAAAAAATGGATTGTGAGGCACCATAGAGGATATTTAGGTCATTTTTAGACCATATATAAATTATATAACCCTAAAATAGCCTTAAAACATCTTTAATATGCTTAAATAACTTATAAAATGGTAAATAATTATAGAAATAAAGATAAATTTGTGGGAATAAGCTAAATAAGAGTTATTATAAAAAGATAGAAGTCAAAAGACATTATGAAGAGGCATTAAGAGGATATATAAAGTGATAGAATTAAGAGAAGTAAAGGAAGGAAGAAGGGGAGAATAATTAAGAGTGTGTAGAGTGATAAGAAAAAGAGAAATCAAAATTCATAAAAAAATAAAATTTTTTAATATAATTTTTTGAACATTATATTAAATTTTCCTAGGGGTTTCTATAAAAGTATACAAAAATGAATATACTTTTAGGGAATCAAGAAATTCTTCATAATTTTTAATATATACAATTCCTATTTAATAAAATGATCTGGCGTTGTGTAGAATATTTTACAAATAAATGTTCAAGTCAGTGCTATACTACAACACAAACAAAATTTGGTGATGTGATTAGCAGTACAGGACATAATCATGCTCCAAAAATTGAGATGATCATTGTCAAACAGAAGTTGAATGAAATGAAAGACATGGCGTGCTTGACTCAAGACTCTACAAGAAATATCATTTCTACTACATGTTCTAATATTTCATTACCGGTAGCAGGAGCAATACCATCAACCAATGCATTATCCAAAATGATTCGAAGGAAAAGAATAAGATTTGAAGCACCACCACCAAATCCTTAGACATCAAGAGATCTTATCTTACCAATTGAATATACAATTACCATAGAGGGGAAAAATTTCTTTTTCATGACAGTAATGATGAAAACCATTTTTTAATATTCACCACCACACAAAATTTGCAATACTAAAAGAATCTAAAAATTGGTTTAGTGATGGTACATTTAAAATAGTACCAAGTATTTTTTAGCAATTGTAGATAATTCATGGCTTGAAAAATGATGCAATATTTCCACTCATCTATATTCTTATGACCAACAAAATAAGATCCACTTATACACAAGTACTTGTAAAATTAAAACAACTGCAACCTGATCTAAATCCAAATCTATACTTATTGATTTTGAATTAGGTTTCAAGGGAGCTATTTCTAAATTTTTTCCAAATGTCACTATTCAGGGATGCTTTTTCCATTTCTCTCAGTGCTTGTGGAGGAAATTTCAAGAAGAAGGTCTACAAAAATGTTATAGTGTTGATGAAGTATTTTCATTTGAGATAAAAAAACTTGTTGCATTAGCTTTTGTGCCTCAGATATATGTAATCAATGCATTCGAAACACTTCTACAATCTCCTTATTATATAGAACATGAGGAGACTTTGCAACCCATAACTGATTATTTTGAATATGCATGGATTGGAAGACTAACTAGAAGAGGCAACAGACGGTCACCCAAGTTTCCAATCACAATGTGGAACTACTATTCAACTATTCAAGATGATCTTCCCAAAACCAATAATTATATTAAGGGATGGCATATAGGATTTAGTAAATTTATTCAATCATCGCATAGCTCAATTTGGAAATTCATCAAAGCAGTGAAAAAAGAATAGGGTTTCCAAGAGAATAAAATAGAGAAATATATGGTTGGACACACTACACAACCAACCAAGAAAAAATATCATGAACTCAAAGAAAGACTAAAAAGACTAGTTGATGGTTATGATAATAATAATATTTTTGATTATATAAGAGGCATTGCTCATAATTTACACTTTAATTGAAATTTTGAATAAATTGGTTTTTAGAAATATACTTGTAATTTATAAATTTTGTTTTCCTTTCTCTATAATCTTATGGGGTTATTTTGTCCATGGGTTATTTTGACTACGGGTTATTTTGGATTGGGTTATTATGACCCTGGGTTATTTTGTCCTCAGGTTATTGTGGCTAGGTTATTCTATCCAGGGTTATTTTGGCTGGGTTTTTATGTCCTATAATCGTAATGAACACCTTGTCATCTTGGTTCCTCATACCTTGGTGCATAGTGTTAAGTACAAAATAAAATTTAGGTTGCTCACACCATTGAAACATGACTTTATCGATTCTTATTTCATCATCACTATCATTTTCCCTCTACATTCTTATCTATTTTTGAGAGCATACCTATGTTCTCCAAACCCAGATGTCCTCTCGAGGGGGCATACCAATCCCTCATCGTCATCCTCCTCATTGTTCTGTGACTGGGGAATCATGCTACTAGTCTTATCCCTTTTATCCACTCTGTTTTAATCTTCTTTGATCTAACATCACTTCATGATGCCACATCAAAGAGGGGCAAAATGTAGACACCAAAATTTGTCCTAACACAAACATAATTACCCTTATTCTAGCCAATTAAATAGATATTTATTATTTTATTTAATAATTAGCCTTATTCTATCTTTAATTAAATAAATTCACATTTATTTAATTAAAATCCTCTTTATTCCATATCCTTGATTAAATAAATTTATATTTATTTAATTTTAGCTTTTATCCTCTCCTCGATTAAATAAATTTACATTTATTTAATCTTATCCTAGCCTATTTTCCATAATCTTGATTCTCCATTTAATTAAGTAAAATACCTAGTTTACTTAATTAATCCCCTTTTATCCACTTGGAATTAAATATTGTATTTAATTCTATTTGAGCACATAGCTCCCAACTGTAACCCTTACCTAACCTCACTTCCCTAACCTAACCCATCTTTCTAACCCAGTCAACCCACTTTCTCACTAATTTATCCTAATCTTCCACCTAATCAATCCCTAATTGTCTGCACAATCCTAATCAAGGGATTAGAAAACCCAAGTCACATGTGACTCTTCCAAATCACATGTGGCTCTTACACACCCTTACACACTTTTCTCCCACATGTCATTTTCCAAAGTTTCTCACACGTGTAAGAAACCTTGGTTCTCTCATCCTCTTCCACCTTTTGACCCATGTCATTGACATGTTATTTTCCAAAGTTTCTCACATGTGCGAGAAACCTTGGCTCTCCCATCCTCTTACATCTCTTGACCTTTTTAATTGAGCCATCATTTTCCAAAGTTTCTCACACATGAGTGAGCAACTTTTTCCATCTCACCCTCTTACACCCTCTTACACATTGTCATTGACATGTCACTTTCAAAGGTTTCTCACACATGTGTGAGAATCTTTCCCCCTTTGAATGGATAAAACCCAAGTCCACATGGAATCTACTTGGCCTCCACTTATCCTCCACCTCATGGAAACTTCATCAATCCTATGCAATCTTGACCCTCCATTCAAATTTCAATCTTAACCGTCCATTTCCTTCAATTTCCTATAAATTGAGAGCCCTCTTCCTCATTCAATATGTCTTTTTCATACATTGTCATGCTACAGGATTTGTGAGAAATCACATACCAACTACAACTAAACATCAAACATCTTTTCATATTGGGAGGTTTGCATTACTTTCATGTTGAATAGATTAAGCTAGTTTCTTAATTTTATTCATCATATTTACATGCTTACTTTCCATAGTTATTTGAGGTTTGCATATATATGTACGAATAAACTTAGTTATTTGAGTTTATTTCTTTAAGTTATATTTTTATGCAATACACACACCTTCTTCATACTCTTAAACATTAATTTACTTTCCCATTTAGTGATCCCATTAACATACAATCTTAACACTTTATGCTTGACAAACTCAATTATTCTGATTTTTGTTTTATAGTCCTATTCCCTCAACATCTAAGATTATTTTTTTCATTAAATCTACCCATAGAATCATTGGTTTTTCAATCTCTAGATATTTGGAACTTCAACTATTCCACAATACTCAAGAAATGTAAGTCTACATTTTGTATATCTTTGATACCCTAACCGAGGGTTTCACAAGTTAAACTTCAAAATAATATTTATTTTACAAGTAGGAACCAAATGAACTTATATAAAAACCAAAATGGACTTAGTTTATAGTATAAACACATTCAATCAGGGATATGTCAAAATAATAACATATAGTTCAAGTAAAACACGGGCAAAGTGGACTGTTACAAATAATCAAAACATGGAAAATATGCAAAAAAATAAGATTTATATTGATTCAAATCTCTTTTACATTGGCTATTCTCGATTCTTCTTCCCATGGTTAGGATTTTACAACTTATATGGACTCAAAAGAACTCCCAAAACCAAAAAATAACTATCAACCACCCCTAAATTGACCGCAACTACTTATTAAACTTGACTAAGTATATTTAGTTTAATGTTGTCAACTGGACAACTTCATATTCCTTTGCATTTGTCTATCATTCCATTATATTTGAATATACTTATAAAGTCTTTTAAGATCAATTTCTCACCTCATACCTCAACTACCCCTTATACCCTTACAGTAGCCCTCATTAGGCCATATATACCTATATTGACACATTTGATTACATTGACATATTTCAACTCAAATTACATTAAAATGGCACTAATGGCCACAATTACATCATAGAATGACCTTATAGTTCTTATTAGCCTTCAAATGCTCATTTTTTCTCCATGGATCATCTTGTGACCCTGATAGTGTTCCTTAGCCTCTTGGTGCTCCTGCACCAATTCCTGATCAAGTAATCATAAAAAAAGAGTACATGTTTATATCCACTTAACTCTTGGTTCAATTTAGCATCATAAACAAAAGACTCGAGGTCAAACCACTCTCTTTCATTATCACTTGGAAAATCATAATGTTACAATATCTTGTGTATGAGTTCATACACCTTTGCATTGGAAACATTAAAATATCCAAAGCAAAGTATACTAGGAAAAAAAATATTTCATATTGTAGGACTCAAGATGCATACAATTAGAATAGGCTAAATGCCTTACAATTCTAGGTATGCTACCCTAATAATTTTTTTTCTAGGTAGTAGAAATAGGACACTTTCAAAAGCATACACCTAAATATTTGTACAATCACCAAAGGAATACTAGTCTCCCTAATGTGATGAACCTTCCCTCCTTCATCTTTATCCTTAGGTATAAAAAAATTTTGAATTTAAAATGACAAATTATAATCCCAAGGGTGACCAAGATACATATAAATTTGTTTGACAAATAATTCTTCAAAGAATAAATATTGGGATCCAATACATCTACTATCCCATATAGTAGTCCATATCTAAATAGGATTAATATTTCTATCATAATCCAAATCCCTTATTCTCAACTATTTCTTCTGCATTCCAATCTCCTAATCCTCATATAGAATAAGATGCATAAAGAATTTGTAATTCTTGAAATGTATGGATATACTATCCCTCTTAATGGAAGCTAGACCTTTGTTGATTTCATCTGCCAAATAATCAACACAATCAAAGGGATGAACAATATAGCTATGTATGTTAGTTTCCAACACCATATGAGCTATTAATATTTGTGTGGGAGCATCTAAAACCAAAACTTGACATGCAAATTAGTAGGTATATTGGTTGTATTCTTCAAACAAATCCACTTAAAATGAGGGATTTTCATCATCTACAAACACCTATAAATTATATTTCTCAACCCTTGGCTTGTGTAAGGGAAAACTCCATCTTTTATAATTGTTATCCATATTGTAATATTCCCCCCTAAGATATCTAGGTCTGAATTTAAAATCAAAACTTGTATCCAATTGAAACACATTACAACTATAATTCTTTGTGATAGGAAAAAATGAGGACCCATCAAAAGTATCTATAGTATTGAAGTGAATTAATGATGTAAGAAAATATGTAGGAAAATGTTAGTTTTACTTTCAAATTGGAATTGCTTTTTTTTAACACACTTTATATATTGTTCTTGTGCATAAAGGCTTCTTATACGCATCTTAATTTTTAAGCTATCATCATAGAAAATAAATGATGAAACTAATTTTAGGTAATTACACAATGAACATGTTTAGTAGCCTCAATCTTAGTTATCTATCACTTGGAATAAGTTAATTTTTTCTTCATCTTTTTAGAAAATAATCTTAGATGTATATGATATCACTCAACCAATAAGATATATCAAACCTATCAAATTGTGAATCAGGTTCAGGCTGCCACATAGAGAATGAGAGGACAATACAATCTTGATCTACAAAATTGTGTGGTATACCCAAATGATGCAAAGAACATCCTTCCACACCCTCAATTCTATAAAAGGTTCTTTGCATAGTTTGGGTTATACCACTCAATTATGAGTTCCCAAGGATTCTGAATTATGTAAGGGGTGTGCATGTTGGTGAAGTATGAACCTCAACATTTTAGAATCTAAATTTTATGTCTCATCCCCTTCTCTCTAATTCCTTTTATATAGGGGATTAGAATTATTTATAGTACATGAATGAACCTCAATATTTTAGAATCTAAATTTTATGTCTCATCCCCTTCAATCTTTAAAATATGTTTCTTATTTTTATTTTTCTAGGTAAAGTGAGAGGGTTGTCGGGTCCTTGTTGGTAGCCTCTTTGTATATGTGTAGTTACAGTTATTGGTTACTCAATTCTGATGGGGTTGACAAAGACAACCCAATCAGATAGCTATCCAGGGAATATTAAGGGATGAAGCTAGCATTCCAATCTCTAACTACTGCCAGGTTATAAAGGGTACCAAGAAATTTGTTGGAAACCTATTTATAATCATTGGACTCTAACTACTTATCCTATAAAAGCCACTCCAATTTCCAATATAAGTAAACTCATAGATGATGATCAACATGCTACAAAAGCTTCTCAAATAAACAAATAATAATAATAATATCCAACCATTGCCTACTCACTATTATATGTAGGATAAAGGGAATAGTATTTTGATTACTCTCAAGAATATCATCCAAGCTCAAACTAGTTGTCTCCATGTAAAGTGGGAAAATAACAAAATGGTTGACATGGTGACAAAGTTCACACCTACAAGTCAACAAACAAGGTTCTCCACATTCTTCAATTCCCTCACAATATGCATCATCAAATTCTCTAGGTGGCTATAGGGAAATGAATCTCAATGTCATACTAGAGCCAATACTCACAAGGATAGCCATGAAAAAATATATAGTGAGGGATCCATTAAAAAAACTCCATAATTAATTCAAATAGTATAAAAGTGAAGTACTCTTTACAAGCTCATTTAAACCACACACCCTCATGTTTATCCCCCCAATTTCCATTTGTTGCACCCTCCCTTACCCACTTCCTTTATGTGGCTTATCTCTTTGATTTATCAATTTTAATTTGTAAGTACTAACCCCCTCTACCACCTAACTCACATCCCATAGGTTTATAATCTTAAACCCACTTCATACCCATCCAAACCTTCCAATTTACCCAAAATATGATCTAGTGAATCCACACTATTGATCCTACCCTACCACAACTTAACCTTGTTACCATATATATGAACAAATACAAAAAATTCATGCCAATTCAAACCCTACCACCTATAATGTCCCATAAAGCCTTCTGTTTGTTAAGTCCCCAAAGGCTAAGACAATGAATTAATAAAAGGGGGACATGTTGTTATGAATAAATTAAGTTCCTATTTTTTAGTCATGGATGTGGGGCCATTTTTAAGTGGCATTCAATTTGATCTTTCCTCTTATCAACTAAAGTTTATCTCAACTAGATCAGACACTTTCTAAGGTGTGTAGGAGTGAAACTAGAAATTGCCATGGTTTGGTTTTCAAAGTCGGAAAGAAAGTAAAAGTATGCTTTCTTGGATCACTAGGGTTTTTATAAGGAAATTGCATGAAGTGAACAATATTCTTGATCAATTATTATTATTTATTTTTCTCTAAAAATTTCACACATGTTCCAAGACAAAACCCTTGTAGCAGCAGTTGTTTAGACACAAACCCAACATAGTTCAGTCATCTGTAATCTTTTGTACAAAAGGATGTGGTTTTGTAAAGAAAATAAAGGAATTAGAGAAGATTTAGAAACATTTTTTCTAAGAATCAATCCCACTATTTATTTTTCTTAGTAGGCCTAGGAAGTTATTGTATACATTGCAGCTAGGAGAAGTTTCTTGCAACCTGAATGAATGTCTACCCACTCAAGAGGTAGTGGGTCTGAAGTCCACCAAAATATAGGACACAATTTTTGATAACAATAATAATTGGTATTCTGGTACATTCTAATTTAGAGAAAAGTATTTGCATGTTTAGATCATTTAATAAATTCTCCAAATTCAATAAGTATTCCATTGAATATTACTAATCATTGTGTGATTTTTGATTACGTAAAAATAGGTTTTGAAAGGACCCAAAACCTTATACAAGGAGAAAATAGATAAGACATTTAAGCTCCAATAGTTCAAGTGCATCAACACCAAAAAAAGCAACATAAACAAGTCCTTAAACACAAAGACCAGCCAAAAGACAAAGGACAACAAAAAAGAAAAGCAAGACATCAAGCTGCTGTCTAAACACATTTCATCAGTTCTGCAGCCTGATCTGCAAGAATCTACAATTTTGTAGCAGACAGCTTTAGCTCTTCCATGTCATTCTTGTTGCCATCTTCCACCATCCTGGACCTGGATCTCATACGCTTACTGCCATCTTCCACCATCCCGGACCTAGATCATTGTGTGAGTTATTTGTGTGTTTGGAAATTATAAATTCTTTTGTTATTGTTGTGATTCAATTTCTTTCAAATAGTGACAGGATATAATTCTAGGATTTTGGATTATAACCCTTGCCAAGTCTTCTCTAGTAAGACCTAATGTGGTGAATGATCAATTTTGGGATTTAGATGATCCACTTTAGATATAAGGAGATTTGGGTGTTTTCTCATGACAATCCGTACCTAGTTTGAGCTATATCAAGGAATTTGTGTAGTGAAGGGGTAACTTGATCTTTCTATGGATTGTTGATATTTGAGAGTCATACAACCCACACTCCTCAAGTAGGAATTTAGTAATGTCATCATTGAAGAGTTGTCTTCTATTTTTTTCTTCTTGTGGAAAATATTGGGTTTGGGATGTATCATGATGCGATGAAATCGAGGTAAAGAATATTGAATGTATCAATACCTCTCTTGTTACAACCAACTCAAATTGAAGTTGCAGACTTAGAAATTTAGTAATGGAATCTCCAGGAGCCCCAAAAGATTCACTAGCTATCACCTCCTTGTCCTTTTTCTCTTCAATCTTCTCTTCTTGTTTCCTCTCTGGACTCTTCTCTTTCTCTGAGGTCTTCTCAACAAATGTAACCCTATTCGTTTCTTCCTACTTTCTCTGGACCATTTTCTGTATCATGTGTATTAACTGAAGCAACATCATTAGTCTTTTGTGCAACCTTCAATAACATTTTGCAAATCTGGAGTCTTCTCTAGGGAAAATCATTCAGGTCTATCAACATGAACGTTAACGCTTGGAATGGAGGTATCCACTAGATCAATGACAATGCCTAAATACACATCTAGAATAGTATTATTTTTGGTCTTATCTTAAAATCACATAATTTGGGTTACAATTATTGATAATTTGGGCTAAAATTGTTGATAGCATTTTCCAAATTATTGTAACCCATATTTTTGTTTAAATTATTGATAACTGTCACAATTTTGATGGAAAATTAGTTTTCAATGGTAATTTATGATGGGGATATTGTACTTGTGATGAAATCCCTGTTGAAAATATTTACACACAACTATCGCACTTGCGACAAAGGTTGAGTTTGACTAACGACATTTTTTGACATGGATGTTGTACTCACGATTGTAATACCCCAAAAATGGGCTATAGGTTCATTAACCTCTTACATCAACAATTCATTCAAAATCAACATCAAAGTCCTAACCTAAGGCACATCTGCACATCATCGAATCCTAATTGATTTTATCCTAATTCTGCATCGGGGAATATTCCTAGAAATATTCCTAATTTATCCTAATTATTCTTAATTTAATAATTATTTGGCAATAAATATCATTATTTATCCTAAAGTTGATTAATTGAATATGATGAATATTTAATTAATTAGATTTAATATTGCTACTTAATTATTTAATTAGATTTAATTCTATTTATTGCTCAATTGTATTATTTAATTTTGATAATAAATAAAAAATCTCATGACTAATTGATTAAATTCTTATTTAATTAATTAATGTTAGTTTTCAATATTTAATAATATAGTTTTTGAATAAAATTTTGATTTAATAATTGATTAACCCATAAATCAGTTATTTTAAATTCAAAATCAGTTAAGTTGAGAATAAATCACTTTATTTTTAAATTAATTCATATTAAATCTTGCACAATTAGAAAAGCAGTTAACTTTAAATCAATTTTCAATATTAATTTGTTAACTTTCTAAACTCAACATCTGATGATGAGTTGAAAAAGTGAACTAAAGCTCTATTTTGAGATAAAAACTGCTTTAGCATGATTTTATGAGTTTATTTATTCTTAATTTCTTGTTAACTCAAAAATCAACCTGAGTTTATCAAGAGTGATTTATGGCTTTTCTCAATGCATCCTCAAGCCTTGGATTTCTATAAAAACAAGGCTTAGCACTTGACAATTCATCTTACATCCCTCAAGCTTTCAATCAATCTTATATCCCTCAAGCTTTCAATTCATCTCTCATATCTCTCGAATTTGCACAATTACTCTAGCGAAATTACATACGAAGAATCAAGCTTTTGCGACAGACAATTTTGTTCAAGATCATTTCATAGTTTTTCATAGCTTTTGCATACTTTTGCATTCATCTTCATAGCATTGTTAGATTAATTTGCATATCATTTCAATTTCATTCTAGATTAATTTCATAGAGTTTTTCATCTAATTGCATCAAAAATTAAAACAAAAAATAGATTAATTTGCATTCATATTTCATTGCTTTCATCATTTTAAATCCTTTGTTTAGGTGTTGCATTGTCACTGATCTCGGTCTAATATGAGAATACCATACTCGCACCTATTAGAAGGTAGTAAATCGCCTGGTTAGCTTAGTTATATTTATTTATAGATTTTGATTTTGCTAACCTCTAATGTTTTACTAAAGTGTTGTGTCCACAACTAAGTACAATTTTCACACACACATTTATGGCACCCCTCGTGGGGCCCTGAAATGGGTTTCCATTCTATTATATCAAATTTCTATCATTTTTCTCGAACCCACGACCACAAGGTTAATTTTTGTGATAAATTTCTAGGCTATTTTTCCAAAAATCTGACTGATATTTTTATTGGTACATGCACATATGACATGATAAAGATCCACAATTTATATTTTTGGAAAGGTATTTGAGTTATCTTTCATTTTATGTTGGTTTGGATTAATTTTGTTTTGAATTGCAAAAGTTATGATCATTTTAGTGAAGACTGGTTAGAACCTGATTTTATGAAATCTGACTGATGTTTTTATCGGTACATGCACATATGACATGATACAGATCTGAAATTTATATTTTTGGAAAGGGATTTTAGTTAGATTTCATTTTCTATTCGTTTGGATTAATTTTTTTTTTATTTGCAAAAGGTATCATCATTTTAGTGAAGATTGGTCAGAACTTGATTTTATGAAATCCGACTGATGTTTTTATTGGTACATGCACATATGATATGATACAGATCCAAAATTTATATTTTTGGAAAGGTATTTGAGTTAGATTTCATTTTATACTAGTTTGAATTAATTTTGTCTTGATTTGAAAAAATTATGATTGATTTAGTGCAGACTGGTTAGAATCTGATTTTTTATGACAACGGGTTTTTTGATTATCAAATGACACATTATCTTTGACTAACCTGATTTTCTACCACATGGGGTTGAAAAGTTGTGTTTCTTTTTTTGATGGATTTTTATAACATTGGGTTGAATTTACAAGAATAGGTAAGTTTTTCATAACAGTGGTTTGCAGGTGCAGGTGCAGGTACATCCTGTGGGTACAAAAGATAGAAGACAAATGCTCAAAAATTGCTAAAACAAGTAAAATCTACTAAGCGCGTTGCGAGGAACTCAGGTATTCTGTTGCATTTGAGAACACTTCATTTTTGAATATAAAATGAACCTCTCTTGTGTCAAGCTTGTGTGACTTTTCCTGCTTTCATATCACAAACTTCTATTTTTGGGCTATAAAACGAACATAGATTTGCTTTCTGCATATCTGTTACACATAGTAAATAGGCCCTATGAACACTATTTGTGGATGATCTTGAGAGAGTGGACTTCTTTCTCTTTTTCACACATGCGAGGATCTTCTTGATGAAGGATCCCCTTGTAGGTAGGGAGGATACTGGAATTATCTTGCGTTCTACTAGATTTTTGAGTCTTCAGCTTTTGATCGATACATTCTCTCTCTAGAGAGGTTGATAGACCATAAGCAGTTGACATCATAGATCTTTGTGAGATAATTTCAGTCTTAGCGTGTTAGATTAATCTATCTGCTTTGCTTTGGTGAAGTGAAGAGGCTAGGGGATTATGCTCTACTTCCTTTTTGGATAGTACCAGAAACCCAGATCCTTGAATTTGATCTAGTCCCCCTATGGTATCTTTTGTGAGTCACCTTTAGAGAGGGTTAACCATAGTGGACATTCCCTTTATTGGGTAAACCACGTGGATGGAACTTCAAGTGGTAATAGCCATTTCACCATGGTAGCAACAACTGCTATATAAATGTCCTTGTGGAGGAAATCTTCACAAGGTGTGGTCTCTTGTTGGGTTGTCAGATCTCCCTAGTAGCTTCAGATTGATTAAATTCTTGGACTGTGTCAAAACCATGGTGTGCCTAGATTGGAGTTCGCCCTCTTGAGATCACAAAATTTGCAGAGTCAGACCATTACTACAAACCCTAGTGAGGCCAATTTTTCATTTTCTAGGACTATGTGCATTATTGAAAATTTTTTTGGAACATACACAAGTAGCTTTCCTAGGGATTAGCACATTAAGTCACTATTGCTTGTTCATGTGCAAGGTTGCTTTTTCCCTTGTTCATTATTTTCAGATGATTGATTGCTTCCCTTTGCTTGCTATTCTGTGTGTTTTCTATCTATTTGGTCTTTGATAATGAATGATCCTGAACTATTATACAAATCTGCAAACCTAAACAGAGAAAATCTTGCAAACAAACTGGTTCTAAAAACTAAAAAATTGCAAATCTGAAGTAAAAATCCTTTCTGGTGTCAAAAGTCATCGTGAAATTTCAAAACTCGTATCAAAGCTAAAGTCAAAGTTGTCAGAAAACTCCAAAATTTGTCAGATGTCCAATTTTTACAGCCAACTTCCAAATTCTATCAAAATATTCATTATGTTAGGAACAGAGTAGAGAATCTGAAAAATCCAATCTATTTGACTAAAAGTGGTCTCTTGAGTTTGATTTAGCCTTCTAATTTATCGATTTGAGTCTTTTTCATCTTGTGTCAAAACCTTGTCAAAATTATCTTCAAATTCTATCTCCATACAAAAAAGGCTAAGTGTTGTGAGCTCATGTTTGCCATCTTTTGGGCATCTACCCATACTACTAGGGCACATTATCCTTCATTTACGTCCAATCTAATCTTCAATCAATCCAATCTTGACAAGGTTGCGTCATTCGATCTTCTTGAATCAAGTCATTCTTCAATCATTTTCATCTTTCTCTCTTGCTTCACCTAAGGTTAATGGTGGAAACTAGAGCTTCCTCACACAAGAAATCTAGAGAAGCACCCAATACCTTACCTTTGACTTCTCATGTGGGTCCAACCTTTGAGCAACTCTACAATTCAGGTCTTTATGAAGATGACGGTCTCATAAATCTTTGATTGAAAATTGGTTACATACCTCCCCCCTCCATCAACCTACGGAGGCTGTTGGAATTAGGAGAGATAGGAACTAAGAGGGGAGGGGTGAATCGGTGCCTTCAAAACTTCACTTGTAAATCTTTCAAATCTATAATTGTAAACAGTGATAACTGACCAAAATAACTTGAATCTAATTGCATGAATCAATCATCCATTCAACTTAAGTAAGTAAACAACATGACATCAATATCATAATCACATGACACAAGTATTTTGGTAATGCAGAAACCCTTGTTAGAAGGTAAAAACTGCGGTGGGGATGACACCCACAAATTCTTCACTATTGCAGATAGAAAAGGTTTTCCTATTAGGGCTACAAGTTTTGATCACTTCTGGTGATCTCACCTTGTTTAGAGTGACATGTCAGATCAGTTAGATCTACCTAGTTATAGGATTTTAACAACACTAAAGAAGTGTGCACTCAATTAAGAGATTTACATAAGACTGTTAAGTCTACTCTGTTAAGAGATTTTATCCAAAAACTCTATTATAATTGTCTTCAAGCAATAGGCAATTATCTGCTATTTGACAACTCAATTGTCTGATATAGATCTATAAGCTCTGATAAAATATCACCTTACTTGTGATGAATCTCTTCTCTGAATCTGCTCGGTAGCCTTCTTTGATTCTGCTAAACTGATAATCTCTGTACTCTGTTCTGCTCTATTAACTGATAGACTTGAAGTTAGGCAATTATTTCAAGTGCTCTGTGATTCATATATTAGCTCACACCAAAAATGATGTGAACACACAAATATATAGTGTTCTATTTTTTCCACTTTAAAAAAATTAGGTTACACACCTCAGTTATAACCCTAAGATCTACGATGTACAATAATAACCTAGATCAACTATTAGAAAAGATATACATTGCATTTAATGAATATCATCACATTAAATGTTCCTTGATCTTGGTAAAATCTTTTATGAACCGTTGTAACCATTTGCATAGAAGAATGTGCCATTTCTGATTACTATGCCATTTCTTGTGATCCTCGGTAAACACTGTATAAACTGCTCGATGTATACTGTGATGCTTGATGTTTACTTTTGTCGGTGTCAGTGTCTGCTGGTGCTCGGTAAACTGTCTATTGCTCGGTATACAAGCTTTACTGACTAGTCTATTTTGCTTCATGTTACCGATTAGCTCAATGTAAGTGACCGACCGATATCTTTAAAAACCTTTGGTACTAGTGACAACCTTAAATTCTCAATAGAGATAACAATTTACCCCTTCGGCATTAGTATCAACACTTTGAATGTATATAGACAAAATTTCCTATATAACGTATATCTTCACCATATACATATACACATCAAAATTTTTCTAAGTACTAAGTACTCCTCCTCAGTGCATGCTCTTGGTAATATGTAGTATACGTAGCATCTATGTACATATTTGGCATAATAGCTGATACATTATTTTCCCCCTTTTTGATAGTAATGCCAAATACAAAAATTAAGTAGTATACTCACATCTTGTCAAAAATATGCTGATGGGTTTTCTTCAGTGACGCCAAGAGGTTATCCCATTCCTCTTTCAAGTTGGTGAGAGCGATATGCTCAAGACCGATTTGTGCATGCATGTCAAAGATGTTATCTAACACCGAAATCTTCAGTGTTGCAATGAGTAGCTCAACTTTGACAATATGAACTTCAAAAAATTTTAGGTATGGAATGAGTTCGGTTTTCAAC
Source organism: Chamaecyparis obtusa (assembly GCA_027943335.1). Taxonomy (NCBI): domain Eukaryota; kingdom Viridiplantae; phylum Streptophyta; class Pinopsida; order Cupressales; family Cupressaceae; genus Chamaecyparis; species Chamaecyparis obtusa. Next base: position 747,194 of record BSBK01002724.1, on the reverse strand, counting down.
TCAGTAACCTGATATGTTATGTGCTCATCTTGCTTCTTTAAATCTACTATCAACTGCTGGAGTTTGTGAGCTTGGTGAATGTGCTTTAAGAAAGCATGAGGCTCGGTTATAGCTGCATTTGTACTCAACTGTATTTCTACTTCCAATCCTTTGATCTTTTCACTGACTTCAATAGTGAAGATGTCTGTAGTACAAAGTTTCAATAAATATTGACAAATTGTTTGGGTGATAGATTTCATTTCAGTAATTACCTTTGATAATTTGACCTTCTGTAATGCCACTTCTAGGCTGATTTTCTCTGCTAATTTGTGTTGTATCCTAGATTCTACCCTTTCTTCAATTCTTTTGTTTGCATCAATATCCGGGTTATTGATCTTCTCGGCAAGTGTAGCAAGTTGATCTATGATAGGAGTATCCACATCAATGTTCACCTCAGGTACTACCTATTGTAGGATATCCCTCAGATCAGTTAATACTTCTTTTCATTTGTGTTCTTGCTTCAAATTCTCTTGCGCTGCCTTCCTTGAACATAATTCCCCATATTTACTCAATTCTTTGGGGCTTAGGGTCCTCGGGTCACACTCAAGGAGAATGATCACTTCATCTAGGGTGACTGGCCCTTTTCCTTTCTTCTTCTTCTTTGGTGCTAGAGGTGATTTCTTCTCAATAATAGCAACAGTTTTATCTCTAGATTTCAGAGTATCCTTCTCGGTTAACACACGTTCTTCCTTATTTTGCTCCTCGGTAGTTGTAGTCTTGGTTGATATAGTAGGAGTCTCAATTGTGGTGTCAAGTGGGATCACCTCTGTTGCCTTTGTTTCTACTATTTCCTTTACTTCTTCTATTTCCTTTGCTTCGGTGGAAGGTGCCTCTGTATGTGTAGGCTCATCTATTTCTACAGGTGTCTCTATGTCTTGATCCCCTGTGATGTCTTTGTTTTGCATGGGATTTGAGCCTTCGGGTTGTACTTGTGAAATGATCTCAGCTGCTTCTACAAGTACATGAAGCTTACTCGGTAGTGATGTAAATAGACATTCAATGTCTAGTGCTTCATCTTTATTTGGTGCAATATTTACATCTTCATCATCTTCGTCATCAGGATCACCATTTGTGATGTCCTCAATGAGTACATTGTCATCGGTTTTCTTCTCTAGTTGAACTTCAACTTTATCCAGTGCATCCTGTGAAACACTTATTTCTTCCTTGTCCTCGGTGATATCAATTGCCTCAATTACTGATATACCGGTATTCTTTGATTTCTTTGGAGTTCCCTCATCAATGCAAATACCTTTGCCTTTGGAATTGTGTCTCTTCTTAGACAAGTTCAAGAATGCTTCTTTCTCAGCTTTTTCTTCGGCCTTCAAAATTGATGTCCACACAGAAGTGGTTGCAGTATCCATATTTGCTACATTTTCATCCATGATCATCAAGGCTCTATTCTTGATCATAAATTTTGCTTGGTATTTGGTCAAGTATTCACTAACTTCTCCAAAGCTTAAATGTGTTGTTGCCCAAACTAGAGAGCACTCTCTCTTTCTCTTCTCGGTGTCCAGTGCAATAGCCCATTTTTAAAGTAATTTTGTCTTCCAATTTCTTTGATAATGCATAGGAAAATTCCATTGGAACTTTCTTGAATTTTATCATCATTTGTATGACAGCCTCTTCTATCTTGGTTTGATCTTCTTTTGACATCTTGTCAAATCTATCTAGTAAGGGATCAGTGAGATCTCCATTTTCAATTATGTCTTCAATGATTTCATCTATTGTTTTTGTCTTGTTACTGACCACTTTGAATTGATTGACATTGTCTTCTGTCTCAGTTTCCTCAAGATCTTCTTTATTTCTTATGAATTTTCTCCTTTTCTTTGGTGCCTCAGCTACAACCTTGTTCTTTCTCTTAATATATTTCCTTTTCCGTGTAGCTGCTCTCCTTTTTGTTACTTTCTCTACTTCTTCCTTATCAGTTGATGGTGCTGCAATTGATGATCGTGTCTTCATACCTTCATGTACAGGTGACTGCTTCTTTATAGGAATTTTAGGTGGAGGAACCAGTGTGGGATCTTCTTCTTTGTTAGACTCGATCTCCTCACTATCATATGGTTTGTCAGCTAACTATAACTGACCTTCAGTTTCTTGTTCAATTGGTATCTCTTCAGATGTCTCAAACCCATCTCCATATTTAGCAGTGAGATTTTTCTTCATCTTCTTTACCTTTCTAGTTATTTTACTGATCTCGATATTTTTAAGTAGAGATCTAAACTTACATGTGTTAGACTTCTTTTTCTTTATGGTCTTCATATTCTCCTAAAGTTAATGAAATAGTACCTCGGCAAGATCAACCTGGTGACCTTTTACCACAATTTTGTGTGCCATGTCTACTGCGCTGTAGGGTACGCTATTAAGTTTGCTTGATTGAAATAACTTGTACCTGATCACATGTGCTGCAAATTTGACTACTGGGTCCTTGATTGTCAAAATCTTTAGTGCTTGACTGTCCCATGTTAGGAATGAATGCAAAGTGTTTTTGCAGTCATTCTATAGTAGTTGTTGTTGCATTCATGACTTGGATTGTCATTGATGTCAACACAGTGATATTCTAGATATTAGCAAGAAAGTAGGTAAAATTTTGTTTTGCGCACATGTTATATTGCAGATTGGATTTTGTGCAGTTGATGGTATGTTCTTTGGTGTGTTATTAACCTATGGTTAACAATGCAAAAATAAATTCATTCATTTGTAAGAGTTATGAGCATTTTGGTGAAAGTAGTGTTTGGACAGTGTTTCTATGTAGCGATGTTCAGAAATCAGAGGATATCTCTTAGCTGGGATGGGATCTAATTTTGTGCAGTTAAAGGGATGTTGGAGACTCATTAATGATGACATGGTTCATAGCACAAACTTTGAGGATATGTTTGGAGAAAGTTACAGTAACTGGAAGCTAACAGTTTTATGTGAATTCTGTGTGTAGCGTGTAGAATTTATTATTTTGTAATTGGGGACCGACTCATTTGTAATTATTTGAGTTTGGTATATATGAAGGAATTTTTTCCTTATTGTAATGTGTACTATGAAGATTGAGATGTGAATATATGCATGAAGTGAAGAAAAAGGCTAATTCAGTGATGAAGGAAGACTTGTGAGTACAGAGATCTGGAATTGTGATCTTGTGTAGCAGAGAGTGCAGTTTTGGCACAGTGTGAAGGAGGTAATATATTTCATATTATTCTATTGAATAATTCTAAGATCTTTTGGATAGTGGGTTCAGAGATCTTGCCTTGAAGCTATTTGGGCAGTGGGTCCTTCTGTCTTCCATAAACTCTTAACCGGGTTAGAATCTTTTAACAGGGATTCAAAATCTCCTAACATGGATTTATATGTACTGAATGTATTTCATAAGACTCCTAATAGGGTCCATCCTCTAACAAAGAACTTTCATATTAGTGCATCATTTTGTGGGCATCATTCCCACCGGGGTTTACTCTTTTCAAGAGGTTCCCTAGTTAACATATCTTGTGTTATTGTGTATGATTATCTTTCTATGGTTGATCAGTACATTGATTATATTGTTTAAAGCTATTGAATGGATAAATTATCTGATAACTGATTCACCCCCCCCTCTCAGTTATCTTGGGGATCTTTACTTTCTAACAATTGATATCAGAGCAGTAGGTCCTTGAAAGAAAAGTTTAACAACTTAAGGAGATCCATGGTGAATTTCAGAAAAGAAAGCCCTAAGTTTGATGGAGTAAATTTTGACAGCTGGAAAGAAAAGATGAAGACACATCTATTGTGTTTAGGACCAAGTTATTGGTTGATTACAAAGAATGAGAAGACTATCATTGAGGAAGACAATCTAGAGGCAGGAACTAAAGATGAACTAGATCTATTCATGTGTAACATACTTGCAAGAGAAGCACTTTTATCAGCACTACTAGAGAATGAATATAGTCAGGTAAGATGTTTGAAAACATCTCATGCAATTTGGAAAGCTTTACATTCTACTTTTGAAGGTGATGAACATGCAAAGAAGGCTAGATTACATAATTGGATTTGTGCATTTGAAGATATCAGAATGATGGAAGATGAATCTATTAGAAGTTATATTGGTAGGATGTCTAAGATTGTGATAGGAATAAAGTCTTGTGGAGGTGATAAGACAAAGAATGAAGTGATATGGAAAATTTTGAGAACTTTGACACCAGTATTCAAGCAAACAACGTAGATGATTGAACAAGTGATACCTTGTACATCAAACTTTTCAAGAGAGACTCTTCTTGGAAGATTAGAAACAACAGAGATGAACTTGAGATTATTAGGAGAGCTACCTAGAATGGAAATAGCATTCAGTGCACTTAGCATTAGACCTACAAGAAGTACCAGTGTGAATGGAGATTATGCCAGCAGTAGCAGATCTGAGGAAGATAAGAAGATTGAAGAAGGTATTGCATTACTTGTAAAAAGAGAACCAGATGGTAAGAAAATCTTTAAATGCTGGACTTGTCAAGAATATGGTCATTTTGCATCTAAATGTCCTAAAAGAGTTAAGAAGTATAGAAGCAACTTTAAACCTAGGAGATCTACAGAATGTTATTATGCAAATGATGAAGATTTTGAAGTAGGAATTGAAAAACATTTAAGTGACAGTGATAATGATAACTTTGAGGAAATAGGATTTGTAGCAATTAAAGAGGAAAGTTTTGAATCTGTTAAAAGGGAAGAAAAAGCATTAGTTTCACAAGTTGAAAAGAAATCTAATTGGATTATAGACAGTGGTTGTTCACATCATATGACTGGAAATAAAAGAAAGTTTGTTAAGTTAGATAATTATGATGGAGGAATTGTTAGGGTTGGTAACAATGCACCTTGTTTGATTAAGGGTATAGGATCTATTACTCTTGATGGAAAGACTAAAACTGATGATGTTTACTTTGTTGATGGATTAAGACATAATCTACTAAGCGTTGGACAATTGGTTGATAAGGGTTATCAAGTTTGGTTTTCTGAGAAAACTTGTGTGATAAAAAATAAAGATGGAAATCTGATTGAAAAAGGATCCAGAACCAGAGGTAATGTATTTCAGTTGAATCCTACTGAGATGACATGTTTGATAACTAGGATTGATGAAAGTTGGTTATGGCATAAAAGGTTTTGTCATATAAACTTTGATAATATTGTCAAGGTGAGCACTACACTTGTGGTAAGAGATTTACCTAGAATTATGAAACCTACTAACATGATTTCCAAAGAATGTATGATGGAAAAGTAGAAAAGGAGTTCATTTCCCAATAAGAAGTTCACTTCGGCAAAGAAGTTGGAGATTGTTCATACAGACTTGAGTGGTCCTACTAGGACTAGAGGATTCTATGGTGAAAGGTATTTTATGATTCTTGTTGATGATTTTACAAGAATGATGTGGATTGCATTTTTGAAAGAAAAATTTGAAGCATTTGATAAATTTAAGATCATGAAAAGAAAAATTGAGAATGAATCTAGAATGAAGATTAAGTGTCTAAGATCTGATAGAGGTGGTGAATTTACATCTAGAGAGTTTAACACCTTTTGTGAAATGAATGGTATTAAGAGACAACTTTCAGCCCCTAGAACACCAGAACAAAATGGTATTGCAGAAAGAAGAAAAAGGTCAATAACTAAAGCAACAAGAGCTATGTTGTTTGCAAATGATTTGGCTAAAAATTTTTGGAGAGAAGCAGTGAACACAACAGTATACACTATGAACAGAGTGCAAATCAGAGTAGATACAAACAAAACACCTTATGAATTATGGTTTAGACATACACCCTCAATTAAGTATTTTAGAATTTTTGGAAGTAAATGTTATATAAAGAGAGATGATGATATAGGAAAGTTTGATCCTAGAAGTGATGAAGGAATATTTCTTGGATATTCTTTAAAAAGAAAAGCATATAGATGTTATAACAAAAGAACTAAGACTATTGTTGAAAGTGCAAATGTAAAAGTTGATGAGAAGTTTAAAATTCAAGAAAGAATGCTTGATTATGAATCTGATGGAGAAGCACAACCTTAGCCTAACATTGAAAATGCAGAATTATATTTTGAAACTAATAGTGATTTGCTGAATGAAAGTCATATTGAAGAAAATAGAGAAGAAAATAGAGAAGAAAGTAGAGAAGAATCTACAGTCGGAACAAGATCAGTGACTATGACACCTAACAAGTATACTTCAAGACATCACCCTATTGAGCAAGTTATTGGAACTTTAGATAGAGGAGTTTTGACTTGGAATAAGGTACATTTATGTTTGATTTCTCAAATTGAACCTAAGACTACTAATGAAGCTTGTGAAGATGAACATTGGATCAATGCTATGAAAGAAGAACTAGAGCAGATTGAAAAAAACAAGACATGGGAATAGGTCCCTAGACCTGAAGACAAGAATGTGATTGGAACAAAGTGGGTATTTAGAAACAAGATGAATGAACAAGGAGATGTGATAAGAAATAAAGAAAGATTGGTATGTAAAGGATATTCACAACAAGAAGGAATTGACTATGAAGAAACTTTTGCACCTGTGGCCAGACTTGAAGCAGTGAGAATGTTTCTAGCATATGCAACTTACAAGAAATTCAGAGTGTATCAGATGGATGTGAAGTCAGCATTTTTGAATGGTGAATTGAAAGAAGAAGTCTACATTGAGCAGCCTGAAGGTTTTCCTTTGACACAAGAAGGAGATATGATATGTAAGTTAAAGAAAGCTTTATATGGATTAAAACAAGCACCTAGAACCTGGTATGCAAGATTGGATAAGTATTTATTGAAATTAGGATTTATAAAAGGAACAACAGATAGTAACTTATACACAAAAGAAATTGAGAATGGTTTGTTGGTTATAGTTATATTTGTTGATGATATTATCTTTGGAGGAGAAGATGAAACTAGTGACAAATTTGCAGATGAAATGAAGACTGAATTTGAGATGAGCATGATTGGAGAAATGAAATATTTTTTGGGATTACAGATAACACAAAGCAAGGAAGGTATATTTGTAAGTCAGACTAAGTATTTAAATGAATTATTGAAAAGATTTGGAATGGAAGATTCTAAACCTATTGGAACACCTATGGTAATCGAACATAAGTTATCTAGCAAAGATGAGACACCAACAGTTGAGCATAAAAAGTATAGATCTATGATTGGAGGATTGTAGTACTTGACACATACAAGACCTGATATAGCACATTTAGTGGGGATTGTAGCAATATTTCAAGCAGAACCTAGAGAATCACATTATGCAACAGTAAAGAGGATACTGAGATATCTGAAAGGAACAATGGATTATGGATTATGGTATGAGAATTCTGATGATTTTACCTTATGTGCCTATACTGATGCAGATTGGGGAGGCAGCATTGATGAAAAGAAAAGCACCAGTGGTGGAGCCTTTTTTCTTGGAGGTAAATTGGTTTCTTGGCTAAGTAAGAAATAGAATTGTACTTCACAAAGTACAGCAGAAGTAGAATATGTTGCAGCAGCAAATAATTGTAATCAGATTATTTTGATGAAGTAGATGTTGAAAGATATTGGAATAAAGTTTGATGAGCCTGTTGTTATACATTGTGATAACACCAGTACAGTGAGTATGTCAAAAAATCCTATTTTACATTCTAAGACTAAACATATTGAGATCAATTATCATGTTGTAAGAGAGAAAGTTGCAGAAAAAGAAGTAAGATTGGAGTACATAAGTACAAAGGAGCAGATGGCAGATATATTTACAAAGTCTTTACCTAAGGATACATTTGTGTATCTAAGAGGTATGCTTGGGGCTATGCCCCAACCTATTTTTGAGAATTGATGCAGATGATTGCATCCGTCCAGTGGTATATGAGCCCTATCCTTCTTCTGGATTGGATGTTGGAACTTCCTCTATGGGGGAGTTTATGAGCTGAGTCATGAGGACTCTTGTTATTGTATTCTTCTGAAAAGTGTCTTTTGACATTAAGTTGTTGTTGAATTAGTGATGGAATTTCTATCATTGATGTCAATGGGGGAGAGATATACATGAAAAACATTATGGATTGTATGAGAGAGCTGAATAGGAAAATGAAGCAAGATTTGATTTGATATTTTGCAGTGATGTTGCAGTATTGGATTTTTGGAACATTGGATGTTTTTCATCTATGTTGACATTAATGCCAATGGGGGAGATTTTTAGGAATGAATGCAAAGTGTTTTGGCAGTCATTCTGTAGTAGTTGTTGTTGCATTCATGACTTGGATTGTCATTGATGTCAACACAGTGATATTCTGGATATTAGCAGGAAAGCAGGTATAGTTTTGTTTTGTGCACATGTTATATTATAGATTGTATTTTGTGTAGTTGATGGTATGTTCTTTGGTGTGTTATTAACCTATGGTTATCAACACAAAAAGAAATTCATTCATTTGTAAGAGTTATGAGCTTTTTGGTGAAAGCAATGTTTGGACAGTGTTTCTGTGTAGCAATGTTCAGAAATCGGAGGATATCTCTTAGCTAGGATGGAATCTAATTTTGTATATTTAAAGGGATGTTGGAGACTCATTAATGATGATGTGGTTCATAGTACAAACTTTGAGGATATGTTTGGAGAAAGTTACAGTAACTGGAAGCCAATAGTTTTATGTGAATTCTGTGTGTAGCGTGTAGAATTTATTATTTTGTAATTGGGGACCGACTCATTTGTAATTATTTGAGTTTGTTATATAAGAAGGAATTTTTTCCTTATTTTAATGTGTACTATGAATATTGAGATGCGAATATATGCATGAAGTGAAGAAAAAAGCTAATTCAGTGATGAAGGAAGACTTGTGAGTACAGAGATCTGGAATTGTGATCTTGTGTAGTAGAGAGTGCAGTTTTGGCATAGTGTGAAGGAGGTAATATATTTCATATTATTCTATTGAATAATTCTAAGATCTTTTGGATAGTGGGTTCAGAGATCTTTTCTTGAAGCTGTTTGGGTAGTGGGTCCTTCTATCTTCCATAAGCTCTTAACCGGGTTAGAATCTTTTAACAGGGATTCAAAATCTTCTAATAGGGATTTATATGTACTGAATGTATTTCATAAGACTCCTAACAGGGTCCATCCTCTAACAAGGAACTTTCATATTAGTGCATCATTTTGTGGGCATCATTCCCACCGGGGTTTACTCTTTTCAAGAGGTTCCCTAGTTAACATATCTTGTGTTATTGTGCAATTGTGTATGATTATCTTTCTATGGTTGATCAGTACATTGATTATATTGTTTAAAGCTGTTGAATGGATAAATTATCTGATAACTAATTCACCCCCCCCCTCTTAGTTATCTTGGGGATCTTTACTTTCTAACATCCCATTGTGCTCCAGTAAATTTATCAACATCCAATCGTGATGAACTGTGGAAAGCCTTAGCCTTGTTGGTTGTAGGGAGCCCAGTAACCCTACTAATCATTTTCTTGTTGAACTCAATCAGTTTATCCAGCCAAAATTTGTCATCCTGATACCTGCTCATAATGATTCTGATCCAATTTGATTTAAATGATTGCAAAAAGTGTATAAAACATGATAACCCTGATTCCTCAATCTTCTTGTAATCTGATTTCATTTTTCCATCAGGGCCACAGAGTTGTTGGTATGCTGCAACAGTTTCAAAATCTCCAACTTCTCCGATTTTGCAATGAATATATGATCTTACATCTTTTGTCAATAAAACCCTTTCTGGTATGCTCGAAAAAGTGCCCATGGTATCTATTTGAGCTGCGACTTTAGGATGTGGCTTAAACTTAGGTTTGTCAAAGTTTTCCCTAATAATTAGATTAACTTCCTCCTTAACACTTTGTGATTTTCTTGTAGATGACGTTGATGCCATAAATTGATTCTAGGGTTTCGGCAAGCAGCAGGATAAAATGTGTTTGATAGCAAATGAACTTAATTGGTATTGTGAAGAGTGATGTCGGTTCAATCTAACGTAGCCTTGAATCCTTCTAAAAATATTTTAGTTCAAACTCTGCTCTTTTAATTCTTCACTCTTTGAAATCACAATGTAAAAATGAACTCTGTTCCCTTGTATTTATAGATTTTTTGATATTCCTGCTCAAACTTTCATGCAATAAATGCTTGATCTAACTTTTGGTATGGAACAACTGTCAGCTCGGTGACAACAAAAATTCTTGTTTGCTTGGTTAACATAGGATTTCTTCATCAGTTGATGCATGTGCTCGGTTAACCTTAGATAGTGATTACCGATGGGTAACCAACTCTCGGTCTATCTTTTACTGACTGTATAATAATGTTAGCTCATAACACATAAACCATAGTGCATCTTTATTCATGATGATTTGGTATTAGTACATCATGTATAAGGAACTGTATGTAAAATGTGATCATTTGAAATGTCAGTCCCATACATACCTATTTCACCTTAAGTGGAGGTACCGATGTCACCCAATCCAATGGATGAGGTTTCACTGACAACATTACTTGACTCAACATTCTCATTAGATGCCTTCTTCCACATAGTGTTCCTTAACTTTGTGATATCTACAATAGTATATCCACTTTCAAATATATGGTTTTCATCTGGTGCTCGGTCTTTGCAGTTCTTGCTTAGGTGACCGACCTTATGATAGTGCATACAAGCCATTCCAGTGCTTGTCCAGCTTCTTGATTGTCTAATCTGACTCTTTCTATAATAGTTTGCTACAATGTGTCCATATCTACCCCAAGCAGTGTAGTTAGCCCATGTATTATAATCCCAAACATAAGAGTTACCTTGTCTCTTTGGTTGATATGGCCCGCATTGTGGTTTCTCCTTAAGTGTCTAGACTTGTTTCATTTTCACCTTACATTCTCGTGCAGTGTGTCCATGCTTGTTACAAGTATAACATATTTTCTCCATAGTGGTATTATTAGCAAGATCATTTTTCTTAGCTCTACACTCATAAGTAGGATGTCCAAACTTGCCACAGTAGTAACAATATCCATTAAACTTAGGAGTGATAGGAGGTTTACCTTGTACTTTGCTTCTACACACATTAGATGTATGTCCAAGTTTGTCACAGTGATAGCATGCCAACACTTTAGGTTTCTGATTTTGACTGATGTTGACTTGTTTAGCTTGTTGTGATGTTTCTCCTCTACCGGTGTAGCCTATGCTAGCTTTACTTCCAAATCTTCTCTGATTAGTTAGAGAGTCATCAATCTTCTTAGAGCTATCCTCAAGAAGTTTCTTCATTTCATTTTGCTGCTGTTGATTTTTCACTTCATTTCTCAGCTTCTCATTCTCTTCTCTGAGACTTGCAACATCTTCTAGTCTTCTTGATAATTCTGCATTCACTCAGTTTACCTCTTGATTCAAAGTCATCATTTGATTAGTTATTTGGAAATGTTAGACAGTGAGTCTTTGTATCTCACTCTCTTTAGCTTAAACTTGTTTAGTCATCTGTCTTCAGTCATCGATTGCCAGATTCCTTTCTTGCTCTGCTTGTTTTTCTTTGTTCATTATTTCTACCATTCTCACCATCTAAGATTCTTGACTGATTTGTAGTGCTTTCACTTGATCAGTTAAATATTGATTCTTTTCAGATAGATCAGTGATTATGCTTTCAGATCCATCGGAGATGCTTCCAGAACTAGATCCAATATGCTCAAACATTTCATCAATAGGTTCTTCATGGTAACCAATCTCATTATGTAGAATAGCCATGTTCTTCCTTTCAACTAGTAATTTATTCATTCCTTGGCTTGCTTATACTATTCCATAAACATTTGCATTTGTATCTTCTAATTCTCAATAGTCTTGTCAAGCTTGTATCTCTCCATGACTTAGATCTTTACCCTTCAGTGGTTAAACTATTCAATAAGAGAACTATTCTCTGATACCAATTTTTGGAATTAGGAGAGATAGGAACTGAGAGGGGAGGGGTGAATCAGTGCCTTCAAAACTTCACTTGTAAATCTTTCAAATCTATAACTGTAAACAGTGATAACTGACCAAAATAACTTGAATCTAATTGCATGAATCAATCATCCATTTAACTTAAGTAAAAAACATGACATCAATATCATAATCACATGACACAAGTATTTTGGTAACGTAGAAACCCTTGTTAGAAGGTAAAAACTACGGTGGGGATGACACCCATAAATTCTTCACTACTGCAAATAAAAAATGTTTGCCTATTAGGGCTACAAGTTTTGATCACTTCTGGTGATCTCACCCTGTTAGGAGTGACATGTGAGATTAGCTAGATCTACCTAGTTATAGGATTTTAACAACACTAAAGAAGTGTGCACTTGGTTAAGAAATTTACATAAGACTGTTAAGTCTACTCTGTTAAGAGATTTTATCCAAAAACTCTATTATAATTGTTAGAAAGCAATAGGCAATTATCTGCTATTTGACAACTCAATTGTTTGATACAAATCTATAAGCTCTGATAAAATATCACCTTACTTGTGATGAATCTCTTCTCTGAATCTACTTGGTAGCCTTCTCTAATTCTACTAAACTGATAATCTCTATACTCTGTTCTTCTCTGTTAATTGATAGACTTGAAGTTAGGCAATTATTTCAAGTGCTTTGTGATTCATATATCAGCTCACACCAAAAATGATGCGAACACACAAATATATAATGTTCTATTTTTGCCACTTTAACAAAATTAGGTTACACACTTCAGTTATAACCCTAAGATCTACGGTGTACAATAGTAACCTAGATCAACTATTAGAAAAGATATACATTGCATTTAATGAATATCATCACATTAAATGTTCCTTGATCTTGGTAAAACATTTTATGAACCGTTGTAACCATTTTCATAGAAGAATGTGCCATTTCTGATTACTATGCCATTTCCTATGATCCTCAATAAAAACTATATAAACTACTCGGTGTATATTGCAATGCTGGGTGTTTACTATCTGTCGGCATCGGTGTCTGTTGGTGCTTGGTAAACTGTCTGCTGCTCAGTATACAAGCTTTACCGACTAGTCTGTTCTACTTCATGTTACTGATTAGCTCAATGTAAGTGACCGACTGATATCTTTACAAACCTTTGGTACTAATGAAAACCTTAAATGCTCAATAGAGATAATAGAGGCGATCAACAAACTCCACATCAATCTATCCTAGGGAGTCCTAAAACTCCTAACATGTCTCAAAGAGGGACAAACCATGGGTCTCAAGGACATCACTCTCAACATGGTGTGGATCAAGAACCCACACCTTCTGAAATTTCTTGATATCAAAATGATGATGACTTCAAGAAAATGATGAGGCATTTCTTGAAGGAAGACAAAGAAACATACTTTCTAGAGTTAGCTCGTCAAGGGGATAAACTTCTTCCCAACTTTAATGTTGAAGATATCATTACGCATGAGGAAGAAACTCCAATCACTGCTATGATGAAACATATGCATTCCATGCAAGTCAAGCTTAACAAGCTCGAGAAAGAAAAGGAACCTAAGGAGTTCTCCATGGAAGCTCTATGTCCTTTTCCATTTGATAAAGACTTGTACATGCCACCATTCCCTAAGCGAGTGGAGATGCCTAAATATGATAAGTATGATGGAAAATCTGATCCTCAAGATCATGTCAAAGAATTCTGTACTCAATTTATGGATTTTATGCATGAACCAACCTACTTAATGCATCTTTTTCCTCGATCTCTAGGAGGGTTGGCTATTCATTGGTTCTTAAAAATGCCTCCAACTATCAAAACTTTCCAAGATTTAATCAAACTGTTATATCAACAATACTCCTACAACATCCAGCATCCAGTCACCATGATCGACATCTGCAATCTAAAATAGAACTCTGGAGAACCATTCTTGACTTTTCTCAAAAGATGGAGGAAGAAGTTTTCTCTATATGCTAGACCCATTCTAGAAACTAAGAAGTTGGAAATCTTCATCAACAATCTTGTTCCAGAACTCAACTACCATTTGCAAATGCAAAATCATACATCCTTTGATAAAATGGTAGAAAATGCAATCAAAATTGAGAAAGTACTTGTACAAAAAGGAGACATATCACTTCAAAAAGACAAGTATGAATCTGGATCTAATTCTAGAGACAAAGGCAAAAAATGGAACAAGAATAAAGGCATTGTCACAGATGGCATTGTTGATAATATCCATGCCCCATCTAAGGCACCCACTTTCAATCTCATTGTTGGCACCCAATCCATCAAAGCTTCTAAAGCTAAAGCAATAGAATCAAACAAGAAGCCATCTGAATATAAAACTTGGGCTACAGATCCTAAATGTAAGTTTACTCCTCTTGGAGAGTCCTTGGAATCTGCCATGAAAACTCTGTTGGCTAACAACATTATTTACTTGGCTGAGATAAAAGTCTTTGATCTTGAATCTAAACTAAAATGGTGGAAAGAGACTGATTTCTATGACTTCCATCATAATAAGGGTCATAAAACCAATAACTGTGTACGCTTGAAACACATCATACAAGACAAAATTTATAACGGAGAAATCATAATTGACAATCATAAAAGTAATAATGATCATACAACATTCACAGAACCATTTCCAAAACATGGTCAAGGAGATTCATCTTCTCAACCTAATGTGGGTGCTAAAGTCAATTATGCTTACTCTGGAAATAATGCTATCATCAATATGGTTGAACCATGCCTATTTGAGCATTGCGATGTCATCACAATTATAAGAAAAGATAGAGAAAATCAATCAGCTAATGCAGTTACTCGATCACAAGCTCAGGCGCATCTACAAGGGAAAATCCCAGATTCATCAAATGTCCCTAAGATGCCTTTCAATCTTTCATCTGCTTCTAAATAGAAGGCTACCTCTAAATCAAATCCTAAAGACATGAGGCCTACTTCCTATAGTATTGTCCAACAACTCCAACATACAAATGCAAAAATCTCCATGTTTGAGTTGCATCGAATATCTCTAGCTCATAGAGCCATTCTAGACAAAGCTCTGCTCGGATCCAATGTTCCTGACAATATTGATTTAGATAGATTCCAGACTATGGTTGGTGATTTGACATCTCCCCAGTATATCTCCTTTTCAGAGGAAGATGATAACTCCTTGAGTCATCTACATAACTAGCCCTTGCACATTGAAGTCTTGATCCAAAACCATCATGTCAAACACATGTTGATAGATGGAGGTGTTGGTCTCAACATTTGTTCTTATAGCTTGATCACACACTTGGGATTATCTGAAACTTCCATTGATCCTAAGAAGAAGATAACTATCAAAGCATACAATGAGAAAGAAAGATCTTCCAAGGGAACAATTGTCTTACCTATCAGAACAAGACCTGTTATTAGAGACACCATATGTCAAGTTCTCGATCTACCTTTGGATTACAACATTCTTCTAGGGAGACCCTAGATACATGAAATGAGAGCTATTCCTTCCACATACCATCAATGTGTGAAATTCCCTTATGAAGGAGTAGAGGTGATGATTCCAGTTGACCTCTCTACAACTTGCAATGCTTTGAAAGAAAGTGCTGATAAACTTCTTCCTATTAACAAAGAATCTTCCACTAAGCAACTAGATGTTGCTTCAAAATCCAAGATGGAAGACATTGCTAAAGAGGTTAAAATCAAAGATAATGGTATGGGAGAATACATAATGGAACCAGTCTTATCTCTCACATCTCTCCCATTATCACCAAAGTCTTATGGACAACCTTCAGAGAAAGTGAAACCTAATGTTAAAGAATCCCAAGTCATATTCAATGGAAGCTTTGTCCTAGAGAAAGTATCTAAACAAGAGTTTGAGGAAGATGAAGCCATGCTTGCATGGTTTTATAAAAATGAATGCCAATCTCAGTCAGTCCAGAAATGTGACTCCACTTCAAGAAAAATTCCTCAGAAGTCATATGGACCAGGAGACAAATTGATCACAAAAATGGGATATATAGGAAAATAACCTCTAGGATTACAAGGTAAAGGTCTTTTATCACCTCTTGACCATCATGGCTGAACAAAAAAGAATACAACAGGTCTAGGATATAAGAAGAAGCCTTTCTAGCTTAGCAAGAACTCCCCACATGTCTTAGAATAGATTAAACCAAAGTAAGAAATATAATAATCTGACAGTGATGATTCAGACACCACTGAAGAGCTCATTCCTTATGAGTGTTTTCCTAAAGAAATGAAAGACATCCTCGAAGCTGAAAATGATCTAATAAAAAGAATCAATGTAGTAGAAACACAAGAACCTACTATAGAACAAGAGATAGTTGCACCACAAGAACCAGCTAATCTCAAAGACAATCAAACAGATAAGGAGGAAGGTGGTAGCTATTCTAAGATAGATTCCCATGAGTATGAATTCAAATCAAAATCTGAGGGTAACCCTTCTTGGGGTATTCATCCTATCTTTACTCATGTTCTTAAATTTCCTAGAGGCATAGATGAGGAATCTAGTGGCTATGAGTGGGGAGCCATTTCAGAGCAAGATGAGCTTATCATAGAAAAACATGTTGATGTTATTCACCAATATGCACCTAAGCCCAACGTAAGTCTAGAGTGAAATAATGAACTTAACGAGTTTGATCCACTGATGGTTGAAGTGGACTCCCACAATGACATTGAGCCTATTCATGAATTAAAAATCTTAAGTTGTAATATCATCTTTGAACTTGAGCATTGGGTTAGGACTAATGATGGAAGATCCATATCCGTAAACACTATTTCCCAATCTTTCCCCACTTTGACTATCCAACATCCTGAACTTCTTGACCAAACTTCCATGAATCTGAGCCAAGGTATCTATACCTTTCCAAATGACTATGCCCTTTCTTGCTACCTAAATGCAGTTGAGCCTATGAGGACTTCCATCAGTGAACCAAGCGTTAGCATGACAGAGTTGGACATCAAGTATCTTAGTCAAAAGAATAAGAATAAAAATAAAAAGAAAAGGAGTTCTTAGGGTGAAAACCACTTTGTGGCAGTCTCAGAACCTACAAAAGTAAAAATAAAAGACATATCCAAAGGTGAAAACCTCTCTGAGGTGCCTAAGGATGAGATATTTGATGTCCTTCCGAGTCATTTACAGGATAGATCTCCAGTATTGATTGATCCCACTCAATCTATCAGCTTGGGAATAACAGAAGAACCAGAGTTGATCCATGTAGCACAATCCTTATTAGAAGAAGAAAAGAAAAGAATTACCACATTCCTAATAGAAAATAAGATCAACTTTGCATGGAAATATTCAGATATGCTAGGGTTGGATCCTGATCTTATAATGCACTATTTATCTATAGCTCCAGGGTCAAACCTGTTAAGAAAAAATTAAGATAGATGCATCCACATGTTGCACTCTTGATCAAAGCCAAATTGGAGAAACTACTAAAAGCCGGATTCATCCATGTCATTGATTATGCTAAATGGATCTCTAATATTGTACCTGTATCAAAGCCAGACAAGTCTATAAGAGTATGCACAGATTTTAGAGATGTAAACAAAGCATGCCATAAGGATGATTTTTCACTACCTAACATTGATATGATAGTGGACATGACTGCGGGCTTCGAGATGTATTCTTTAATGGATGGTTTTTCTAGATACAACCAAATAAAAATTGCTCTAGAGGATCAAGAGAAAACTGCTTTCACATGTGCGTGGGGTACCTTCTATTGGAATGTCATGTTAATATGATTTAGAACAATAGAGAGCGGGGGGGGTGAATCAGTTGTTCTCAGGTCCTGATGTATAAAACAATCTCAAATTTTTTTCTTTAAATCAGATCCAACAACCAAAACAAACTCGGTCATCACTGATTTAGTAATAGAAACATATAACAATGCAGTCCACTACCCAGCAGTAACTTAACTTGTAAAAATAGAAATTAATGTTCAAACCAAAACATTCACACAAGTATTAACACCAGGATTTATAGTGGAAACCCAATGTGGGAAAAACCACTTTATAACATGCTCCTATTATTTTCACTCTTCTGAAGTGAGCTTGGTAAAAAGCCAACCCTGTCAAAGGTTACAATACACACTGTCAGGTGTGACCCGATTAAAGGATTTCAATCACCCTGTTAAAAGTGAGCCTTGCTATAGGACTTACATACACTCCATTAGAATACAAACTTTCTCAAAGGATTTAACATATTACTGTTAGGTCAACCTCTGTTAAAAGGATTTTGACTGTTACAATGGTCAGAAAGTAGCAGCAATATTTATCTAAAAAATATACAACTCACTTTGAAAATATCAGATTCAATTCCATACACTAATGTTGGTTTACTGACTTTGAAACTTTTCCATCTCTATCTCTGATCTACTTGAAAATTTTCTTCAAGCAACCACCATAATTCTCCTTCAGGCTTTTCTGCTTAAACAGTCAGTAAAACTTTTCTGATCTTCCAACATTCTCCATTTACCCATGTACCCTCATATCCAAATGCTCAGGTCACTTATATTTTTCTCAATTAGGTTAACTCATCTTTTGCCGCTCAATCTCATTCATAGATCTTAGGTTTAGGTCTGATTCATTGAATCTACCCGCTTCATGTTCTTCGGCTCCTTATCTCAAATCTCTTAAAGATTTACAATAAAACATTTTACAATGCATTTAATGCTTTCAGACAATCAATAAATAAAGTCAACACATTTTACATAATCCAAGAATTCAACACTGTCATCTCCAAAACTAAATTCTCTTCAAATATAAAATTGCCGATGCTCGGTCAATACTGTGATCATCCACTCGGTCTTCATGTAGAAAGCTCCATCATTACTAAAACTATTTCCTCGGCTTACACTGTCTTCTTTGGAAATTAATTGTCACTCAGTCAACACTATATTTTTTCTCAGCATATATTAACTCGGTTGACACTAACATTACTCGGCTTAAACATGATTTTCCATTCCTTGCTCGGTTAAGCCTACCAATTTAGTCTTTAGTCTTACTAAGATAAATAATACATTGTCTCATCATTGTACAACATAGTCAAGTACACTTTGTAGTATCAAGATAACTCAACCTTTCCTTAGGTGCTATTGTTACCAACCTTGCTTAGCCCCTTAGCAACACTCAAATAGATATAGTACTTTCCTAAGTAGCAACAGTCTTACCAATTAAAGTTTGACATCAATGACAATACAATAATTATTTCAATTGCAGTTTCCAACATGTCATGCCATTTGGTTTTAAAAATGTAGGTGCTACATATCAACGAGCTACGATGTCTATTTTTCATGACATGATGCATCGAACTATGGAGGATTATGTTGATGATACTTTGGAAAAATCTATGATAAGATCTTAACATCTAAATGACTTGAGAAAAATACTAGATAGAATAGAGAAGTTTAGTCTCAAACTAAACCCTAAGAAGTGTGCTTTTGGTGTCACTTCTGGAAAGCTCCTAGGGTACATTGTCTCAAAGAAAGGTATTGAAGTTGATCTAGCTAAAGTTAAAACCATCATGGAGATGCAACCTCCCAAGAACATTAGTCAAATGAGAACATTGCAAGGGAGAGTTCAATCTATCAAACACTTCATATCAGAGCTTGCAGATATATCACAACCTTTTACAAAAATATTACATAAAGGTGTGACTTTTGCATGGAACAAGGAATGTGAAAGGAACTTTAATCATATCAAGAAATATCTATCAAATCCTTCTATTTTGATGCCTCCTATTCAAGAGAAGCCATTGATCTTATATGTCTCCACAACATATACATCATTGGGGGCATTGCTAGCACAACATGATGAGAATAAAAAGGAAAGATCTATATATTATATTAGTAGAACTTTGGTAGCATATGAGAAGAACTATTCAATGATTGAGAAAGCTTGTCTAGTTGTGACCTTTACATCATAGAAACTGAGACATTATATGTTAGCTCATACCACACATTTGGTAGCTAAGATTGATCCATTAAAGTGTTAGATTTGACAAACGCAAATCATCCCAAGAACACCTGCATGCAAGACTGTCACAAAGAAGAAGCAAAAAGACAGAAAGCTATGGCGGCCAAAAGGCCAGAGACTGCAAAACCATGTTGCAAGAAAATAAGCTTCTATTAACAATGATAAAAAAATACAATCTCCTTATTGAAATAAAAGAAGTGAATCCTTATAAAAGGAAACACGAAACCCTAAAGGCTAAAACCCTCAAGAATTATAAAGCGCCTAAGTGAAGCTTAAGCCTAGAGTATGATAAACTAATAATTAAATGATTTAATTATTAGCTAACATAAGACTACTCTAACACCCCCCCTTAAGTGTAACTTAGGGAGAAGCAAAAAAAGCTAAACTACTGCAGAAAGTAGGAAAGATGGGTCCCGGCAACTAGGCCTGATCAGGTACCCAAACATAAAGCAAAAGATGTCCCAGAGAAAGGAACAAGAAGAGAGCAAGAAGCTCCTCCGAAGCATGTCTGAAAACTCTGTCAGAAGATACTGCTGGAACCCCCACTGAAGTGCATGATCAGGTAGAGAAGACAAGTGTCTGAAGAGCTGATCAATCGAACCAGGAAGCAATAGAACCAACAGGTGAACCCCCCCATAATGCTGAACTGGGAGAGGTGACAGGAACACTGAAATGCGAGTACCAGAAACAGCTGCAGAAGAAGAACCAGGAACACCAACAGTGCAACAGAAGCACACACACAGGATAAAGGGCGGTGTCATAGACACAGTCTACATGGGCTAATGTCGTGGAAGGTACGCTCACTTGACAAGAGTGGATGCGCCTATAGTGGCAAATGCATCAGAATCCCCCCATGGCACTTTATAACTGAGTGCGAATACTAAAACTGAACCAGGTGAAAAAGATCCCAGAAATGCAGAAGAGGGCACTTTATCTCAGTGCGTTTACAGAACAAAGATACATCAGAAAGAGCATGCAAGCTCAGAAGTCAGAAAGAAGAGTGCACTAAGAAACCAGAAGAAGAGATCCCCGGACCTGTAGAACCAAGCACACCACCAGAGGGCATAAACTGCATAACTCGGAGGAGTGAAAACCTAGAGTAGAATCTGGAAGAAATACCTCTGCCACTGAATAGTACATAGAAACAGCTTTCCGACGATATCTCGTTTGCCAAAAAAGGAGTCTGGATGAGCCAGATATGACTCCCAGAAGGCAAAAAGAGATATCAGACTTCAACAGAAAAAAACACTGTTGAAACGGTGGAACCAAAAACTCTAACCTCCACCATCAAAAATTTCTCGGAAAGAGCTTTCCGACGATATATGGAAGTCAGAAAAAGACCCCCGTATGCTCCCTGTAGAGCGAAAAAGGCCCAGGTACCCCCAAAAAGGCCAAAAAAGAGCCCCAGGGGCTAAAAAAAATAGGCCCCCGGGCGCATGGCGCGCTCCGGGGGCTGGGCCGCAGCCCCTGGTCGGTCATATGACCGCCTTTAGGGCCCGCGGGCTTAAAAACCCGTCGGGGGCCCAGGCGGCGGCGCGGCCGGCGGAGCGGTGCGCCGCTGGAGCGGAGCGGGGCCGGGAGGCGGCTGGGGCCGCGGAGGAGCTACTGTGCAGAGCAGAGCGGGGCCGGGAGGCGGCTGGGGCCGCGAAGCGGAGGCAGCGGCAGAGCAGTCGGTGGAGCGGCGGTGGGCTGGGCGGAGCGGGGGCCGCTGAATGCGGCGGAGCGGGGGCCGGGGCCCGCTTGAACGTGGTGGCCGCCCGGGCAGTGGCTGCTATGCGGTTGCTGCTGGGCGGCGCGGGGGTGGCCGTTGGGCGGCGCCCCCCAAAAATTTATTTTTTTTATTTTTTAAAAATCGCCGTCTCGATCCGTGTGCCAGGTCGTACGGTCTGGTACCTAAAAAATTTTGCCTCAAATTGCAAAAGTGTCCAAAATGGACAAATTTTATATGGATTCTGAAGTTTTTGGGCCTTCCGGACACAATGGTGGTGTCCGTTTTTGCCCAAGGTGAGCCAAATTTTGGCTCCCCCCCAGATCCACAAAAAAAAAGCCAAAAAAGCTTCTGAAACCCTCTAAGTCTGACAGCTTCAATAAAACTCGAACAGCGAACAACAGGAGAGCTCTGATACCATGTTAGATTTGACAAACGCAAATCATCCCAAGAACACCTGCATGCAAGACTGTCACAAAGAAGAAGCAAAAAGACAGAAAGCTATGGCGGCCAAAAGGCCAGAGACTGCAAAACCATGTTGCAAGAAAATAAGCTTCTATTAACAATGATAAAAAAATACAATCTCCTTATTGAAATGAAAGAAGTGAATCCTTATAAAAGGAAACACGAAACCCTAAAGGCTAAAACCCTCAAGAATTATAAAGCGCCTAAGTGAAACTTAAGCCTAGAGTATGATAAACTAATAATTAAATGATTTAATTATTAGCTAACATAAGACTACTCTAACATAAAGTACCTACTAAGAAAAGCTGCCCTCACAAGTAGACTAGCTAAATGGGTAATGTTATTAAGTGAATTTGACATTGAATATTTTGAAAGAAAAGCTATTAAAGGTAAATTCATTGCTGATCAATTGGTTGACACACCTTTTTTTGATGATACACCAATGCAAATGGAATTCCTAGATTCCTCCATCATGAATCTTTCTTCTAGAGCATGGAAGTTATTCTTTGACGACTCCTATATACAGAATGGATCTGGAGCAGGCATATTGTTCATCACTCCTCAAGGATACTCAATCCCTAAAGCATTCAAAATTAAGTTTCTTTGCACAAACAATATTTTTGAATATGAAGCCCTTCTTAATGGTATGAAGATAACAATTGAGTGGAGAGTAACAAAATTACATATTCATGGAGACTCACAACTTGTAATACACCAAGTCAATGATGTGTATCAGACGAAAGATGGAAAGTTGATCCCATACAAGAGAATGGTAGATGATTTACAGAAATATTTCATATCCATCACCTTTGAGAAAATACCTAGAACAAAGAACAAGGCTACAGATGCTATGGCAATGCTATCTACTTTATTATAACAGCCCGAACATAAGCTACACTACGAGTTCCTGGTGGAAGCACTATCTTATCCTGCATATGATTCCCCTGAAACCCACATGATATGCACTATTGTAGGTCATGATTCATCTAGATATAATTTTTTTTCTCCTATCTCCAAGATCAAATCATTCCTGATACTTTTAACCACCATGAGAAAAGATACCTTATCCGCAATGCATCCCGATATGTCATCATTGGTCACAATCTATACAAACGAGGTCTAGATAGTACACTCCTTAGAAGTTTAGAATGGGAAGAGTCTCAATGTGTATTAGAGGAAGTCCATGAAGGTATATGTGGATCACATTTGAATGGTTTAACACTAGCTCAAAAACTTATTAGGGCTGGGTACTATTGGCTTGAAATGGAAAAAGAGGCTATCAAGTTTGCTAAGAACTGTCAAAAGTGCCAAGTACATGGTAACCTAATTCATGCTCTAGGGAGCGATCTAATTACCTCTACTACACAATGGCCTTTTCACCAATGGGCATTTGATCTTATAGGATCCATACATCCTTATTCTTCTAATGGACATACCCATATAATCACAGCTACAGATTATTTCACAAAATGGGTAGAAACAATTCCTTTGAATCAAGAAACTGGCAAAATTTTTTTAATGTTCATATTGAACTACATCATATGTTGGTATGGTATTCCACATTCTATAGTCATAGATAATGGTGGTCAATTCAAGAATAGAGACTTAGATGATTTATGTACCAAATTCAAGATTACACAACATTGGTCATCTATCTACTATCCTCAAGGGAATGGACAAGCAGAGGCTAAAAATATTGCATCGCATAGTTAATAAGATAGGAAGAGACTAGCATCTCATGATCAATCTAGCTCTTTGGGCTTACAAAACAAGTATTAGAACACTCACTGGAGCTACACCATTTGTTTTAGTTTATGGGTCTGAAGCGATACTGCCTATTGAGGTTGAAATCCCATCACTAAGAATTAGAATGCATGGTCTAGTAACTGATGATGACTATAGAGTGTCTAAGTTGCAAGAACTTGAACTACTAGATGAGCGCAGATAAGAAACATATGATCATCTCAGAGTATATTGGAAGAGAATGTCTAGAGGCTACAACAAGAAAGCCAGACACAAAGAATTTCAGGTTGGCAATCTAGTCTTGAGAGAAAATCCTAAAAATCAATCACATAGAGAACACAAGGGGAAGTTTGAACCCAACTGGCTGGGTCCCTTTGTTATCATTGATACTTTTGGCTCTGGTACCTATCAACTCTCAATGAATAAAGGAGAACAGCTCTGAGAACCAATCAACATTCTCCATCTGAAGAAATTCTACACCTAAGGCATTCAGTATTTGAAAATATCCTAAAAAATCTTAAAAATAAAAAAAAGTCCTAAAAAAATGATCATCCTAGTGAAAACCTAGCAAATAGGTGCCTTGATGTATCACAAAAAAAGTAAAAAATATCAAAAGTACAAAAAAATTAAAAAAATAAAAATTACAAAAAAAAATGAGAAAAAGAAAAAGTGCCTTGGTGAAAACCTAGAAACAGGCGCCTTGGTAGCAAAAATAAAATCTCTGCCATGATGGTGAAAACCTGGCAAACAGGCACCACTTGTTTCAAAACACTCCATCTATCAATGCAATCTTAGTCTTTCCCAACTTTCAGTCTTGCTTTAGTTTGTACATATCTTCCCGGTTTCTTTCCGCATTCCTATTTTCAATAAGTCGGCTTGTGCACCAATAAGCTGAAATGTTTGTATCCTATCAATGTTTCAAACTTGGAGGAAATCAATGTCATATCCTATGGCCTCCAGTGTATCTTAGACGTGTCATATCCAGTTAGAGTCCTTTGAAGCTTTATCTGAGTCAGTCAGTCATTCTCCTCTCCAGAAAGGATTTTGCATCTACAACAACACAATCAAACATCAACACAAACTGAAAACAATATGTACTTCATGCTTTTATGTCCTTGTATGCTTACTGATTCACATTGAGATTTTTGCATATTGTGTCCCTTTGAACTCTTTAATGATTTCCTTTACATGATTTAGAGAGTAATGCTTGGGGCATAATTTTTTCTTTGTTTTCTGCTTTGAGTGAAAATCTAACAACTTTGGAAATTCTGGATTGAAATGGTGTCCGTCTGTAAGAGCCTTCATCTTGTATTGGATGGCCATGAGTACCTCGACCATTGATACCCAAAAAATTCAAGGAATTTTGATCTAACTATTGTCTTTTTGAGTGAGTTCTTACTCCTACTATGAAATGTGATCTTACCTAAGGATGTGAACGATAAAGGGTCACTATGGGTAATTCACATTGGATTTAGAATGATCTCTTGAATGCTTGATGTGTTTGTACTGCAAGGTGTATTCTGGTCATCACAACGTCTATGTTTTGAGGCTTATACAAATTTCTATATCAAAATGGACATGATATTCGGGTCATCCTAGTGTTGGTGCCTTGGTGCTTATATCTAATCTGACATTCCAAAAACAAAATCAATATTCATATGTCCATGGTTGTCTAGCTAGTGGGCGTTGTATTGACTTTGGCACAAAAAAATCAATATTCATATATTCATAGTTTCATAACTAGTGGATGTTGTATTGATTTATCCAGTTACCTAATAACAATTTAATGATGAAAATGACCGACACATGATCAGTGACTAGGTCCTAGGTCTTAGGTCTGCATTTCATTCTACATGTCATTTTGCATTTTGCATATTTGCATGGTCTCACAAATTGCTTGAACACTTAAATGATTTTTCAAAACAATGCTTAACATCACAAGGACTGAGCATTGTATGAAGGTCCCTCCAACAAAACAACAAGTAGAATCCATTTTCAGGATCAAAATCAAAATCTGAGATCATTTATATTGTCAACTACTTGCATAATCGACCTTCAATCATCACAGAAATATAGGATTCAACTTAACTGATTATCTCACATCAAACTATCAAAATTTTAACTTGGTCACCCATGGTCAACTCATGGTCAAACCTAGTCAAACTTAGTCTCCAAGACCTCTAAACGATGCAGAACGCATTCTCAAACATGTATAAACACTTCTCAAATAAATTAACATGCTTCTAAACCATTCAACATTGAATTTTCTTGTTAGATTTTGATTTTCATCCCGAAGGGGGCATGATATTGCACATCAATCAAGTTTGTAAATCAAATATTTGTAAATCAAATCTTTCCTCAGTAATTAAGACAAAAACCACGTCTAGTTGCTGATTCATCCAAAGACCACATCGCTTGGGGCATATCAAATTCATCGAGATCCATATCAATTTGGTATCCTAATCTATCTTGTAAACTGTATTAGCTTTTTGTAACCATTGGTTCATTAGTGTTATTTCCTTGGTTCTTCATAATTGAAGGATTCAGATGTGATACCAATATTGATTCCTTTGGACAATCATGTCTGGAATTAGGTCACTCACTTCTTCGTACTCATAAGGTTCAAAATCAGGTGTTTTGATAATTTTTCATAATCAACGGTTCATTGTTGCTATAGTTAACATTATCTTTGGTCAATCTGGACCTAAACCTAACATATTCAAATCTTTCAATCAGTTTCTATCTCAGAATCAGTTCATGTTTCAAATTAGTTTCATACATCTATATCAAACACAAACTAATCTTTGAACCACTATGCTTCGCACAGTAATTCAAAGAGGGGCAAAATGTAATACCCCCAAAATGGGCTATAGGTTCATTAACCTCTTACATCAACAAAACAATCAAAATTGACATCAAAGTCCTAACCTAAGGCACATCTGCATATCAAATCATCAAAATCTAATTGATTATCTTAATTCTACATTGGGCAATATTCCTTGAATATTCCTAATTTATCATAATGATCTTTAATTGAATATTATTTGGCGATAAATGTCATTATTTATCCTAAAGTTGATTAATTGAATATGATGCATATTTGATTAATTAATTTAATTCTACCACTTAATTATTTAATTAGATTTAATTGCATTTATTCCTAATTAATATTATTTTAATTTTGACAATAAATCAAAATTCCTACAAACAATCAATTGAATATTTATTTAATTGATTTAAAATCAAAGTTGTCAATATTTAATGATTTAATTGGAATAAAGTTTGATTTAATAATTGATTAACCCATAAATCAATTATTTTAAATTTAAAATCAGTTAAGTGGAAAATAAATCACTTTATTTATTAAATTAATTCATATTAAATCATGCACAATCAAAAAAGCAGTTAACTTTAAATCAATTTTCAATTTCAATTTGTTAACTTTCTAAAGTCAACATCTGATGATGAGTTGAAAAAGAGAACTAAACTCTATTTTGAGATAAAAACTGCTTTTGCATGATTTTATGAGTTTATTTATTCTTCATTTCTTGATAACTCAAAAATCAACCTGAGTTTATCAATAGTGATTTATGGTTTTTCTTATGCATCCTCAAACCCTGGATTTCTATAAAAACAAGGCTCAGCTCTTCATCTTATATCCCTCAAGCTTTCAATCAACCAATTATCTCTCGAATTTGCATAATTACTCTGGTGAAATTACATAAGAAGAATCAAGCTTTTGCGACAGGCGACTTTGTGAGATCAATTCAAAGTTTTTCATAAGCTTTGCATAGATTTTCATATCATTCTTAACTGATTATCTAATATCAAACTATCAAAATTTCAACTTGGTCAACCATGGTCAACTCATGGTCAAACCTAGTCAAACTTGGTCTCTAGGACCTCCAAACAATGTAGAACACATTCCCGAACGTGTATAACCACTTCTCAAATCAATTAACATGCTTTTAAACCATTTAACACTGACTTTTCTTGTCAGATTTCAATTTTCATCCCGAAGGGGGCATAGTATTGCACATCAATCAAGTCTATAAATCAAGTGTTTGTAAATCAAATCTTTCCACAGTAATCAAGACAACAACCACGTCTAGTTGCTGATTCATCTAAAGACCACATCTCTTAGGGCATATCAGATTCATCAAGATCCATATCAGTCTGGTATCCTAATCTATCTTGTAAACTATATCAACTTTTCATAACCATGGGTTCATTAGTGTTATTTCCTTGGTTCTTCGTAACTGAAGGATTTAGATGTGATACCAATATTGATTCCTTTGGACAATCATGTCTGGAATTAGGTCACTCACTTCTTCATAATCATAAGGTTCAGAATTAGGTGTTTTGATACTTTTTCGTAATCACCAGTTCATTGTTGCTATAGTTAACATTATCTTTGGTCAATTAGGACCTAAACCTAACATCTTCAAATCTTTCAATCAGTTTCTGTCTCAGAATCGGTTCATCTTTCAAATCAGTTTCATACATCTACATCAAACACAGACTAATCTTTGAACCATTGCGCTTCACACAATAATTCAAAGAGGGGCAAAATGTAATACCCCAAAAGTGGGCTATAGGTTTATTAACCTCTTATATCAACAAAACGATTGAAATTGACATCAAAGTCCTAACCTAAGGCACATCTGCACAACAAATCATCAAAATCTAACTGATTATCTTAATTCTACATCGGGGAATATTCTTTGAATATTCCTAATTTATCATAATTATCTTTAATTGAATATTATTTGGCGATAAATGTCATTATTTATCCTAAAGTTGATTAATTGAATATGATGAATATTTATTAATTAATTTAATTCTACCACTTAATTATTTAATTAGATTTAATTGCATTTATTCCTAATTAATATTATTTTAATTTTGACAATAAATCAAAATTCCTACAAACAATCAATTGAATATTTATTTAATTGATTTAAAATCAAAGTTGTCAATATTTAATGATTTAATTGGAATAAAGTTTGATTTAATAATTGATTAACCCATAAATCAATTATTTTAAATTTAAAATTAGTTAAGTGGAAAATAAATCACTTTATTTATTAAATTAATTCATATTAAATCATGCACAATCAAAAAAGTAGTTAACTTTAAATCAATTTGTTAACTTTCTAAAGTCAACATCTGATGATGAGTTGAAAAAGAGAACTAAACTCTATTTTGAGATAAAAACTGCTTTTGCATGATTTTATGAGTTTATTTATTCTTAATTTCTTGATAACTCAAAAATCAACTTGAGTTTATCAAGAGTGATTTATGGTTTTTCTTATGCATCCTCAAACCCTGGATTTCTATAAAAACAAGGCTCAGCTCTTCATCTTATATCCCTCAAGATTTCAATCAATCAATTATCTCTCGAATTTGCACAATTACTTTGGTGAAATTACATACGAAGAATCAAGCTTTTGTGACAGGCGACTTTGTGAGATCAATTCAAAGTTTTTCATAAGCTTTGCATAGATTTTCATATCATTCTTAGATTAAATTTGCATATCATTATAATTTCATTCTAGAGTAGATTCATACAGTTTTTCACTCTTTTGCATTCAAATCTTTCGTTTAGGTGTTGCATTGTCACTGATCTTGGTCTAATCTGAGAATACCATACTCGTACCTATTAGAAGGCAATAAATTGCCTGGTTAGCTTAGTTTCAATTACTTGCAAATTTTGATTTTGCTAACCTCTAATGTTTTACTAAAGTTTTGCACAGTTGGCACCAGAAATGTGTGTCTAAAAATTGTACCTATATGTCAGTAAAACTTCAGTAAAACCTAAGTTCATCAAGAGTGATTTATGGCTTTTCTCATGCATCCTCAAAGCTCTAGATTTCTATAAAATCAAGGCTCAGCTCTTCATAATTCACCCACCTCAAATTTGCACAACTACTCTGGCGAATTTGCGATTGAAGGATTGAGCACTTGAGATAGGTGATTTGTGAGGTATTTCGTTGTTGGTCATAATTTCATAGTTTTCATATCATAGCTTTGCATTCATTCATTAATATCATTCTTAGATAAATCTGCATATCATCTCAATTTCATTTCTAGATTAGATTCATATCTATTTTTCAATCTTAATTGCATAGAAAATAAAAAAATAAATAAATTAAATCTGCATTCATTTCATATCCATCTTCTACATTCAAATCCTTCATTTAGGTGTTGCATTGTCACTGATCTCAGTCTAATCTGAGAATACATACTTGCATCTACTAGAAGGTAGTAAATCACCTGGTTAGCTTAGTTTCAATTACTTGCAAGATTTTGATTTTGGCTAACCTCTAATATTTTAGTGAAGTGTTGTGTCCACAACTAGGTACAATTTAGGAATAAATTTAATTAAATTTAATTAAATAATTAAGTGACAGAATTAAATCAAATCTGTAAATCAAATCTTTCCTCAGTAATCAAGACAACAACCACGTCTAGTTGTTGATTCATCAAAAAACCTCATCGCTTGGGGCACATCACTTGGGGCATATCAGATTCATCAGATCCATATCAATGTGGTATCCTAATCTTTCTTGTAAACTATATCAGCTTTTTGTAACCATCGGTTCATTAGTGTTATTTCCTTGGTTCTTCATAACTGAAGGATTCAGATGTGATACCAATTACAGTTCATTTGGATAGTTAGGTCTGGAATCCGGTCACTCACTTCTTTGTAATCATAAGGTTCAAAATCAGGCATTTTGATACTTTTTCGTAATCACCAGTTCATCATTGCTATAGTTAACATCCTCATGATTCTTGGTCGACCAGGACCTGAATCAACTTTTCTAATATTTCAATCAGTTTTTGTCTCAGAATCGGTTCATCTTTTAAATCAGTTTCATTATCATACATAGACTATCTTTGAACCACTACACTTC
Source organism: Chamaecyparis obtusa (assembly GCA_027943335.1). Classification (NCBI taxonomy): domain Eukaryota; kingdom Viridiplantae; phylum Streptophyta; class Pinopsida; order Cupressales; family Cupressaceae; genus Chamaecyparis; species Chamaecyparis obtusa. The sequence continues at coordinate 716,468 of BSBK01002724.1, read as the reverse complement.
GCACAGAGATTCAAAGAGGGGCAAAATGTAATACCCCAAAAATGGGCTATAGGTTCATTAACCTCTTACATCAACAATTCAATCAAAATTGACATCAAATTCCTAACCTAAGGCACATCTGCACATCATTGAATCTTAAGTGTTTTTATCCTAATTCTACATTGGGGAATATTCCTAATTTATCCTAATTATTCTTAATTTAATAATTATTTGGCGATAAATGTCATTATTTATCCTAAAGTTGATTAATTGAATATGATGAATATTTAACTAATTAGATTTAATACTACCACTTAATTATTTAATTAGATTTAATTCTATTTATTCCTCAATTGTATTATTTAATTTTGATAATAAATCAAAAATCTCATGACTAATTGATTAAATTCTTATTTAATTAATTAATGTCAGTTGTCAATATTTAATAATATAGTTTTTAAATAAAATTTTGATTTAATAATTGATTAACCCATAAATCAGTTATTTTAAATTCAAAATCAGTTAAGTTGAGAATAAATCTTTTTATTTTTAAATTAATTCATATTAAATCATGCAGAATTAGAAAAGCAGTTAACTTTAAATCAATTTTCAATTTTAATTTGTTAACTTTCTAAACTCAACATTTGATGATGAGTTGAAAAAGTGAACTAAAGCTCTATTTTTAGATAAAAACTGCTTTAGCATGATTTTATGAGTTTATTTATTCTTAATTTCTTGTTAACTCAAAAATCAACCTAAGTTTATCAAGAGTGATTTATGGCTTTTTTCAATGCATCCTCAAGCCTTGGATTTCTATAAAAACAAGGCTCAACTCTTCACAATTCATCTTACATCCCTCAAGCTTTCAATCAATCTTATATCCCTTAAGCTTTCAATTCATCTCTCATATCTCTCAAATTTGTACAATTACTCTGGCGAAATTACATACGAAGAATCAAGCTTTTGTGAAAGGCAATTTTATGAGATCATTTCATAGTTTTTCATAGCTTTTACATACTTTTGCATTCATCTTCATAGCATTGTTACATTAATTTGAATATCATTTCAATTTGATTCTAGATTAATTTCATACAGGTTTTCATCTAATTGCATCAAAAATCAAAACAAAAAATAGATTAATTTGCATTCATATTTCATTGCTTTCATCATTTTAAATCCTTCGTTTAGGTGTTGCATTGTCACTGATCTCGGTCTAATATGAGACTACCATACTCACACCTATTAGAAGGCAGTAAATCACCTGGTTAGCTTAGTTTCATTTATTTACAGATCTTGATTTTGCTAACCTCTAATGCTTTACTGAAGTGCTGTGTCCATAGCTAGGTACAATTTTCACACACACAATGATGACAACCTTGTCAAAAATGTTTACACAATACCTGTCACAATTGCAACAACATATCAGTGTTCCCGATGGAATTTGATGTTAAAAATGAGTACTCATCGAACGACGAATGAGCAGCTAGTTCTGATGCCATGACCATTGGAATTGCGACAACATCCCTGGATGGCACACTTAACAATTAAAAAACTTTGATGACTAATTGTGATGATTTTCTATTGGTTGTCTGACAGTTATCCGTTGGAATTTAGCACCAAATGTATTAGTGAGCTATGAAATGCAAGATTAAACAAAGAACGATAATGCAAAGGAAGCTATAGAAATGAACTAGATTAAGAAAATGCAATAGTAATATAGGATGCAATGCAAGATTAACAACTATAAAATTAAAGAACTAAGCTAAAATGGATGCAAAGCAACTAATATTCTCCAATTAAAATGCAAGAAACTATGCTATGATAAACAATGCAAGAAAGTAAACTAGATTGCTAAGAATGCTCAAGAATGCCAAAAAGTGCTCTAGAATGAAAGTATGCTTGAATGTTTGACTATGGATCCTTTGTTCAATGAAGAGAAGATCTTTTAAAGAATTTGAAGTGGCAAAGAATGAGTGATTATGATTAAGAGGCAAAAGGACAATGAAGGAGATGCAAGGTTAGGTAGAAATGAGTGGTGAGGATTAAGAGGGAAAAGAAATGCTTGGTAGAGATTTTAGGTATGTGTGTGTGAATTGTTGTACCTATTATCATGTAACACAAAACTTTAATAAAACATTAGATTGTTAGTTTCTCAATCAAATCTAGAATCAAGTAAACTAAGAAAATTCATCATTTCTCAATCAAATCTATAATCAAGTAAACTCAGAAAATTCATCCTATTGCTCTCTAACTAGAAATAGTGTGTTTAAAGCCTATTTTTATCTTAGATTTAGACTCGAAATAGTGACATTAAACTACTAGAATGAGAGATTCAATGTAATCAAACTAAGAAATTGAGAAATCAAGTTAAATCATGAAATGCCATTAATTTATTACCAGTTAAGCTATGAATTCAAAATGATAGCATGTAAGTATGAATGTAATTAATTAGGTGATTTGTGAGTTTTTAAATTTCTCTTTTATAGAAGCATTAGTGAATTTGATGGTTGAGATTCAATTTAAGAGAAGTGATTGAGATTCATCCTCCTTTGATCCATGTGATTTGATCTATGTGATTAACCTCTAATTGGTTACATTTTTCTTTGTTATCCCTTGAAAGGTGACATGTATTTTAAGTATTTTTATTAATTGGTTTTAATTAATTACTTTAGCCATGTATTTAAGTGGGATTGATTGAATTAATTAGGCTAGATGTAATTAATATGATTTTTGATCAATTGATGATGTTTAAATGCTTGATTAAGAAATTTCATTGATTTTAATGAACTATGCTAATAATCAAATAGTCAAATTAACATAATTAGGAGATTGTTTTGAATTAGGGAAAAATAGGGCCTTTAGTTGTACTAGCCTGATTTAGGGTGATTACATTTTCCCCTCTTTGAATTGCTATGCGAGAAGCATAGTGATTCAAAGAAAATAGATGCTACTAATTTAGAGAACAACTTGATATGAAGTGATAAAACCACTCTGGATTAAAGGAGATTTAGAGAGCATCTAGAACTACTTTGAATTTGAGAAGATTTAGAAAGAAGCAAAACTACTCTGAATTCTAGGAGATTTAGAGAGCAACAAGAACTACTCTGAATTTGAGAATTCTGAGCTTGATCGAATGAAATTCAACATGATTAGAAAGTTTTAAGCTTTTGATTCTAAACTTGATTGAATAAGAATCGACCATACCAACTATGATCTTGATTGAACAAAGATCGATAGAAGTTAATTAGAATATCTAGTTTGATTTGATGTGATGAAACTAAATATTTGAAAGATCATGATGATGACAAATAATCAATTTGATTTGAATCGATGAAATTGATCAATGTCAAAAAGATTTGATTTAGGCACAGATAATAAACTTGATATGATTTGTGATGAAGTTAATTACCCAACAGTTTCAACTTGATTGAAGAAAAATGTCATGCCCCTAGTGTTGAAGATTTAATCGATTTGAATCCTTGATTGGTTTGAAATAATTGATTTTAGGTATGATTATGCCCCCTCGAGACCAAAATTAGAATACAAATTTGTTAAAATCATGTTTTCAAGCATTGACGAAGATGTTCAATTAATAAAAATTTAGTTTGGATTAAGTATGAAATGTTTAGAATCTGTCATAATTTGAGTACGATTGATTTTACTATTAAAGGAACACTGCTTGACCAAGTTTGACCATTAAAAGATGAGATTTGACTAATGTTGACTGATGTTTGACCAATATTGTGAAGTGCAAACTTGATGTGTGAGTTGGAAAACAAATTTGTGCAACTTTTGATAAGCTTTGACTCATCATTTAAACTATTTTGAGTATTTTTAAGCCTTATTTGACTGAAGTTTCTCTCCATTTGAATTTTGTTGACTGTCCATCTGAGTGATAAACATTACTGAATGTTTTTGCTTCACTTTCTGTTCATTCTACCCTTGGTCAACTACATTTTGACTATAGTTGACTTATTTTCTGCAAGGTTGACCTGGCTTTGTAACTTTGATTTTACTGCTTTAAAGTGATATACATCACCTAGTTAAATTTTGGTTCCGATATGGATCTCCTGTTGCATTTTGCTATGAAAGTGTCCTAGGTCATTAGGGTCCCTGGGGTTTAAATAGCCCCAAAAATGTCATTTTACTATTTATTTTCACTTTTCACCTTGGTAATTTTAGAGCTCTGAGAGAGAAGATGGTGGTCCAAGTTGAGAGGCATCGATTTGAGCTCAACCGATATTATCAATGACCCGCACACTATGCAGCTCTGGTAAGTACCTGATAACTTACCTTGTGAATACTCACATTTAATTTTTTACTGCATTTAATGTCTTTTATAGCTAATTTCTTTTAGGATCGCACCTACTAACAAGGGTTGCAAGTGGTCAATCTCATGTCACAATTGGTTTTTAGCTAAATTCTAGATTGTATCCCTTATATTTAGGATCACAACCTACTTTATTGCATTTGGTTAAATTTTGCATAGTTTTGTATTTTTCCATCAGTCAGTCGCACCCTGTCCAAATATAGTCGCATCCCAATTTGGGATCACATCTGGTAAATCCTGCATCACATCCTGTATACAAAGGATTACTTCTTCTTAAAGGATCGCATCCTGTAAAACCTGAATCGCATCCAGGTTGCAAGATCATTTTTGTTTTTTTCCTTAGATTTTTCCCAATTTAGGCCTTCTGTCTGACCTGTTTAGTCAATTTTCCATGAATGTTTCTTGCCTAATGCTAACATAGTGTAAATTTCTTTTTTGCAGACCCAATTTAGCATTGTGTCATTTTAGAGCCTGATGCCTACCCAAATTTTAGAGCTTTTAGAGTAGCTTACCGCAATAGAGAAACACATTGTTTCTTGATGTGGTCTTTGGTGTCTTGTGGATTTACTGAATATATGAGTAAATCAAGGGTTATTGATTTCTCTGGCTGAGAGATGGCACTTAGAGCACAACACCTTCCATTTACTAACTAGGGAGATGACTGTGACTCCCGAGGACATGTGGCATATTCTACGAGTTCCAGTCATGGGAGCTCGAGTGGAGTATGAGTCTAGTCATGTTGTCACAATGGCTGACACTTGATTTTTGTACTAGGATGTGACTATTATGAGGTGATACCTTTCTTTGGATCACATAATGGCCCACTATGAGTGCTTTCCTATTTTTCTAGATAGGTTGATTAATGGCATCATGATGCCAGAGAAGGGACATCATGGATTTATGTGTAGTTGGTCCCATATTATTAATGGCATGATTCAATATTCTCACCAATTTTCCTGGGGGAGTGACATATTATCTCACATCTATTGTGAGCTCCATGAGATAGTATATCATCATTTACAGACCATGACTATCAAGATTCTAGTTCTTCAGATTTGGACATGGGAGCATATCCTAGTGACACATCCTATTGTTGACTGGCAGAGGGATCCAAAGATATCATATATATATGCTAGCCTTATCTAACAACCCCACCTAGGAAAGTTGGGGTACTAGCACTGTATTTTAGATGATGTTGCAAATGTCATATGGAGACCATATTTGGATTGTAAGGAGTGGCACACATATGCCCACTAGATGCCCTACTTATTCCATAGTTGCTACCTAATTGACCTTACCTACTATATTGTTGAGTGCTTCATTGTTACTTGGGTACTGAGACAGTATGGATGAGTGCAGGGCATACCCCAGAACATAGCAGGTTTGTGACGAGGAGATTCATTGGGGGGTGAGACTTCTATATGAGACTATTGTGCATGAGATCTCATAGATGGTACCAGATAGGACTATATATATATATGCTAGAGGTATCTGATGGATGCATTATAGAGACCTTTCATACACATTACACTTAACATCCATTTTCTAGATTCACAACTCCTGATGATATTTCTCCTTAGATTGAGGATGCACTAGGTTATGATCTTGCAGAGGATAGTCCTGGTAGAGCATGTGCTAGTAGGAGGGGATAGTGACAGGGGAGAGACATGGACATGGGCATAGGTTGGGGAGATGATAGAGGGGATGGAGGTGATGGAGGAGGTGATGGAAGTGGTGGAGGAGGTGGTGATGGAGGAGGTGGTGGAGATGGAGGAGGTGGAGATGGAGGAGGGGTTGGTGGTGATGGAGGGGCTAGACAAAGAGGATCTGAAGGAGATGGGGACTAGCAGGGTCACCATAGTAGATTGAGAGTGGTACCACCAAATAGGGATTAGGGCCCTTTATTACCTCATCAAAAACAATAGAAACTGAGAGCTCTTGGAGAGAGTAGTGGTCGAGGTGGAGGTTAGGAACCTCAAGGTCATCCTGTAGATAGAGGCTAGGATCTGTTATCTGATTATGAGATGGAGAGAGAAATCTTCAGGACAAATGTTTCTACAATACAGGCTCAGCTTGCTGAGAGAGATAAACAACTAGGTGATGTGAGAGATGATAGGGATGATTTTTTTTCTATTTTGATATCAAAGCGAGACATACATGCCCACATGATTTCTCACTAGGGATAGAGGGTTGCCTACTATTTTTCTTTATACTATTCAGTTGTTCCAATGGTGTAGATAGAACTTCTATATCTAGCCATACCTCAATAGTCTGAGAGTGTGATGCCACCACCTATACTTTCTAGAACTGATGTGCCACCTCCCACCCCTCCTTGACCTGATGAGGGAGGGAGGCACACTTGATTCAAGTTGATACATCTTGATGTATTTGTACTTTTATATATGTATCCCTTGATATACTCTCAGATGTACCATTTTTGATGTATATGTACCATTTTTTGATTGATACACTAATACACTTTGGACTGTGATATATACTCTCTTTTGATTCCCATTATTTTGTTGATATTGATGTTATTTGATTCTTTTACATGTTTTGATCTCGACATATATCTTCTTCTAATATTGATATCATCGTATTCATACTTGGTCATGTGATTAGATAGATTATTAATTTGTCAAATTCATGTATTATGTCACTGATATATGCAGATATTTTTGTACTTTCCTTTGTATGAATGTATGGATTTAGATGTCTCATAAATGCATTTCTTTTGATGTACTTTTATGTTATGCATGTATATGAGATGTGACCTATGAACATCTCTCTTTTATTTATGTATGGTAATGGATGCATTAGTGCAAATGTATTTATGATACTGACATGATCATGCAGGTGTGTGGATATCAGTGTATAGATACTCAGTCATTGATTTGATCTTGATTTACATGGTCAAACTTGTAAATGTTTGATATTTATAATTTTCACTCATGTTGATGTTAATTAATCACATTCATACCATCATATTGATGCAACTTTTCAAATGAATACAACTATGTTAAATGAATGCAATTTAAAATGTATGCAACTAGATTTAACACAACTATATTAATTAATGAAAATGAAATTAAATGAACTTAATGCAACTATATGGAGTGCATCTTAAATGATCTTCATGCAGTTTTAAAAATGAAATGAAAGTAAATGCAACTTGGTGCAATTAAAATGAAATGCAACTTGATGTAATTTAAAATGAAATGGACCTAGATTAGGACCTATAGGACTGCCATTGTTTATTCAAGATAGGTCTTTTATCATCATAGAGATTTTTAGTTCAGACCTGATACGTTAGTATGATTTTCAGTGATAGATTTAGCAATCATGAAAATATGAATACTTCCCATTTTATATGTCATGTCGAAAGTGAACCTAAACATAAAAACATAAAAACATATAGGCCAAAATGTTTTGTCAGTTACTTCTTGTTTAATATAAACTTTTTTTGTTCTTGTGAAACACACACACACACACACACACACACACAGATATATATATATATATATATATATATATATATATATATATATATATATATCTGTGTGTGTGTGTATGTATGCACACACACACGCACACACACATATATTTCTGTGTGTGTGTATGTATGTATGTATCATCAAAAAATGGAAGCACTTCCATTTAGGACTAGTTTAGCACTCTGAGTAAGTGGTTTGGGGTGATGTCAAATGCCTTGAATGGGTCTTTGACTTGGATCTAGCTTTTCCCCCTGTCCTACTTTCCACTTCTTTCCTACCTGTTTCTGGCATCCTGCTCTGAGAATTTGAGGTTCTTGACCTCAGGGTCAAGGTCAACCATCTGGGTCAAGGTTGACCTTGACCCTGACCTAGGTCAGGGTCGAGGTTGACCCTGATCCGAGGTTTAAATTTCAAAATCCATGGAATTCTGGATATTGGGTTTCGGAAAGATTTCTTTTCCCGCTTCTGGGTCAGTTGTTTCAGGCTTTGAAATGGTAAACTCTCAAAATATATTTAATTTAGGTCCACTACTAAGGGTATAGGCCTAATGGGAATTTATTTCTCATATGTCAACCTCTCTAGAATTTTGTGCCCTAGACTAGTATATAAGGAAACCTTCTCTCATTTCAATCACAAGCGATAAGCAAGAAAAGAAGAAAGCAAGGAGAGAGAAGGAAAAAGGAAGAAATCATCCATTCTCAAGAATTCAAGCATTCAAGTATTCAAACATTCAAGATCCAATTAATCAAGGAGATCCATTAGTAGCCATTGAAGGATTCAAGCTCTAGGGAGCCCTCTTGTTGAATATTTCTCCATCCATATCCATTCAAGCTTCTTCCTATTCTGAGATCCATTCAAGATTGGTTTTGAAGATCTAAATGAAATTGATTTAAGATATACAACATCCTATTCTACATTCATTTGGAGAATCCATACTTGTGGATTCAAGGATTCAAATCATCCACAAGGGTTTCAACATAAGCAAGGTGAATTGTTCCATTTACTTTGTTTATTACTGCAATTTCAATTCTATTTCAAGGTTAATTCCAAAACTAGGTTTTTACCAAGGCAAACCCCCCATACAAAGAAAAAACCATTTTTCTTGCAGGTGCAGGTGTGGAACAATGAATTACAGAGTAGATTCGGATACCCTTTTAGGTAAACTTTCAGGATCCATGAACATAATTTCTGTTAGAGCAGCGCAGGTCAAGGTCGAAATAAAGGGGTCAAGATCGACCTTTATTTGGGTCAAGATTGACGTGGTATAGAAAATAAAAAGATTTTTGGGTTTTCTCCATCTCCGTGTTTCCATTCTAGATCCAATTGTAGAATTTCTAGAAACTCAGTATAGACACTAGAAAACAACAACTTCCAGATCTTCTATACTTTGATGTTAGTATTTGTCTTCAATTCATTTCAATTAAGATTTTAATACTCTCTTCCAAAATGGAATGTAAGATTTTCCTCTTTCTTCATATTCTCCATCGATTTATTCATTAATGCAATGACCATTTTCTTGTGGTTAATCAATTTGGATCTTTCCTTTGAGAATTTGGGGTTAAGAAGAGATCTTACCTTCCCCAACTCTTCAACACATTAAGGATATTTTATTTTCTTTACATTTTGGAAAACACTACATTTTTATATCTTACATTTTGGTGAACCCGTGATAGACAACTCTTTCTTTTATGGTGTTAGATCTTGCATGTATTAGCCTTCTTTTATGTGCTTGCATTTACATTTCAAAAATAAAACAAAAAAATCATATAAAGCAAAAATAAAAAAACATTTATTTGTTCATCCCTTGTTCTTTCCTAATTTAGTTCATTTGCATTGCATTGGTATATGAGCTTTACTACCTCTAGTCCTACGTATAATATCCCAGTTAGAAGAAGTCATAGACTTATGGGTTCTTTTGATCCCGAGTCTTCCTCTCCTTTCCTTGGGATCCCAGAAGACAATTTGATCACTCATGATTCTAATCCTACTATGGAGAATAAATATTCTCACTCATCTCATGATGAGGATGATTATTTAAGAGTTCCTTTTGAACAAGTCCAAAATTTTTCAACGGATCTTGATAAAATGGGAAATTGGCTTATTCAAGAAAACCATAATCAAGATTCTATTCAAGCTATAGAGGCTCTTAAGAAAGTTCTTCGGGATAGTGATCAAGGTGTTAATCTCTTAGATGGTATCACTCATATTTTTCATTTAAATGTCAAACCTTTAGCTCAAGAAGCTCAAGATTTAGGATTCACTCCTCCTGTCACTATTGTGGAACCTTCTTCTGTTCCTTTACCTAGCATTCCTACTTATACTCCTCCTTTAGTGACTGTACATCTCTCCCATCTATTCCTATGAGTATTCCATCAATATCTTTGCCTACCTTACAAACTTCTTACCATACTGTTCCTTTTGTTAGGAATGGGAATACTGAGAGGGCATGGGGGGGGGGGGGTGAATCAATGTTCTATAATATTAATGTTTTTCTTCTTCTTGAAACTTAGCACAATTACTTTATTACTGAATTGAATCTTAAAGCAATTAAAGTAAACAACCATAACACATAACACTAGATATGATTACATGGAAACCTTGGCCAAAGGAAAAAACCCAGTGGGAATTAATACCCACTAATAATTGTACTTGTGTATTATGAACCTATTAATGTTCCTTTTCCCTATTAGGAGTAGTCATTATAATGCTTTAGTACAATGAACTTGTCAAGGGTTAGACCCTATTAGGAGTCTTGAAGTAACAAACCCTATTAGGGGTGGAAGGCTCACTGCCAGAGCTCACTACTTAATGAGGAATGCTACAACCTCCTAGATATCAGATACACACTATATCTGCAATAGTGAGCTGTTGTTATGACACTGCTTGTCTGATCAGTTCCTTTTGTGCACTGATGCTTTAACCTCTTGTAAATCACTAAATCATTCTTACTTCTATTAACACATACTTCACATACTTCTACTCTTCTATTACATCTCCTATATCCATCTTATTCTCAAATACAAAAGCGCATGTCTTATATATAGGCACAACCAAAACTATTTACTAAGTAGGCCTATAACCTATTACATACAATGCTTCCAAATGAATTGGCTCAAGTGTGTTTACATACATTGATATTAACATGTCTATAACACATTTAAAATAGGTGCATAGCCTTTACAAAACAATAAGATACACACTATACAAAAAACTAACTGTCGGGTCCATGCTCTATTCTGTTCTGCTGCTCACTGTCTGTGTCACTTCAACTTGCTGTAACTTCTTCATACTAACACATCTAACCATGCATTCTTAACCATAGATTACTAACATACTCAAAAGTTTATCTTCAAGGGCGCATACCAAAACTCAGTCATACGCATGTGCAATGATGCTCTATTCATCAGGTGCTTCACTGACTGTTCTGTTTTCCATACTTAGCCAAATTCTGATCTTCTAAGTTATTGCGCTCACTCCAAAACTTCATAGGACTTTGTTGCCATAATGATAACACTAATCTTAGTCATATACACTAGTATTTCCTCTAGCAATATCCAGGATTTCCTCTAGTAGAACCATCAAAGTTCCCTTTTAACTATCCCAAGGGAGGAGTAGACCACATAACATTCTCTCTAGGATTCAGATCATTTCTTCTCTTCAAGATCTCTCATGAAATGGTATTGTCCTTTTTAAGATTAGGATTCCAAGAATTGGTATCCTTCTTACCAATACTTCTATAGTTCTCCATAATAATTCTGGAAATAGAGTTAGTAACCAAAAGGGGGGGATCTTTTTTATCTCTAAAAATTCTATTGTTCCTCTCCTTCCATATCTGCCAGGTAAAATGAGGTAAAACAAGTTTCCAGAGATCCTTAGCATTTTTGTCATGAAAGGGGCTCTACCATTGCTAGAAAAAGTCCTAGATATTGTGAGGTTTAACCCACTTTAGATTTAGATACAATATGATGGAGTCCTAGACCTCTCCAGCAAAGGAGCAATGGATTGTTAAGTGGTTACAAGACTCAACTTCTTCACAACACATGATGCATCTATTAGGAATTTGGAACCCTCTTCTCATGAGGTTATCCATAGTAAGGATTTTGTTATGGACAAGAAACCAAAAAAACATGTTAATTTTAGGGATAAGATCTTTATTCCATACCTTAGTAGAGAAATGCTGATGCTCTGAAGGGATGAGAAGAGCTGAGGCAGAGGCAACTGAGAAATTTCTAGAGATAGTAGGACTCCAAATCATATCATCAAGCTCATTTTCTCTAATAAACTAGTTATTTAGTTGTTTATTCACCTCTATTAATCTGAAGTCCCTCAATCCCAAGTCGATCCATTCTTCATTTATCCAGTAGTCACTCATTTTTTCCCTAATGATCTCTTTACATTCCTGGATCACATAATTCCACTCCTCATTCTCTATAAGAGGTTTATCCAAGAGCCATTTGTCATCCCAAAATTGAATCTTGCTACCATTTTCCAGCTTCCATCTAGCCCCTTTACTGATTAGGTTCTTACCCTTTCTTATGCTTTTCCAAACAAACGACCCCTGGATATCATTTTGAGATTGAAGAATTCCTTCAAGAGAAGTAAGATGGTATTTTCTTTTGATTAGAGCATTCCATTCTTTTTCCTCTTCAAAAATCCTCTAGCATTGTTTAGCTAAAAGGGCCTTATTAGTATTAGTAATGTTTCTTATGCCCAGCCCCCCTAGCTTCTTTGGTTTACAAACCTTCTCCCAAGCCACCAAACTAAGTCTCTTTTTCTCTTCCACACCAGTCCATAGGAATTTTTTTTGAATTTTTTCAATTAGGTCAATATACTTCAGAGGAATTTTGAAGACTTAGAGCATAAATAGGGAGGTTTTGAAGAGTAACCTTCAATAGTTGAACTTTTCTAGCTTGGCTAAGAATCACCCCTTTCCAACCTACCAAATTTTTGTGGAATCTATCAAGAATTTCATTCTGAAAATTGGTCTCTAGTTTCAAACACAATGATAGGCCTAAGGGGTAGGAAGCCTCCCTATCTTACACCCAAGATAGAGGAAATTTTGTTCATTCTAGCTTCAGGTGTGTTAAAGAAATACATAAATATTTTCTCCTAGTTAATAAGCTAGCCAGTAGTGTTGGAGTAAACATTGAGAGCTTTTTTAATGTTCCTCACCTCTTTTACAGTAGATTCCCCCATAAGAATCATGTCATCAACAAATTGTTCATGGGAACATTTAATCTCTACTAAAGAGGGTTGTAGGTCATTGATTTTCCCTTGAGTAACTTGGATCTTAATGAATCTACCAAGACTTTCAGTCATGATGGCGAAGAGGATAGGGGAGATTGGGTCTCCTTGCCTCAACCCCCTAGAAGGTCTAAAGAAGGGAGAGGAGCCACCATTCACAATCATAGAAGAGGAAACAATAGAAACCAATTGCATAATCAGCTTGACAACACCATTATCAAAACCAAAAGCCTGAAGAATTTTGGAAAGCAACTCCCAGTCCACTCTATCATAGGCTTTGGATAAGTCAAGCTTCATCAGGAAGCCCTATTTTTTTTATTTCTTGAAATAATGGATATTCTCATGAACCACCATTATGGAATCTAGAATTTGTCTCCTCGGGACAAAGCCATTTTGTTGAGGAGATATGACATGAGGGAGAAGCTTTAAAATCCTAGTAGTGAGAACCTTTGACATAATCTTATATAAAGAGTTACAAATATTGATAGGGCTAAAGCAGTCAGCAACATTAGCTCCTGGTCTTTTCGGAATAAGAGCTATAAAGGTAGATTTAAGTTCTTTTAGAATTGATTTAGAGCCAAAGAACTCTTTCACTGCTCCACAAACATCTTTCCCTATGATCCTCCAAAAATATTGAAAAAAGAACAATTGGAACCCGTCTGGACCAGGATATTTTTCTCCCTCAAATGAATGAATAACCATTTTAATTTATTCATCCTTAGGGATAGACTTAAGAAAGTCATTATCCTTAGAGTCCAACAGTGAAGGAATGGAACTCAGTAAGGAGAGTTGGTTCTCTTGATTCAGTTCTTGCTCTTTGGAAAGAAGAGAAGCGAAATAGCCCATCATTTCTCTCCTTATTTCCTCCTCTTTAGTTAAAGTACATCTAGTAGTAACAAGAGAATTAATTTTGTTCATTTCTTTATGCTTCATTGTAGTAAGGTGAAAAAATTTAGTATTATTGTCTCCCACTTTCAGTCAAAGGGATCTAGATCTCTACCTCTAGTAGGTCTCCTCTTTCGATATGATATTGTGATAGTCAACAAGAACATGATTTTCCTCTATTCTACTTTCTTTAGTCAATCCAGAACAAGTTATCTTATCTTGAACTTCTTTTAATCAATATGAATCTTATTCTTGGTTTGGAATATATCACCAAAGACATCCTTATTCAATTGTCTTACTTTTTCTTTGACATTTGCCATTTTTTTTTCCACTTGGTACATAGATTTTCCTTCCACTTTAATATTCCACCATTCACTAATTCTATTTTCAAAATCTAGGTGGGCTAGCCACATTTTTTCAAGTCTAAAAGGGGAATGTCCTTTCCCACTAAGGGGATTAGCAAGAAAGGAAATGGGGTAGTGATTTGAGCCAATATAGTTGAGAGAGGAGAGGGTGCAAGAGAACTTAGCAAACCAGTCATGAGAAAGGAGAACCCTATCAAGATTAACCTAGATAAGGTCAGTACCCATTCTCCTGTTAGACCAAGTATAATCAATACCTTCAAGATCAACATCCATCATGCCTTCATTGCTAATAAATTCCATAAGGTCCACCCTGCTATCCACTTGAGTTTTGTTTCCACCTCTTTTTTCAACTTCTTTCAGAGGAGTATTAAAGTCTCCCATCAACATCTAGTTCTCATCTGGGTAATCATTCCTAAGCTCATGAATCTTTTTCCAAAGTTTGAGTCTACCTGATTTAGTATTAGGAGCATACACATTAATCAGAGTCCAAGAGAAGTTGTCCTTAATGTTGCTAACTTTGACCACCTAAAAGTTCTTATCCTCTCTCAGCAAGATGTAGTGAAGACAATTAGAATTCCAGTAAATAGCCAATCCTCCAAAGGCCCCTTCCGAGTCACTACCAAACTTCTCACCATTCTTAAGCAGGTTGATTTTAGATAAATTATCTTTAACCATTTTAGTTTCTTGAATAAGCAAAATGTCAGGCTTAGAATCTCTAACTAAATTCCTAACAATATCTTGTTTATGAGGACTATGTATACCTCTAATGTTCCAAGATAAGATCTTTATTTAAGGTTTGGGGAACATACCTGATTGATGGTGAGTTGTCTTCCATCAACTATGCTCTGGTTAGCTTCCATATCTCTCTGATATTTTTTAGAAACTCTTCCTCTATCTCTTTTGGGAGTTCCTGTATCCACCTTTTGTTGTTGTCCTCTTGTTTGGACTCCTCCATGTTTGATTTGTCTCCCCTTCTTGATTGATTTAGATGCTGGGCATCCTATTGAAACGCTTGATTTTTTTTTCCTGATAAGGGAGTCTGGTCTTTATTGTTATCCATTCTAAGCTGGGGACTAGATCCTTTTCTTACTGGAGATTTTTTCTTAACTTGAATCTAGCGGCTCTTATTTTTCTCTACTTCCACTATTTCAGAGTCATCATTCTATCCTTTGAGATGACCCTACCTTGGTTCAGGCTCAAAAAGAATAGCATTCAAGGCTCCACTACTATTTTGATATAAAGCTTTCATGTCTTCACCTATCCCCTAAAGTCCAAGCTGGGAGTCCCTTCCTTTTGTTGAATCCAGACTATCTTCCACCTTGGAAATTAGTTGGGTATATGAATCATTAGAGAGATCAATAGTCTCCTCAGAAGAATTGATCGAGCATGTATGTTCCTATTGTTTGTTATTCTCATTAAGAGGTGCTGATTCCTTTTGTTCTTTTGTTCCTTCCATCTCCATTTGAGGAGGTACTAGCTTCTCCTCTGAGTTAGAATAGAGGATCTAGTCAGTAGGGGGTTTTTGAGTTTCCCCTTTTTTCCTCTACTCCCATTTCTTTGAGATCTTTGACCCCTGATATTTCTTATTTGCTATGATCTTCAGGGGATAGTGCTTAGCCCAATGTCCAACCTTTTTATAGGTAAAGCACACAAAAGGTGTTGACTCATATTCTATTTCTTGTCTCCACTTGCCAATTTTTGAGTCCAGAGTGATTACTTGGGGAAGTTCAGTATCTTGCTGGATATTAACACAGATCCTAGCAAATACTTGTGTAGATCTAGCTACTATCATCGAATCTATCATAAGCAGTTCACCAAATGAGCCAACTATGGCTACCAGAATATGCTCATGCCAATATTCCAAGGGTAGTCTAGGAAATCTAACCCAAATAGGGGCTGAGATAAAGAAACTTTCGTTATAATCCAAATTCATTGACCATTTCTATAATGACAAAGAGGATTTACCCATCATCCAAGGGCCATCACACAACACTTTAGAAAGATCTTCTCCATTAGAGAACACAAAGGAAAAGAAACCTTTAGGCATAGCCGTGACATCCACCTGTTCTTTAAGTTTCCACTTCTGGAAGGTAAAGGCTCTCACCAGATCAATATTCGGTCTAGGACTCGTAAACTTCCGGATCAGAGTGGAAGCCATAATAGAAACAGTGCAGTCTATGATTTGATTAGGAATGTTAATACCTAACTACCCCTTTAGTGGATCTGAAACAATATCAACCTTAGGGAAAGAATATTTTCCATTTGGTTTGACCCCAAAAAGGCCTAACCATTTCCTCTTACCTCGGTTTGAGTTCCCACCATGTGAAGCATCTTCTTGTAGTTTTGTTGACCCTTTGCCTTTCTTATTGGTATCAGCCTTTTCCACCTCTGGTCCCAAGATAGGACCACTCTCCTTGCTGGGCTGGGCCAGACTTGACCCACCAGCACTTTCCACCTTTTTTGACAAAGGCCTTTCAACGTTGGCATCTGAAATATTCTTAGAAACCACAACATTTCTAGAATCAGGCACATAATTTGCAGCAAAACCAAGAACATCCAGATTCCCATCTTGCTTCAAATTTAATTTTTTTTCTCTCACTCTTTCTCCTCCTCCTCCCTCCTACTCCTGCTCCATGTTATCAAAGCGAGATATATACCCATGTTTGTTATAGGCATAACAAGTTTAATTTACTGGCTTGCATTCATCCTTAGATGGTTCAACTTTAGCTCCAGTCTGATTTCAAGTCTTCTTAGCTTCTGTAGATTCTTCTGGTGCTTTCATTATTTCTCACATATCATTGATTTGATTTTGTGCTTCATTGAATCCAATAACAGTGGTATCTCCTTTAATATTTTGTGCATACAACTGTGAATCTATTAGATCCTTTATTGTGTGAAATTTGTCAATATGATTCTTTGCTTCAATGAATTTAGATTCCACCTTTTTCTTGATGTTTTCTAACTCCAAGATTTTCATGTTTGCTTCCCTTAGTTCTTCATCCAACTGTTTGTTCTCTTTGATCTTCTCTTCATAGGCTTCTTGATTGTTGAATAATTTTTCATCCAACTCTTCAATCTGATCCTTCAGAGACATGTTTTATTCATTCAACTTTTTGACCATTTTTCCCAAATCATTGTTTGAACAATCCTTCAAGTCTTTTCTGAGTTTCTTGATGAATACTTGTGTGCCACTGACCTTCAATTTCAGTTCTTCAATTTCTTTTTCAGATCTGTTAAGATCTTCAAGAGCTACTTCAAGATTCTTCTTTAGATGTTTCACTTCTCTTGTATCCATGATATCATCAAGTGGTTAAACTTCTCTTCAGAGGACCAAAGATCTGATAACAATTTTTAGGAATGAGAACACTGAGAGGGGGTAATATTAATGTTTTTCTGCTTCTTGAAACTTAGCACAATTACTTTATTACTGAACTGAATATTAAAGAAATTAAAGTAAAAAACCATAACACATAACACTAGATATGATTACGGGGAAACCTTGGCCAAAGGAAAAACCTGGTGGGAATTAATACCCACTAGTAATTATACTTGTGTATTATGAACTTGTTAATGTTACAATGCCTTGTTAGGAGTAGTCATTACAATACTTTAGTACAATGACCTTGTCAAGGGTCAGACCCTGTTAGGAGTGTTGAAGTAACAAACCTTGTTAGGGGTGGAAGGCTCACTACCAGAGCTCACTACTCAATGAGGAAAGCTGCAACCTCCTGGATATCAGATACACACTATATCTACAAGGGTGAACTGTTGTTGTGACACTACTTTTCTGATTAGTTCCTTTTGTGCGCTGATGCTTTAACCTCTTGTAAATCACTAAATCATTCTTAATTCTCTTAACACATACTTCACATACTTCTTCTCTTCTATTACATCTACTCTATCCATCTTATTCTCAAATACAAAAGCACATGTCTTATTTATAGGCACAACCAAAACTATTTACTAAGTCGACCTATAACCTATTACATACAATGCTTCCAAATGAATTGGCTCAAGCGTGTTTACATACATTGATATTAACATGTCTATAAAACATTACAATA
Source organism: Chamaecyparis obtusa (assembly GCA_027943335.1). NCBI lineage: Eukaryota > Viridiplantae > Streptophyta > Pinopsida > Cupressales > Cupressaceae > Chamaecyparis > Chamaecyparis obtusa. The sequence continues at coordinate 698,107 of BSBK01002724.1, read as the reverse complement.
GGAGCATAGCCTTTACAAAACAATAAGATACACGCTATACAAAAAACTAACTGTTGGCTCCATGCTTTGTTCTATTCTACTGCTCACTATTTGTGTCACTTCAACTTGCTATAACTTCTTCATACTAACACATTTGACCATGCATTGTTAACTATATCTTACTAATATACTAAAAATATTATCTTCAAGGACACATACCAAAACTCATTCATACACACATGCGCTGATGCTCTATTCATTAGGTGCTTCACTGACTATTCTGTCTTCCATACTTAGCCAAATTCTGATCTTCTATGTTACTACACTGACTCCAAAACTTTATATGACTTTGTTTCCATAATGACAACACTAATATCAGTCACATACACTAGTATAGTCAACTTACCAACACCTTTTACCTATTCCAACCCTCTTCCAACTGTGGTTCCAAGTGTTCCACTAGTTGTGTCTTTTATTCTTTCCGCTTCCTACACTTCCCCTAGTGTTTCTAATGTTTCTATGCCTCCTATTTCATATAATGATTCCATAATCATTAGTCTAGCTCAAATTGTGTCCTCTTTACAATAAAAACTTGCATCCTTAACTCAATCTAAGTCTAGCATTCCTACATGTGACATGGGTAGTCCTTTATCCCTAGACATTATTCATGCTCCCATTCCTCAACAAGCTGATATGCCTCATCTTGAGAATTACAATGGTAAGGGAGACCCTGTCACTCATGTTAAAACATTTCAAATCCTTTTTAGTGATTATGCTCATGACCATAGGATTTTAGCCAAGTTGTTTGCTAGAAATTTTCATGATAAGGCCTTGCAATGGTATTGTTCCTTGCCTCCTTATTCTATTGATTCTTTTCCAAAACTTGCTAATGCCTTTATCCAAGATTTCCAAAAAAACATTGGTTCACAAGTTTCCTTAACTAATTTGATGCATTGTAAACAAAATACTAAAGAAAAATTGATTGAATTTATTGGTAGATTTAAGCATTTGTATGCTCAAATTTCTTATATTGTTCTTGATATTGATATTCAACGTATGTTTATTTCAAATTTACAAAAAGATATTAGAGATAAGATTCTGCTTACTAAATTTACCTCTTTTCAACAACTTTGTGTAGCGCTTCATCATTGTCAATTAAAAGTGACTCAAATTGAGAGCAACACTCTAATGGCTCCTATTCTAGTTGATAAGAGTGATGTTTCTCCTAAGCCCAACAAGTTTAAAAAACCTAGCAACTATGGCAAGATAACTAAGCAAGAAAATGTGGTTGCTGATCAAGTTGCTATTGCATCCAACAATGCCACTTCTGCATCCACTGCTTTTCATCTGAATCGTACCTTTACTCCTCTTTCTGAATCTTTACATTCTATTATGAGTAAATTTTTGAATGCTAATATGATTACTTTACCTCCTATTTGACCTCTTTTACCTATTATAATGGCATCCAAATCCTTTGATCCCAAAGCCTTTTATCAATACCATCGTCAGAATGGCCATGATACTGAGAAGTGATATTCTCTAAATCATAAGGTACAAGACTTAATTGATTCTAATGCTTTATCTGTTGATAATTTTGATGGTGGTGGGAATAAATCTATCTCTCCTAATCCATACCTCCAAATCTATATGAATCCTTTTCCTACATATGATACTAATACCATTATTAAGCCATCTTATGTGGATATTGTTTATGATTCAAAGATGGATGATCTCAATAATATTATCAACCATGTGGAGCATGTTGTTTTTTCTAAACCTGTATCTCCACCCCAACCTCAATCTCAACCTCAAATTCAAGTTCTACTTCAACCTAAGCCTAAACCGAGACTTCAACCTAAACCTAAAAAATAACCTAAGAATAAAAGACCTAGGGAACTCTTGATCACCTTTGATGATTCTGAGACTATTAAATCTCCTGATGGTCCCCTCTACATTTATGCTAGGATTTCTAAGATACATACACATGGTTATCTTGTTGATCCTACATCCTTAGTCAATGTCATTACTGAAGAAAACCTTTTTATGAAAATTTTACAATGTGATTGTTATGATACATCTAATGTATGGATCCAAACTTGTAATAGTTTTCTCTATCCATCATTTGGTTCTATTAACTTTCTTGTTGAACTTTTTGGTAAGGTTGTGGACACTACCTTTGTTGTTGTTCCTACTTTTGATCAGTTTTAAGTTAAGCTTGGTTTTCCTTGGTTGAATGTCATGCATGCCATTGCTTCTCCTATCTATAAGTGTATTAAATTCATTAATGATGAAGAAGCGAAGACAATTAATCATAGTTTATATCAACCTTCTAGGCCCAAGGATTGTGCTACCATTGAATTCTTTTGGCCTTCATTACCTAATTCATGTCCTTCTCAACCTAATAACCTTTTTCACTCATATCAAGCCTATAAGCATCACAAGATTTTTGAGTTAAGCATGCCTCAGATGGATCTTAATTGGGGTCTTTTTCCTATGCCTTCTATACCTTCTTTATCCATGTCTTCTAGTTCTATTAATCAAGCTCCTAGTGTTTCTTTTTAGCCTACTGATAATCCTACTAATCCTCCCATAGAACCTGCAAAGGAACTAGAGGTTGTTCCTCCTAGTTCTCAACATATTTCAAACAAGATAAAGTGTAACCGATCTGCCAATGAACATCATAAGAAGTGTCGGGCTCAAGCTAAGGCATGTGCCTTTGTTATTCAAAGTTATTTACCTTCTTTTGACCAGCCTATGCCTAATGTGTTAGAAGAATTGAATGTTAATAATGATGTTAAGATGAATAATTATGATGATTCTATTCGTATCTTAGATTCTATTTCGATTAATATTGCTGAAGAAGATACTCTTGATGATCCTAATGATGCTAATGATGAATATGAGACTATTGAAATTGATACTAATTTACCTAATATGCTTTCAACATAATTAATAATTACACCTAGTATCGAACATCATTATTCTCAAGAGAATCCTTGTTTGGAACTGGCTATTATTCCTACTATGTTGGATATAGTCCCTCTTGCAAGTTTCCCACCTTCCCTAAATGATATAGAATGATATGGGGAGAGTAGGCAATGCACTTGATTGGCTTGTCCTTCATGGTA